>JAJLTU010000022.1:0-203882 GCA_030568295.1 Myxozyma neotropica | reverse complement strand
AGTGGCATCGGCTCTAAGTCCCAAATACGAATCTCTTTTCCATCTGTTGATATACTAGCGGCTTTGCCGTGATCTTTTACTTCCACATTCGCCACCCCTTTTGTATGACCCCAGAGTCTATGGCCGGAACTGATGAGAAGCTCGGAGTCGGTGCTTTTGACTAGGTGAGAAACAAGAGTATTGTCTGCATGCGACGTGAGTAGAAACGGATGAGCGTAGGACAAGGACGTAGGTGGATCGGTAGGTGAAAATCTGAGTCGGAGATCGCTGATTTCCATGCTGTATACATCGGGATGGGCTGTCCATAATTGTGACGAGAATATAGACGAAGAGGCACGAGGAAGTGCGCTTGCTGTTCGAACACGGGTTAATCCTAAATCTGGATCGAGCTCCAGTTCTTGGAGAGAAACAGTCCATTCCCAGCTCGCCACAATAGGATGTGTGTATGCAATTGTGGCATATACTTTTTTGCTACTTGGACTCTTGCGTATGGAAAGAGATGTAGGACCAGAAACAGACTGCGCATGTAATGATGTGATCAACGACGCATTAGAAAATGCCTGTAAGGCACGATGCGCTGAGTTATGCTGATCTTCTGAACTGACAAACTGAAATATGTCGATAGTCATTTTCGTCGAGAGGGTCACTAAGAATGGAAACTCTAGGACAACTGATATAATCGAATCATCTTCAGAGCTAGGGGGGTGAGTGTAAAGGAGAGTGAGCACAGTATAACTGGTAAAATCAGCAGTATAAACCGCAAAGCCTCCGCTGTGAAAGCCAACCAAGACTGTCAATATTTGCTGATTGTTGAGTGGCGTCGTTGATGCACTTATGTAAAGCGCGGAGGGATAGCCAAATTTCACTCTGCTATCAGTAGATGAGTGATCTGGAAGATCGATAGAAGCTATCAATGACCCATCCGCATTCCAAGCCCGTAGACCATATGTGGGATCTGCAGTAACGATATTTCGACCCCGGAACCTCACAACCAAGACCTCGCTAAGCTCGCCATCCAGCTTATCCTCATTACCCTTTGAGACATCAATCGCGTCGACAGAGCAGCGGCCTTTGTGCCAGTTGTGCCGCAATTTGTACGCGGCTTTCCATGATATACCAGGCTCGTTGTGGCCGCTTTGTCGATGCCATGTATTTTGAGATCGTGGTTGCTGATTCTGTAAGCATTTGTGGAGACGCAGTTCCCGGGGTTCGATAAATTCTTTGTAGAAAAGGCTTTTCCAGAGCTAGAAATACAATTAGGAAACAATCTAACCAAAAAATCACATCTGATCAAACTTGCCATAGAATCATTAGCCAACGAGTTGAGCTTTCGGCAGGCTCTGGAGCACACTGCTAGGTCGCTTGCCGACAGATAAGAGAGGATTTGGATCATAGCTTCATCGCTGCACCGACTCAAAAAGTTCGCACTCTTTGCCTGCAGCTCATTCTTAGCACGCTTCCTATCGCAAGAGCTCGCCCGCAATATCTCGCTCTTTCGCTTGGGCATGGTGGCCATTGTGGAGACGACAACCAGTCCACGGCCGCCGAGTATCAGTAAATTCCCAATTTAGTCACGTGCAAACACTATATGACCATTTTAAGTGGAGTGAATTCTGCACTCTGCGGATTGGAGCTCTCAAGCAGGAGTTATTCTACATGTACGAGTATTGATTTGACTAACTGGAGGGTCTATGGGGACTTGGGCTTCAAGAAAGGCAACGGGTAAAATCAAGGTCTGTCCGAACGGAACAAATCTCCATGGGTCCTTTCTCACTCCAGCGTCGCTTTTTTTGCGAATGAAAAGAGATTAGATTTATTTAAATCCATCGTAGAAAGATATTGTACAAAGATAGGATTGCGTTTGCGTGAGTCCATTCGACAGAAGTGACATATATACACGATCGCGTCTCCACTGTGAGATAACAGGGCCTCTAGCTCCAGCTTAGTTCTTCAACTGCTCTTGCAGTAGCAAGCCTTCTGAGTATCGGTCTACCTGCGATACAAAGTCGTTAATCGTGGTCTTCGTTGGGTCGGCTGCGATAACGCTCCCGTCCTCTGCGGTAAAAATGTCTGTCAGTACATGTTTCTCGCGAAGAAAAATTACATTGGAGTCCACGCACTGAATGTAACCTGAATAAGCGGATTAGCGGTCGAGGATTTGTTGAGAATTTCGGTATCGAGCTTCACAGTTGCGCGCGCATGAGGAGGGATGAGAGAGATGAATATCCGAGCAGGTTTGGCTGTGAGAGGTTAGCGCCTGCTTCCTTCAAGCTATCTCCGCATCTCCGCAGAGGGTAAAAATAAACTAGCTACCTTTTGTCAGCGGGTCAAATCTAACACGCGCAGATTGAATGTATTTTGTTATCATTGCGTCGAATGCGAAAATGGCGTGTGTTTAGAGTAGGATGATGCTCAGGGAAGGGGATTTTTTCAGTATCTTCCTTTTTCGCGCTTTAAAGTTTGCACTTTGGGAGATGCCGCGACTACTTACAACAGCTAATATCAATAGACAAGAAAGACGTTTAATTATAAGGATTTTAAAGTTATATACAATTCCAGCTTTGACGCGAAGAGCCAGTATCAAAGCTCGCATTAATTGCCGACAAAAGCACCTCGTTGCCGTGAGAATCTAATAGTCATAAAATCCCTTTCCACTCTTCTTTCCCAGCCATGCTGCGTCAACCATCTTCTGCAGTAGAACTGAAGGGCGATATTTGGAATCAGAAGTATCCTTGTAAAGCACATTCATTATCGCTAAACAAGTATCAAGCCCGATAAAGTCCGCTAGAGCTAGTGGGCCCATAGGCATCGCGCATCCATTCTTCATTATACTGTCAATATCCTCTTTAGTTCCCACACCAGTCTCCAAGCAAATTATGGCTTCATTGATATAAGGGATTAGAATTCGATTAGCTAAAAATCCAGGACTGTCTGTAGAAACACTTGGAATTTTTCCCATCGATTTCACAAGCGCCATTGCCGAATCAAGCGTTTCAGGAGTCGTTTGCAGTCCAGTAATGACCTCCACGCCCTTCTGCACTGGCACAGGGTTCATGAAATGAGTCGATATTACGCGACCTTCAGCTCCTTTAGCAGCCGCAGCGATGCTAGTGATTGATATGGACGATGTGTTGGTACTCAAGATCGCGTGTGCCGGAGCTTCTTTTGCTAGACGACTGAAAATATCGAATTTGAGACGGGGTAGTTCGGGAACAGCTTCGATTATAAAATCCGATTCTCTAATCGGATCGAAACTTGTAGTTGGGCGAATCATATCTCGAACTTCCTTCGCTCTCTCTGACGACATGCGCCCCTTCGACACGTCTTTGCGGAGTAGGTTTTCTGAGACCTCAGTTAGAATGAATTGCGCAAACATATTTTGTAACGTCTTTACCTAGAAATTGGAACCCTTTGTCGAGCGATGTCTCCGAGTTGTCGATAACAGTGACGGGGAGGTTCGATACTGATGCAGCAACTAATGCAATTCCAAGACCCTGCAAGGGATATTAATCATGATTTTATCAACCATTGTAGAAAATCGAAATCGACCTACCATCTGGCCACCTCCAATGACGGCCAATGACCTGACTGCATAGGATACACTGGAGCTGCTGAATGCCCTTGCGGATACGAGACGGCCCACAACAGACCGCGACAGATCAAGCATTTTAGCCAATCAAACAAGAGAAGGGAAGAAAAGCTGCTGCAACAGCACAAGATAACGTGGGAATATTGGTGGTTATATTTGGCGGCATTTACATTGACCGAGCTCTGATAGCGACGCCCTCGGCAATTGTGCCCCGCATTTCCGTTTAGGGTTCTGCACGTGAACCCCCAAATCAAGAGAGCCTTCTTTACAGATTATAGCCACCAACTCAGGTAATTCCTGGGCTATTTTAGTGAATTCTCTTTTACCAACTTACTAATAATTTTTTGTTGAGTTTTATTCATATTTCATTCAGTTTCATTCATTATATACACAACATTGTTGTACCCCGACTTTTTCTAAACTCTCGCTGAATATCCTGATCTGTCCGCGTACATTCGAGGCGCACTGTAGATAAAACATTAGCATCAGAATTCATTGCCCGTCACAAACCGTTATACAAACTTACATGTTCATAGCCATGAGCTCCTGGAAAAGTAGCTTGGCGGCGTACGGGATGTGGATCTAGAACAATAGTAAGTAATACTGAAGATAGCAAGCAAGCAAAACTACAGAAATTACCTGGTAAATATTAGTCTTATTTTTGCAGGCGCGACATTCGAATTGGTTAGCCTTCAGGTTGGTAATAACTGACATCAGTCCGCACTATAGAATCATCATTAGCAAGCATTCAGCATACGCAAACTTTCCAATCAACTTACAATTCCACAGACATGTACACGGAATGCATCTGAAGCCTCCATCAATCTTTCCTTCAAGAAAGCAGCCGCTCCATGCGCAATCATACAATCGCGCTCCATCTCTCCGAATCGCAATCCACCATCACGTGAACGACCTTCCACCGGTTGACGTGTCAAAATCTGCACAGGACCACGAGCACGAGCGTGAATCTTGTCATCAACCATATGGCGCAGACGTTGGTAGTATGTAGGCCCAAGGAACACCTGCGACATCAGCTTTTTACCCGTGTGACCATTATACATCAGCTCAAATCCACGCGAATGATAGCCATGTTCTCTCAAAAGTTTCGACACTGCATCAACGGTAACGTCCGTAAATGGTGTGGCGTCACCTTCCAAACCGGACAAAGAAGAAACTTTGCTGAGTAAACACTCGATCAAATGGGCAACCGTCATACGCGATGGAATAGCGTGAGGATTAATAATAATATCGGGCACAAGGCCTTCCGCAGTAAATGGCATATCCTCATGCTTGTACGTCACTCCAATAGTACCCTTCTGTCCATGACGAGATGCAAACTTATCTCCAATCTGAGGAATCTTTGTCGTTCGCATTCGGATCTTTACAAATCGGAGACCCTCACCATTTGTTGTCAACAACACCTGGTCAACAATACCGCTCTCAGTACTTCGCAAAGGTGTCGAAACATCCCGCTTGGTATGAAACTGCGTACGCTGGCCAAGTTCTTCGGTTTCAGGAGGGATAGGAGCGGTCTTGCCAATAATGATATCTTCACCAGAAACACGTACTCCAGGAGCGATTAATCCATCGTCGTCCAACTTATCATATGTACCGTGCTTCATTCGAAGGGTGTTGCCACGAATAGGTTTCTCGAATTCCTCAACAACCGCCATTCCGACTCTCTTTTCTTGATCCATATAAGAACGGAAAAACAAACTGCGGAATAATCCTCGATCTATACTACTCTGGTTCATAATAACGGAATCTTCCTGATTGTATCCACTGTAACACAAAATAGCAACAATAGCATTCTGCCCTGCTGGGAGTTCACGGAATTTCATATACTCCATAGACCGAGTAGTGGCAAGAGGCTTCTGAGGATAATACAGGATATTCGACATTGTATCCATACGAACTCCATAATTTGTCAAGTAAACACCCATAGCTTGCTTTCCCATAGCGGATTGATATGTATTCCGAGGAGATTGGTTATGATCAGGGAAAGGAATAATACTGGCACAGATGCCAAGGATCATACTAGGATGAATTTCACAGTGAGTCCATGTATGAGCACCAGTCGCAGATTTGACGCGGTGTGAAGGATCCAGATTTTCAGTAGAAGGAGCTCCAACATTCATCTGCCGGGATAGCTCCAAATCTTCAGGGGTCATCGCAATCATGACTGTTTCTTCTTCATCTGCATCAATATATTCAACGACTCCCTCGTTAACAAGAGAATTCCAACCATAGCGGTCCTCATCAGTAGAATCGAAATCTTCAAGAAGGCGATTAATATGCTCCTTGCGCAAAACTAAATCACCATTTCTAGGACTGGTAGGATCATTATCGACAATAAATAGTGGTCGATACACACGTCCAGCGTCAGTGAAAATCTTAAATTCCTTTTCTCTAATATCGCGCACAATGCTAACTTCAGACGAAATATTGGCATTTCTCCGCAATGATCGGATAGTATCAGCCAGCTGCGCTGGTTCACGATGAGTACCAATCCAAACTCCGTTCACAAAAACACGTGTAGCATTAGGGTTGAGATGAGGCACATAATCTTCAAGCGATTCCATACCCCACTCCTCCAAAAAGAAAAGAATAGGCTGTGATGGAGTACCGACTGAGATACAAGTCATGAGTGACAAATTCTTCACCAACCCGCAAGCCTGTCCCTCCGGAGTCTCTGCAGGACACACCAAACCCCAATGAGTATTGTGCAGTTGGCGCGGCTTTGCGATTTTACCATCACGGCCGATAGGAGTATTGGTACGTCGCAAATGAGAAAGTGTCGAAGAAAATGTGTATCTGTTGAGTACCTGGGAGACACCTGCGCGAGATGACATTGCCTTCTTCTGCTCACCCCAGTTACCAGTAGCAAGCGAATATCTGAGACCGTTCGTAATAGTGTTCGGTTTAACTGCAAGCGTCAAGTTAAAGTCTCGGTTAGTCTCAACGCACTTTTGCATATATTTGTAAACATCACGTGTTAACTTTTTGAATAGAATTCTGAAAAGATTGGCAAGCAAAGGACCCGCCAAATCAAGTCGCTTCTTTCCAAAATGATCACGATCATCCAATTCACGACGTTCGAGAGCGCACTGCAGCATTTTATGAACCATATATCCCAGGAAGAATGCCTTTCGTGTTTCGAATCCTTCACTCTGAGTAATGTGTGGTAGAAGCTCACGTTGCATAATGTCACGAGCATATCGCAAACGCTTCTCCTTATTTATTCCCATCATTGTTCCACGTCGGCCAATAAAATCCAGCGCAACCTCTCGATCTTGGATGACAAATGCCTCCTCAATACAGGGTTTCAGCATCTCTAGCATCTGCCAGTCAGTCTGATCGTAGCAGATATGCTCAAGAATATCTCCATCAGGTACTACGCCAAGAGCTCGGAAAACAATCACAATAGGAACATCATTTCGGATATAAGGCAAGGTTGCTTTGATTGTCGAGCCAACATTTCGTTCGGAGCCACCCTTGGCGTACAGCTTGATCTGCATGCTACTAATAAGACGAGAACCTTTCTCGATGGCCGAACGAATCTCCGCAAGATAGGACACAGGAGATGGCGCAGGCTTTTTGAAGACTTGCACAATATTGGCTGCACTTCTCTCCTGAGCGATGAGGACCTTTTCAGAACCGTTGATGATAAAGTATCCACCCTGGTCGTACGGACATTCGTTTACATCGTAAAATTCGTGCTCCTTGAGCCATCGCAGCATGCAAAACTGGGATCGCAGCATCATCGGCACTTTTCCAATAAAGACTTTGTTGTCCCCCTCTTCAGTAGCATCCTCAGTCTCAGCTTCCCATACAACTGCCTGGCCGGGAGCTAAATCACCATCACGAGAAACAAGAGATCGCTTGGTCATTTCGACATAAAGGGGTGAGGAGTACGTCAAATTGCGAAGACGGGCTTCTTGAGGAAACATAGGATGAGTACTGCCATCAGCCTCGGTCATGGTTGGCCGAGACAAATAGATTTTTCCAAAGGTGATTTCATAGCGTCTGTTGATATCGCCATCTGGTCCAGTGTGCTGAGCAGGTTGATCGAGAGTGAGAGTAGGTTCTTCCACGACGAGTTCTTGGATGGTTGTCTGGATGAATTCATCGAAGGACTCTAATTGCAACGAGACGAGTCCCTTCTCATTGAAGAAGGATGAAATTACGGTCCAACAATCTTCGGCCGTAATTTCAAATGCTTCGCCATAGCCGTAAGGATCACCGTATTCTGGAGAAAAGATGTTAGATCGGCCACAGCAGGGTGCGAGCGTGTGCACGACGATGACGTACCATCAGCCATCTTGAACAAAGAACTAATCTCTCAAAAAGTGCAAGATCTCCCAAATTTAACCCTTGTGATAAACCAAGCAATCCAATTAAATGGACTACTGGATGACAACGGGGGATGGACGAGCGCTTTTGATGGCGTTTGGTGAGAAAGGACAGAGCTCGTTTCGGAGGCGCCTTACAAACCTGTGCTGCAATGTACGCGCGGCCGTCGTAGTTTCCAGCACTTTGAGCCCTTACCCTATATAAACATTGTTACTCCACATTTCGTTTGCATTCTGCGTGTGCGAGCATCTATCGCACTAATTGCACTAATTGCACTAATTTCACTAATTATGACGTGCTTAGTGTGAATGCATTGGTAGGTTAAGGTCGAGCGAGATGTAATTGCTGCGTTTGCCTGATCTTTGGGTTTCAGAGCGCCGACTCGGCCGGCAGTCATCGAGGCCATTGGTGTTGGTACATACTTCCGCCACGTTGTCGTCTATTATTTTCGAGATAGTGCCTGTACGTCTTAAAATGTGGAAATCTTATGTTTATAAATTCATATGGGAGATTGAGAGTCGTCGATTGACATGGACTGACAAGATATAAGCTGCAGAATATATCAGACTTGGTAGTTATTATCAGTATATCATATGATTGAATCGAATATAGTACATGCAGAGATCTCGTAGTCAGTTATGATATATGTATTATGTGTGGACAGCTTATATCATCTACAGAAATATAAGCTGGGAGGGCGCCCCGATTGGCTACTGGCGTAGCACTATTATGAACATCGGCCCGTGATCTATAACACAACAAATTTAACTCTTTGTTCGTACAATATTAACTAGCATGAATAGCGCTTTCAATATTAATCTCATCTTCCTTTACTCAAAGATCTAATCTGTGTATCCTCAGCTGCTACTTAAGCGGTCTTAAAAAGTAAAATCGCAATATGACCCAAATAGAAGTAAATAAAGTGTCGCGTCTCTGTAGCAATATGCCTTCAAGTCAGTAGTCATTCCTCGCTGTATGAAACCGGTGATAGTTGCTCGTACCGTGTGTTACGTAGCTTCCAAAATTGCGACCGACTATGCAATGCCAGGTTTGCCCGAACCGTTGATCAAGCTTGAAATATTGCTATTAGTGGAGTGTTCTCAATATATATACTTAAAAAGTCATTCATTGCTAATTTGATATACCTCTTTCTTAATATGTGCAGCAATATCCTAAATCAAGTAAAGGTAGAATTAGTCAAATATAGGCACGGGCGCTATCGAGCGTCATGTATTGATGCATTACCTTCTCAATGTTATATCGTTCCATGGCTTGCACAGCTTTTAAGAAAATAGCAGTTAGTAAGTAATAGATATTTGCAGCAAAATAGTGTTGGATTGAGGTGTACCCAAGTCGATAACTGTCTCTTGCATGTCCTCAGACTGTGAGCTCTGTTAGCAAATGGGCGTACTGCGTATTCCATTTCTTGAACTGGGCGTTACCATGTCAGCTGATTTAACAATAGCTAATGAATCATTTCGTTAGCATGTTTGCGAAATAGCGATTAGAGCAGCGGTCAGAATGCTTCCAAAAAGAAGTGCATACCCTTTCCGTCCCACTGTCCACCACCGCTTGGTGTTTTTATGTCTTTGGCGGTCTCAGGCATTAGCGTCGTACGACTTGATCAATGCAAATTAAGATAAACTAGTCAATACAGCTGTATTGCAACAGAAACGGGCAAAAATTGACAGCCTGATGGGAGTATTTTTGAGGTGTAGCGAGATCGCACGAAGAAGCGGTTTAGAGATTTCTACTCCGAGAGTGGCTTCACCGCCAAATTAGTCGCAATGCTAACTGCGAATTAGAATAATAGAAATACGGCAATTACCACATGATGCAAATATTGTCCATATACTCTCCTGCATAACTATAAACCAAGATAGTAATCAATCAAATATTTCCTTTAAATTTGAGATATATTTAGAAGCCGCTTGGGTAGAAAATGCTTCAATTATATGTTAAAAAGTCGAATATGACCAGGAACTCAGCTTCACTCTTTCGTATTGGGTAATTATTACAAACTATTCCAGACCGATTAGCTTCATGATCTTACTACAATGCAAAATCTACTTCTTTCCCTTTTTCGACTTGCCTCCTTTAGCGTTCTTTTGCTGAGCAGTCTTCACTCCTCCAAGAGGTGATCCGTTCCCTTTCTTTCCGGCAGAACTCTTCTGAAGCTTACCAACTGCGCTATTCGCAGATGGAATTGCCGCTCTAAACTTTTGTAAACCAACCGGTAACGCTATTTCGGTATCGGCCAAGGCACCCATCAATTTCACCTCTCTAGGCCACACGCGATCAGGATCCATTTCAGACTTGTCTGGTTGCCCTCCCATACCTCTCATGAACCATTCTTGACATTTCTTCAGTGTTTTCCCTCGTTTACCAGTTCCAGGTAGCAGTTTGACTTTGTACTTCACCTTGTGCAACGCCGGCCATGGGGCACAAACGGGAATAGCGGCGATGAGAGTATCTTCTCGTCCAGGCTTTCCCACCATTTTTTCTCGTGGCACAATTTCCGCTTTTTCTTCTTCGCCGTAAAGAAGTAAGGTATCAGCACGTAACGGGACACGTTGTGCTTCTGTGGCTTCTTTCCGACGGTCGCGATTCTTTAGCAATGCCTCCTCTTCAGCTTTCTTTCGTGCTTCTTCTTCAGCTTCGCGCGCCTGTCTACGTGCTTGGCGCGCTTGCTCAAGCTCACGTTTGCGCGAAGCAGTATTGGCCGATCCCAAAATAGACATTCTAATAGCGCGATCTTCTTCGTCTTGATCAGCATATTTGAGTGAAATCTTCTTAAGCTTCAATTTCTTAGCGCGGGGAATAGCTTCGGTGCTTTGAGATGCTGATACTGTTGCTGAGGGAGCGACAGATGAAGAATCGTAATCAGACGAAACTTCTCCGTCGCTCTTCGTTTCTTCATCGTCGTCGGAGTCATCGCTGGAATCGGGGATAGCAATTGACGAGCTTTCTCCATCAGTATCATCTTCTTCCACTTCGTCTTCCTGCGTCTCAGAAGTGTCTTCAGTAATAATCGTCTCGATTTCGTCTGTCTTGTCACTCTCAAGAACATTTAGTCGATTGTGTCTTCCAGCGCTCTCGTCATCAATCAAAAACGTAAATCCAAATCCCATAATTAACAGCGCAGGACCAATTAAATTCTTCACTTTATCATCAATATTAACCTCTAAAATCAACTCTATTTTGTCTTCTTTGCCGCTTTCTCTAGATATTTCCGACCTTAGAGCTTCTTCGACATTGGTCTTGACCCTCACAGCAGATGGGCGCGTCCACCAGCCTTGTACAAGACCATTCGTGTCCCATGCTACTGAAGTCGAGATCGCAAAGGTTGCAGCCTGAGACAGTGTGCTAGGTGGAACAACGTCGGTATTTTGCAGATAATTCTTGATGACAACTATGCTTGCTCCAGGAGCATCAGACGAGACAACCAGATCTGTTGCGTTCAAGTGTCTAGTAAGTAGTAACGCCGCTTGATGAGCATATCGAGATGTTAAAACTAAGTAACCGTCGCTAGATAAAAACCAGATATATTTCTCAAACCAAAATGGGGTGCGAGGAGGCGGTCTAGCAATCCCAGCGGCAGCTTTGCTATCGGATGTTTGCTCTTGTTGTTGTAGTTGCAACTGCTTCCTATCCTTTCGTGCTTCCCGCTTCTTTGATTTGCTCGACGGTTGCTGAGGTACCATATCTTCGGGCAATACAGCGTCTCCATTTTTGATTGCTTGTTCTTCAGCAGAGGGAGCCTCCTTGATATCGTGTCGATCAAGTCGAGAGAGAAGATCGAGTAGCGCTTCAGATATGTCGGCACGTGTGGTTGGCGCAGGCGCGGGTCCTTTGTTTGGCAAATAATAATACTTTGCTGGACCAGATATGGCAGTCGGCCGAGTCACAGGAGCACGTATTGAGGCCATAACGATGCAACTTGATAGTTATCTGATCGATTGTGTCCTCCCTAATACAAGAAAGAAGTGGAAGCAATGTAATATTGCGTGTGCCGACCGCTGCTTGACGGTTAAGGCTAAACCGACGGAGCACAGTGGACAGTCAATCATCGGGTAAGGGGTCACAATCAAGTCCCCTCGCCTCTTCCCACGACGATCTTTGATCTTTGATCTATCTTTTGATGTAGCGCGGACTCGAAAATGTCCATGCAGAGACATGGCTCATCTTCTTCATTTAACCGAAAGAAGTTGCATAACGCGAAAAGGCGGAAAGTTGCGGAGAATATATTTGGTCTTGACAACGACGGCGCCAATAGCGACGACGCAGCATTGGTAGAAGGAGACCGCAACGACTCTTCTCTTAAGCAGGAAATACAACCAAATACAGCTTCGATAGCAACCGATAGCAGCAAATCTTCTCCCTGGCGTCCACGATTTCTTCCTGGTATGGAAAAGAGTGTGGAGGATCGTAGAGAGGATGTTGCATATGGCCCCTTTAACGTAGCAGCTACAAATCAAGCTGCGACCAAGGTTCCTTCAAAGAGTACTGGGCTCGAGAAAGAGAAGGATAGCGACCCTGATGAAGAAGAAGAGTATATGAGAATGACAATTGCTGATCTTCCCACTCGCGATCCTCGTGACAAAACTTACATTGAACGACGACGTGAACGAGAGCGGTCTCAAGAGCTGAAATCGAGGTCACTCCCACCACAAGTTGTTCAGCGGCAGAAGCTGCTAGAAGGGCTTGATACTAGCTTGATTTTAGACACATCGGCACTAAATGATGGAGAGCAAGAGAGTGACGGTGTGACTAATAAAGTTGCTCTGGAGATCATGAAAAAGATGGGCTTTGTTCCTGGACAGGCGCTAGGCAAAGCCAGAAACTCAGGAACAATCGTGGAACCACTTCGTCCTACATTGAAATACGGTATTTGTTATTCGATTTTCTAATACTAAAGTGACGGCTGGAGCTAACAAATTTACAGATCGTCACGGAATTGGTATGGACTCGGCTCGCCTTGCACAACTTCAGCAAGAGATAGAGACAGAGCAGCAGGAAGAAGCTGTCGAGAATCAAAATTATGCGGATAGAATTATTGCTGAGCAGAATGAAAAACATACTCGTGCAAAATTGCGTGCCGCACAAAAAATGTGTTGTGAACTTGACGTTGCAGCCAATCCGAATCTAGAAAGGGTCTTTTATGCCCACGAAGCACAGAATTCAACATTAATACACACGAAAGATATTAGCGTATTATGGAGAGAACTGGCTATTGAAGAATATCAATCTAAAATTGAAGCACTGACGCGAAAAATGATTCTAGAGCGCATGGAAACGGTCCACGAGGTTACAAAAGGTGAAATCGGATCTGGCAAGGAAGAGATAGCTAAAGTGGAACAGATTACTGGTTGGGACGAAGTCGATCATGAGGATGATTTGGAACTTGAGGAATTTCTTAATCTGGAACCCGCAAATCGTCTTGAAAAAGCTGTAATGTACATGCGAGCCATGCATAACTATTGTTTTTGGTGCGGATGCAGATACGATAGCCCAAAAGATTTAGCTGAGAATTGTCCAGGCATTTCAGAAGATGATCATGATTGATCTTATATATGATTTGTTTATTTATTTCACCAATTCAAGCGATTTCCAGAATTTACATCACGTAACCAAGTTTATATAAGTCGGGTTAGGGCATTGATAGCCTGCATTAATTCCCTCTACCTCACAATATAGTCATTCAGCCAGATATCAACGCATTTGCCAGCTTTGATTTATAGCCGGGATTTTTGTGTCATTCGACATAGATATTATTGCATGCATTCTGCAGGTGTACATTAGAGGAAATGACCGACTCTTCTCACGCACAGGGCTCGCGCCATTCATCAACCTCGTCAGCTGGATCTATCGATCCGTACTCGATCGCCCAAATCTACTATGGCCCGGATCGCGATGTGAGCACGCAGCAAGGGCGCCTCGCACGGACTCGGACAATGTCTATTGTATGTTTTGATATTTTGACGTGCTGTCTACCGCCTGGGTATAGCTAGATCACGATCACGAGAGGAGATCATCAGATTGACGTTTTATCAAACGCAGGTAACAACTCGAACAAATACTCACGACTTTCTCGATTTTCAAGCTGTTCCTCGACGCCGTGCCTCTCAAGGTATTCAAGACTTATGCGCATCCTTTTTGGATTTGATATACTGATAATTGTATATTCTACAGATGAGCAATTGACGCCGCGAAAGTTCTTGATCGATGTCGGCTCCACTCTCAAAGCATTACTGGATTCGGAAGACACAGATGGCAACATGCAAATCACTATCGAAGATCTAGGTCCGAAAGTTTTGCAGTTGGGTACAGCTAATTCAAATGGATTCAATAAATATGATGTTAGGGGTACTTATATGCTCTCCAACCTCTTACAGGAGCTTACGATCGCAAAAGAGTACGGCCGCAAATCGATCATCCTTGACGAGCAGAGGCTCAATGAAAATCCAGTCCATCGGCTTTCGCGATTAATAAGAACGCAATTTTGGGATTCGCTCACAAGAAGGATTGATGCCTCGTTGCTTGAGGTTGTGGCTGTCGATCCTAAAAACCGATCTAAAGATCAGAGCCCTCGGATTTATGTTCCGTATGGAGAGAGTGAGCAATTCGATTATTATGTCAAAGCGGGGGAAAGGCTCTCCGGGTTTGGCTTGAAAGTTGAATATTTACCTCAGCGAATTACTGCCGACTGGGTCAAGTCTGTCAATGATAAACCTGGATTACTTGCGCTAGCTATGGACCATGTGGTCGATGAAATTACTGGAGAACATACACTCCGAGGAAAGCCTTTCGTTGTGCCGGGTGGACGATTCAACGAATTGTATGGTTGGGATTCGTATATGATGGCACTTGGCCTGCTGGTTGATAAGCGACCAGAACTAGCTAAAGGAATGGTCGAGAATTTTGTGTTTGAGATCAAGCATTACGGAAAAATCCTGAATGCCAATCGGTCGTATTATTTAATGCGAACGCAACCTCCTTTTCTTACTGATATGGCGCTTCAGGTGTATGAGAACATCCAATTCGAATCAGGTGCTTTGGACTTTTTAGAGGAAGCTATCAAAGCTTCTATCAAGGAGTACAATGAAGTCTGGATGAACAAACCCCGGCTAGATGAGGAGTCTGGATTGTCTAGATATCGGCCTGATGGTATTGGCATTCCACCAGAGACCGAAGCATCGCATTTTGAGCATTTACTTGAACCATATGCAAAGAAGCATAATGTTACTCTTACAGAATTCCAAACATTATACAACGATGGAATCATTAGAGAACCAGAACTGGATGAGTACTTTCTGCATGATCGCGCTGTGCGTGAATCGGGACATGATACTTCATATCGATTGGAGAAGCGCTGTGCGAATCTGGCAACTGTTGATCTAAATTGTCTGTTGTATAAGTATGAGGTTGATATTTCTTATGCGATTCGTCGTAAGTTTGGTGACAAGCTTGTGATGGATGATGGCTCAGTTGAGAACAGCGCGACGTGGGATCGGCGTGCAAGACGTCGCAAGCTGTTGATTGATAAATATATGTGGGATGAAGAATCGGGCATGTACTTTGATTATGATACAGTTTTGCATGCAAAGTCTGATTATGAGTCTGCCACTACCTTTTGGGCTATGTGGGCAGGTGTTGCATCACCGAAGCAAGCTTCTCGGCTAGTTACAGACGCGATTCCAAAGTTTGAGGAGTTTGGTGGACTAGTATCTGGAACGGAAAAATCACGAGGTTTGATTGGACTTGATCGGCCCAACCGACAATGGGACTACCCTTACGGTTGGGCTCCGCAGCAAATACTCGCCTGGGGAGGATTGATCCGATATGGTTATGAGGAAGATGCTTCAAGATTGATCTACCGGTGGCTTTATATGATGACGAAAGCATTTGTGGATTATAACGGTATTGTGGTTGAGAAATATGATGTCACGCGACCTGTCGATCCGCATCGGGTTGATGCTGAATATGGAAACCAAGGTGCTGATTTTAAGGGTGTAGCAAAGGAAGGCTTTGGCTGGGTGAATGCATCTTATAATTACGGATTGACATTGATCGGAAGCCACGCGAAGAGAGCGCTGGGGGCTCTGACGCCACCGGGTTTGTTTTACGCGAGCTACCATTCGTACATGTAGGTAAGGACGAACAGGGTGTGATTGTTTAGGTCGAATTGGAGTATTATATATTGTATTAGTCTATATTATCGCTAATTACTGCAACGTATTGATTTTTTGCTTATAATGTATGTTGAACAACTACTATTTATCTGGCTTTTGATTATATGCGCCGCACTAAAATTCGAAGGCTCGCAGCTCATCTCTAGCAGCTCATGGCTAATTGGCTCGCGATTGCATAACTCAAAGAGATATTGCTACGCTTTCTTTCTACAATGTCTTTTGTATTGGGAAGGGTATTGAGAAATGAGCTATTGATGCCTAATATTCCGTCAGCTTCGAGGTTAATATGCAGCAGGACGATGATTCAGCGAAGATTATGGTCTTCGAATCGAGCTACGGTCTTCTCTCAATATGTTACGAATTTACGAAATATGTCAGATGAGAGAAATTATACGAATCTGGCGGTGACACCTGATCAGTATAATTCTTTGTCAAATTCAGATTTGGAGCTTCCGAGGCATTTCGCGGATCCACTCCACCCGCCGGCTCCGTATTCACCTTCCGGTTCAGTCCAATCATCATCATCATCTCAAGCCAGGAGCAATTTAGATGAGAGTAGATCTGCTGTGGAGGAAAATCATGTTGCTGGTGAGCCTGATTCTGTTGTTTCATCTACGCCTTTTGGCCATCCGTCTGCGGTTGGTGCAGCTGAAATTGTTCAAGATCGGGAACGCAGGAGCAGTCTCGAGCTTTTGAGACGAACCTTAGTCATGGTAGTTTCTATTCTTGTCACCGGGTTTTCTGCAATCCTCTTTTTTGGTTTTTCGCAGTTGAATGAAGTTCAAATGCGGGCTGCCCGAATGATACAAAACGAACGCAAGACTCAGATAGCGAAGACAAGCGAGCAACTAGCCAAGATGGAAAGTCAGATCGGTAGCCTACGGAAGGAGAGAGATCGTGCTTTTAGTTTACGAAATCGAGATACAATGCTGTTGACCTTGCATGTTGCGATGCTGAGAAAGCAATTGGTTGAGCAGGCCGGAGTTGAACCAGGTATGTTTTATTTTGACGAGTGAGTATCAGACAGACGATAAGCAGAAGCTTATTTATTCTTAGTATCTGTGGATGATGCTATAGAAAGATTTCAAAGGAGCGCGAAGACACGGCATATATCGAAAACTGATGGCGGAAATGTTACAGGATATGTACTTGAAGATCCAGGTATGACCTCTGGATGTTTTGTTTCAGGTCTTTTACGAGATTATGCGCTAACTTTCTCTAGAACTAAAACCGTACAAGCCGAGTTTGTCAGAATATTCTGTAGGAGAATCGAGGAAACAGTAGGTTGCAGTTGCATATTGATGGAAAGCTATGACGCCATAGGCTTATCAAACTGATATAGACACTTGTTCACATGCTGATCTGCAGACATGCCATTGTATATGAAATTAATCGAATGTTACAAGAAAGTAATGAGAAATAGTATATGTGCCATTGACGGAGTATTGTCCAGCGGTAGCACCACTCGCTGTATCAGTAGGGTTCTATTCATAGGGTTTTGATTTAATCAGGAGCACATGACTTGCCACTGCCTACTAATGCCTCGTAAAGTCAGCATTCGGAGCAGTCGGGATAAGACGGGATATTTGTGCCACTCCAAGGTCGATGACATTCCCCGGTTGCGCACGGCGGTGGCGGGTGGCGGTGGCGGTGCGAGGCAGTCCAATCGGGAGCCGCCTTAAAATTTGCTGGTGTTCGCGTGCCTCTTCTTCACGTCTTCTTTCACGGCTTGCCATTGTTGCAGCTAATTCGAATTTGTTTGATTGTTTCTGCATTGTACATAGAGGCTATATCATACACAATGAAATTCTTCTCATCGCAATGCTCATTCGACTACCCGTGGGCATACGTCTCCGCCTCCGCCTGGAAGAAGTACCCCAACGAGATGTCCTCGCACGTCGTCGCAGTTGACGTGCTCCGCCGTGAGCTCAATCCCGCGACCGGCATCCTGACGACCGAGCGCCTAATCACCTGCCGCCAGCCTGTCCCGCGCTGGTTGCTCGCCATCGTTGGTGGCCGCGACACCTCCTACGTGCGCGAAGTCTCCGAGGTCGACCCCAGAAACAACACCTTCGTGCTGCGCTCCTGCAACCTCACCATGAACAACCTGCTCTCCGTCAACGAGGTCTGCACGTATTCGCCAGACGCCTTCGACTTGTCTAAAACCGTCTTCGACCAGTCCGCGCGTATCGAGGCCTACGCTACCTTCCAGCGCCTCTGCAACAAGATCGAGGACTGGTCCGTCGAGCGCTTCCGACAGAATGCTGCCATTGGCAAACTCGGCTTCGAGAGCGTCCTCCAGAAGCTCGCCGGCACCGTTCCCGAGCGCATGGCAACCTAGTTGCTCTCTCTCCTCTCTCTCTCCCTCTCTCTCCCTCTCTCTCTCTCTCCTCTCTCTCTCCCTCTCTCTCCCTCTCTCTCTCTCTCTCTCTTTCTCTCTCTCTGGTTCTTATTGTGCATCATGCTATCTCATCTATCTTGGCGCATCTTTGGGTTTTAAAATTTGGTGTCTTTTTCGCTTTTCGTGTTTCATTGTGTTTTGTTCTATTGTATATGATATACGGCATCTGCATACGGATTAAATCGGACTGATTATAAAAGAATATTTCTTCATATTCATGACTCCTCTCTTCCTGTACTTCCTTGTTTATTAATGACTATAGATCATTGAGTTAGAATATACAATATAAATTGGCAGTCGGCGTCGTTGATCTATGTTTATTCCTGATTCATTCAATCCATGTATGCTTGTGCTCATTCTAGAATAGCAGGGTATTAATTCTTTTACAAATCACACGTATCATCTTTCTGGAAAATTACATTGGCGCCAGCTTGCTGACATCTGCACTGCGTGCATAGCCCTCCGTAATCATCTCTGTTATCACCTTGCCACTACCCAAACATAAACTAATTCCCCATGGCCCATGCCCAGAGCATATATACACTCCCTTTGCCCCGCCTAGGAGTTCTTGCGGCACTTCTCCAATAATAGGCTCTCCACGAGGAGTAATTGGACGCAAACAGACCGACTTCTTAGTTACTGTAATCTCTGGACCGAGAAGTGATCTCGCAACCTCTTCTAAAGTCTTGAATTTGTTGCTTCCGGGCTTCTCTACCGCGACATCCGACTCAGACTCTGAACTTTCTTCAGAATCAGAATTGGATTCTTCATCCGAGTGCTGCACCGCCAGCGATGGTGGCGCCATACTTCCTCTTGCTGCCCGTGCAGTATGATAGCCTTGCTCGTTTAGTCCGGCTATGTATATCTCGCCGTTGCTCCTAGAGAATATTTCAGGTGACCATCGAGAATATATAGAAGACCGGATAAAGAGTGCGTTCCGAACTGGAGACAAGTCAAACGCGTCGGGTCGGCCATCCGGATGCAACCCGCTACTTGAGCTGCCCGAAGTGGTGCTCGAGTAATCGTCATTAACGTTAGCGTTGGGCCCTTCTTCAGAGATTACAGACGATGAACCCTGCGTATCGCTTTCACCGGACGCTTTCGCATTCCGCGCTTTCGCGATATACGGCGATAGAGGAGATGTGACAACCATCGAGAATCCGGCTAGCGAAGTGATTGCAGGCACAAACTGCGCGTCGGGAAAAATAGTTGCGAATGCGTTCGGTGTCCATGCGCCGGCAGCGACAATAACGTTGGAAACATCCGCGATAACAGTTTCTGTTTGATTATGTAGATCGTGGATTACTGCATTTGAAAGCTTTCCAGTTTCCTTGTCAAATAAAACGGAATGTAGTTGGCAAGGATGAAGAACTTCGACGCCATTTTGTATGCAATGATCTAGTAAGAATTGGCACAGCTCATATGGATTACTAAAAGTTTCCCAGCCATTAGTATTTTCAAAAGACAGATATCAGGAAATAAATCCACACTCACATCTGCGCACACTCGCCCTCATCCGATATTTGAAAAGTATTATCTGTATCGCAAAACAGCCAGTCAGGAGGGTCTGGCTCTGCAGCGAAAATCTTCTGTTCTTCGTTCAGCTCCTCGTGCTGCCACCGCTGCCGATTAATGCTGCCTTTCGTCACACCAGGATTTCTTAATCCGGCAGCTTCCAGATCTGCGACCCGTGCATCCCACTGCTTTTGTAACCGCTCGCGCTTCAAGCTAATGTATTCCGTAGCGGTGAGCGCCTCTGGCTCCTGCCTTGGTGCAACCGAGAACGCCTGCGACGGCCGGTATCCCCACTTTTCTTTCCCCCCATAAATCTCCGCCAACTCGGCGTGCAGCACAAACGACAGCTCCCCTAAAGAAGCAGACGGTCTCGAGAACCATGATCTGCTCATAAAGCCGGCTGCACGACCAGATGCACACGCGAACAACCGCCGCGAGGTGTCGACGACGACAATTCGCTCCGGCCGACACGATGGCGGCGACTGTGCGAGGTAGTAAGCAGTAGAAAGACCGACAATTCCACCGCCAACTATGATAGTCGCCATTTGTTATTCTCCTCCTAGCTGGAAAGTACCTGTTCGTGAGCTGAGCTGCGAACCTGATTCCCCGGGTTCGCTAAAACGAAGACCCACCAAATGCATGAAAGGTGCTGACAGAACCGAGGGGCTGGTGCTTCAAGATGACTGAGACGGCTGCGGGCTAGGGCTTGGAAACTGGCCCGAGGTTAGATAACTGACCAGAGTCTGAGCTAATTAATGAGCACTATTCCGCATTCGGCAGCCCTCTTTATGCTTTGTTATTTGAATTTTTATATACATACGTAATAATTAATACATCCAACCAATCGGGAGCGCAGCGCTAGATGATACTCATGCATCATTTGTTTGGTCTCACAGTTCAATTAATGAAAATGCATCTATGACGAAAACCCTGTGATGAAAACCCTGGCGTAACTAGATTTAATGTCGACAAGCGCATATTATCAGATCAAGGCAAATAATTCTAAAGATAATTTTAGTCAGATTTAATGCGTTTCTCATCTAGAAGCTCTAAGAATTTTCAAGATTTACTGATCTGGAAAAATTAGCCTTTCGAATTCCAAATGCTATAGCTAAACCAAAACTGATGCCACTAATATTGTCACTAAAAGAGTAAATTATTTCTCTATTTGCTCGCTATTTCTCTCTATCTGATACCTTACACACTAGGGGTGGATACGATATACAAATATTCGTTATTCGTATTCGAAAAGTCGAATACAATTACGATAAAATAGCCTGAAATCTTTACGAATAATTTTACGAATAATTATTCGTTATTATTCGTCGTATAGTAATGCACGTGATTTCAAATTTCCTTACCCGCCTACCGATGATGGAGACAAGAAAATAAATAAAATCACAAAAAGGGTAATGAGCTTTGCAAAAACCCTATGATCAAAACCCTAATACTATACTAGAATAGGCACACGATGACGATACTTCGATTATCTTCAGATTTTATGATTAATATATGATTATCCAGTAAATTCTACGAATGCGATACGAATAGTATAAATTTTGACATTATTATAATCGTATCCACCCCTATTACACATTTTAGACCATTTTTAGAAACCCGGATCTATGATCTATATATATTTATCCCAAAAAGCAATTAGCACGTCTAACGCCCGTTAATTCTAGCCAAAAATTCATCACAATATCAATTACTTCTCCGCAGATGACGAGGAACCTGCTGTTGCTCCTGAGCTATTACTGCCACTTCCAGTACCATCATTCGGCTTAGACGTACCAGGCTTAGACATTGACTGCGCAAGCGTCATAACTAATGCTTTCGCAATCGCTGCCGCCTTTGCATTCTGCTGAGATGAACCTTGCTGTATTCCTGCTAGTTTATTCATTGGCCGAGATCCTGGCTTGCTTTGCGCAGCAGCTAACGCGGCAGCCATTAATGCGTTTACATTCTTAGCCCCTGTTGTACTTGGAGCAGGACTGGGCGATGCTGAAGAACGTAGTGGAAGAGCAACGTTTGTTCTCATGCCATTAGGAACTGCAGGACTGGGACTTCTCATCGGCATCGTCTGCAATGGTGCTTTACTTGTTGACGGACTGGCGGTCGCAGTTGCTACCGAGTCCTTATTTCCTGCAGATAGCTGGGCAGTAATTGTTTGCTGCAGTAGTTGTAACGCCTTCAACGTCTCCTTATTAATAGGTGGCCTTGTAGTCTGCGGCTTTGTGATCGAGGGAGGTACTCCAAGGACCATTCCCTTCGCCTTTGTGTTTGCTTCACCAAGCGACGAGCCTAATTGAGCTCCGAGTCCAGCTAAACCAGATGCAACAGACTTTGCCGCTGCTGCCTGCGCAATAACCGCAAGAGCCTTCTTCTTCTCTGTGAATTCTCGTTCTTTTCTCTCCTTTTCCAGCTTCTCTCGCTCTTTCCTCTCTTTCTCCAGAGCCTCCTTTTCTTCTTTTGCTTTTTTGTCTCTTTCTTCTTTTTCTCTCCTTTCACGTTCTCTTCGCTCGCGGCGCTCTTGCTCTTTTCGTTCTTTGACCAGCGGCCTATTCTTCTTGGCTTCTCGCTCTCGGCATAACTCTTCGTCGAGTCCCCACAGCCATCCTTTTCCTTCTTTTGCAATCTTGACAAAGGATTTATTGAGAGAGAGATTATGTCGGACAGAGTTTTGCCATCCGTAAGGCGCGTACTGATAGTATGGAAAAAGGGCCTGAATTGCTGCGTAAATCTCCGATAGTGACATTCCTCTTTCGGTGGCGAACGAGCGTAGTGAAATCTCAATTAAACTTGAATAAGAGTTTGCTGGCTTTTCGCGAAATTCGGGTGGAATTTGGGAAGGTGATGGTGGAGTTGGATGTCGCTTCTCTTTTCGCGCTGATGACTTTGGTTTTGGAATTGACTGTCGGGTTGCTTCGAGTAACGCAGGGTCAGTTGGAATATGATTCAGACTCGAAGATGTGGCTGCAGCAATACCTGCAAGACCACCAATGGAGCTTCCCGTAAGTGCTTCTATCATCCTCAAATCTGATTCCTGCAATATCTCTTCATCATGTTCAGTAAGCCCCTGTCCCTGCATTTGTACTTGCTGTTGATGTGGAATTGGCAGAGTATCAAACAGCACGCCTTGCATAGGAACATGCTGCTCAGATGGCAGTAGACTATGATCATCGATTGGTTCTGCAAATAATTGCTCAAATGATTGTCGGTCTTTTGCCGTGTCAATTTGCATAGTGTCTTCCACAAAGCTTTCTTCCATAGCCACATCATCTGCAACTTCGTCCATGAGAGGATCCTCTGTTTTGACTGGAGTAGGAACGGGGGTTGTGGCAATTGCATCAAGAGAAGCTAAAGTTCGTTCGTCGCGAAGTGAGATGGCGTCCGCAGGTTTTATTGTACGTGTTGGCGATGGATCTCCGGGTTCCATATATCCAGAGTTGGGAAGTAAAAAGGTGAAGCCAATCTGACCGATCTGCACTCGAGACCTGTGGCGTAGATTAGTGCATATTCTATTATATAATATATATCGTTCGCGTACCCATGATTTAACGGAACTGTAGAGCCTTTTTCAACAAATACGTCATTCACAAAGGCACCATTGCGACCCAGGACCGAAAACTCAAATTGCTGATTTGCAAAGTTGTAAAATATTCTAGCGTGACGCCTTGAAATCGCCTTCGCAGTCCCAAGATGTACGTCTATACTTCCATTACCGCTCTTACCAGACGGGGTTGCTATTGCGCCCGTATTATTGCTTGGGCCTGTCCCAGTCGTTACAACACCTAATTTCGAATCTTGCTTTGATGGAGTTCGAGACCTTGATCGTCCGGTAGTGGAGGCTTCAAAAGCTCCGGCTTCAGAAAAGCCTCCGGCGCCAAGAGCTTCAACCCGTCTGCCCATAACCACTTGTAAAGTCTGTACATAAAATGTGAAAGATACGAAATCAAGTCGGGCGTAGGCTGATATTCGAGACTGTTCAGTTTGCGTTGCACCAGATGGAGGCATTAGCGTCATTTGCTGCAAATTCGGAGGATGCTGCATATTTTTCTCTTGCTCAAATTTGATATCTGATTCTTGCATTATAACAGTGTCGTCCAATTCAATGCAAATCGACGAAATATGTTGGTCGAAAAACGAATCTTCGTGAATTGATTCATCATTGGGAGCATCGGTCGCTATTCCAAAATCGAAAGGTTCTTCGTCAATATCCATCATAAAACTTTCGTTCTTCTATAAAATAAATAATCTCCCATCCGAAATCATGTGCTATATGTTAAATCTCAAGATTCAAGCCAACTGCAGCGAAATTCGCAGGTCTGGAATGCCTAGCTTTCTCAATAGTAGTTCTCGTCACTCGGTATCTAGAAAAAAAATTTGGGACTTTAAGGTTTCCGTTCTCCCAAAGCATAAATTTAAGGTTGACTATGTAAGCGTTTGACAAATTTTGTTTACGAAATGTCCAATTGGGTGCCCTCTCTTTGACGCTCAACAAAAAGACGCGGCGAATTATCTATTGGCCAGATATATTAATATTTAACAGTAGAATTGGATTAATTAGATAGACATATAAGTACACTCGCTTATAAAATATATCATAATTTCGATAAAAGACCTCACGCAATGATGCACTAAAACAAATATGCTGCAATAAAAATATAATAATGAAAAAAATGTAGAGCGAAAAAAAACTTTTATATCCCTTAGCCAGCGAAACTACAAAAAAAAACCAATATTAGATAAAACAAAATATAGTGATATATTCCACACCAAAATATAAACATATAATAAAATCAGTTAGTAGTAGCGGAATGCATATTATCGACGGCAGGTATGACTGATTGGGCAGCATTAGACAGCATTTCACCTAAGCGCTGGTCTTCATTCAGTACTTGCATATCAGGCGTATCGTGATTCTGCATTGTTTTGAGCCTTTCAATTTCCGCCGATTTATCTTTAACCTCCATTTCCAATATAGAAATTTTTCGAAGAATCTCGCCTTGATCTGGTAATCTTTTGATAATCCCCATTAATTCGTCAACTTTCTTGTTTGATGCTCGAGTCTTATTAGTCGCTGCGAAGAATTTGCGCTCCATGTCAACAGCTCGTTGTTTATGAAAGGCTAATTGAGATGCTTGTGATTTGTTGATACCGCAAACTTGCACGTAAGCAGATTTGAGAGCAGCGTAAGTAGTAACCATCGAATGCGCTTTTAATATCTTCGATTTTGTATCACTTAGGTTCCGAGAAAGAATGGCAGCATCTTCAACCGTAATCGTTGATAGTTCCACAAATTCGCTCTGCGCTTGAGGAGGACTGTTTCCAACTGGCGTGGCGGTTGCCGTAACTGGGTAGCCAGTCGGAGACGTAATTTGGGCAGATGGAGAGACTTTCGTGATCGCGTCAGCTAGCGAAAGTTCAGGAGAGCTGTATGGAGGCGTAATCACTGATATGGATGCAGCATTAGTCTTATGGTCATTCTTAGCGACGCTGTCATTGTTGGATACATCTTCAAGCCATTTGAAATCTTCTGAAGCGTTTTCTTCTTGCACCGCGCACGAGATTGTAGCACCATTAGTAGACATTTCTTCCATCGGGCTAAACACTTCATCTCCTTCTTGTCCAGTTTTGCTCCGTTTAACATTTTGAAGGTGATCACTTTCTTCTTGCTTCCGTTTGGCATCGCTATAAAGTCCACCATCTAGCAGCTCTGGATCAATCGCTTGTGATCGAATAGTATCATCATCAGTACTTCCGGCTCCGAAAAGAGCAATAAAAGAATCAATTTCATCAGCATCCGGAGATCCTAAGTCATTCTCAATGTTGACCGTGGCCGACTGATGGATGACCGAGTGTGCATCGGCGTTGTGTGGGGTGTCAGGCTGCGCGGGCGACAACTGTGTGCTCATTCCAATGATTCTAGAGTACAAAACAACTGCAAAGTGAAACACAATGCAATTTCCGAATCGGTAAGTCAATAAGACTGAAACAAATGGCACTGTAACAAGTAGACGAGCAATGCAATAACGAGTACAAAAAGTGTTCTTGTGAATGGGCTCAATTTGCTTGTTCTTTACAAATTTTATTTTTTTTTATTCCTTGCGCCGCGGGCGTTTAAAGTTTTGCTTTCCCGCAAGGAACAATTCGGGCCGGATTGCGCCGATACGTTTATTGATTTGTCAGATGTTTGTAATTACTAGGTTTTTTTACAATGAGACAATTTGACAAAGGCAAAATCCTATATCAAAACAGATGATATATGCAGAGTCGTACTAGCTACGCTGTAATATTCAAAGCGGATTCCAGGAGATGATTCGCTCCTGTTAGAATATTAGCGTAACAGTTGTATGTTATAAGTATTTGCTATGATCCTCAATATCTAATGATGATACAAATCTCCAGCGCCATTTATATAGACAATCCTTTTACAAATAACCGCATTCATGTATAGATATATCCCTAATACAAATAGAATCATATCATCTTTAAGACATATCCTGACACAAATAGCCAAATTTCATAGAGTGCATACTGGTTGCATCCACTACATACGCATTCAAAAACCAATCAAGCTCTATCCATGCAAACGCAACGATTAACGTCAGAATAATTAGAATCCAAGGAAGTACAGAGCAGCTGCGATAGCAGCAGCGACGGTGGCTCCGCTAGCGGTAGTAGCGAAGGCAGCACCGGAAGAAGAGGTCGAGACGGCAGTCGATGAAGCGGCAGCGGAGGACTCGGCAGAGGACGTAGTGGATTCAGCCGAGACAGTCGAGGTAGCTAGAGTGGATGATGAGGTCTCGCTCGAGGAAGAGTCCGCGGCAGACGACGAAACGGCAACAGAAGAGGAAGCAGACGAAGACGACGAACCAGACGAGCTGCCAGAGTCGGGAAGGGTAGTATTTCCGACCTCAACGCCAGGCTCGGTGTTGGATGTCTGAGTGCTGGCAAGAGAAGTGTAGGTGTCGAGACTCTGGTTTTTAGCGGGGTTGATGACACCGGTCATACCGCTCTGGCAGTGATAGGCCTCGGGGCAATAGTACCAGATGGGGTCAGTGTCGTTGATTTGGATGATATACTCCGGAACAAAGAACTCGGTAGAGTATGTGACCATTCCGGAGAAGAGTCCGTCGGCGCCGTCCGAGGAGGAGTCCTTGTAGGGTGTGCAGGGCGAGTCGTAGGTGGACTGCGCAACGCCATGAGTCTGAGAGAAGCCGTGTTAGCAGGAGGCATGGAAAGAGGTGTCAAACGTGAGATAGTGGTGCGCATACGTTGCTCACGAAGGTGAAGCGCACATAGTCGCCCTTCTCCGCAGTGATGGTGTCCGGGGTGTAGTAGAAGCCCGCATCACCGACAGTGACATTGTAAACGGTGACGGCCGTGACAGAGGAGGCGGCGGCGAGGACAGAGGCAGCAACGGAAAACTTCATTGCGGAGCGGTTGGATGAGGAAGCGGAGCGGAGGTTTAGCTCGCAGCGTAGAGCGGCGGGGGGGGCAGAGAGTTATAGTCCGGTGGACGAGCTCCAGACCGGGCCACTCGAGCCGAGAACGGCGGCCAGGCGAATCTACTTGGCGCACTCTAGGCTGAGTGCTTGTCCTATCTTGACTGTTTGCCCGGTTTCTAGGTATGAACCGGCGCCAAACCCAGCTGCTCGCGCGCTGCCAGTCCCACTGCATTAAGCATTAAAGCGAGCCACGAACCAGCTCGAACCGGCAAGACGCCATCTTAGGACATTCTTCTAAGAAAGAACACATCGAATCAGATTGGCGCGCGTCCGCCGATTGGGCTGGCCTCTCGCTGTCGCCAGAGACTTGTTCGTGGCCAACATTCAGCTCCACGTGTGCGCCGCACGGTCCGTGTGCACCTGCATGCTTATTAACGTTTTAATCTGCGGCTTGGAGATTTGAGCACGGATGATTACAGTCATTATTCTCTCTGGTTTCGAAACGGAATTATATTTCGGCAGGACACAGCACTTGAGCTGAACAGCAGATATAAGAAGACAAAAAGAATAGGAGCTAGAAATACAATACTAGGCCAGACTCTGGAGGCAGTAAAGAGATCTCTGCACTTAATCTGCCGACTGAATTGAAGCGTATACTGCCAATTAGCCAGCGTAGTAAGCGATAGCAAGAGCGCACGCAGCAGCAATAATCGCAGTCTTAAAGTTAACAACCAGTCCATCTGCTCCGGAAGTTGTAGCCGACGTAGGAGCAGCTGAGGTCCGGGAGGTCGAGCTGCCGGCAGCGGACGAGGAGCTCCTAGTGGACGTAGTGACGGAGGAAGATGACGTCCTCGAGCTCGACTCTGACGACCTTGTTTCGGGCGACGAAGCAGCGGATGAGGAAGAAGCGGTCGTGGAAGTCGAAGCAGAAGCAGAAGCGGACTGAACAGGAACATTACCTTCGACTGCGTTCGGAGTGCCGCTGGAGGAAGAGCTCTCTGCGGCCGACATGAATGCGGAAAGAGTTTGATCAGACGACGGATTGATCGCACCGACCATTCCACCTTGGCAATGTCTAAAGTGCATGCATGTTAGTTGAGTACACGAGTCTTGAGAGAACATTCCCTATATACCCATCAACAGGACAATAGAAGAAAATCGGGTCAGTGCTGTTGACCTCAATTGTAAACGTCGTTCCGCTATTGGTCACAGTTCCAGAGTAGAAGCCATCCTGAGCCCCGGATGATGAAACAAGCGGTTGGCAGGCATTGGAGAAGTCTCCCTGGGCAACCGCATGAGGCTACATCGAATCAATCAGAGAAAGGCTCGTTAGCTAAGCGGACTAGACGTAACTTACACCGCGCTCAAAAGTAAAGCGAACAAAGTCGCCGCTGTTTGCAGTGACAGAATCGGGCGTAAAGGTAAATCCGCTTTCTGCAACCGCGATATCAATTACTTCAGCCATAGCCGAAATAGCAAAAAGTGCAACAACACAAAAAATCATGATTTCAATTGAGTAGGGAGTCATACCGATACAGTGTCTGCAAGATTTCGTCATAGGGTAGTTTTATAGTGATCTATCACATGCCAAAATTCGATCTCAGACGACATCAAAATCATGCAATAACGTTTAGATGTATATTCTCAATCAGATCAAGTTGCAGATCGTGTCTTGTGAGCGATAATCAGAGCTGTCACGATCCTAACCGAAACGATGCCGAGTAGACACGTACCTTTCCCATTCATTGTCATTTCTATCAGTGTCATTTTGTACGTAGTAGCTGGCCGGACTCCTCTCCTATAGCACGACTCATGCTACAGCAACAAGTTTTGCTAAGGCTGCGAATAATAAGATGAGAGCTGAATCGAAAGCTTGAGCTTACGCTATAAATAAACAAGATCGCCAAAGCCAGTCAGTCTGCTAAGCGAGACGCGGGACAATGCAAGGGCGGTGCTTTGGCTCGCGTTCGTCTTGGATTCATTTATTTACAGTTATGCGAATACGATAGTGAACGTGATTCGACTATGTAGTCTTTAGTAATTTTATGGATAGTTCCGCTGTAAGGGTTTTCGTCAGGGAGGTCATCATAATACTTCCTAGCTGCATACTTCTCTTAAAATCTGCACTCAGGAAGTCACATTAGCACACAAATGGAACTAGCTTTACTTCGCAGCTTAATGTCAACTGGGAATGCTAATTACGTCCTTGAGCTTGCATTGATTACCTGAACATGATAGAGTTACTGGTAGAATAATTCGTACGACAGTGGTTAACCTTGTAGGATTGATGAACAAAGATGTCAGTCGAACGCTAGCGGGCTCATATGAAGTTTGCTTGAATCAGCTCAGCATAAATTTTTATTTTATGAACGTCCCCACAAGCCATTAAACTATTGACAATACATACATATCAGCACACTAGTCAAAGTTAGGCCTATAACTTAAACCATCATATTCTGAATTTTTCGACGCAGGAGTCAAAAGAAGAAATTTGCTTGACTCGCCAGCATTCTTAGGAGTGATATACATTAGCGGAGCGACAAGTGCAGCCTTGACATTATTTATAGTACCATTGTAAAATTTTTGTTGATCGACAATGAATCTACTGGGGCTGGAGCATGTTCGATGATGCATTCGTCTGCGCTTACGGTGGAGACGTAGAGCATTAAGTAGGCATTATGATACTCCGAGTAAAAGACTGAGCCACCGGCATTGAAAAGAGAATCACCTATGACAAACCTATCAGCTCCAGATATGAGTAAATTGCATCAGACTTGCGACGCATAATAGCCAGTGGCTCGGCTGACGATCAGGATTGAGTAGATTGTCTGCGACCTTGTATGCAGGAGCAGATGCTAGATGAATATCTTGACTATTTCCATAATCAATAGCAACCAGAGCATGCGTATAAAACGGCATGATTCGCCAACACGAAAGCAAATGGCGGTAAGAATATTGATCGTCGTTCAGGGAGAGCATAAATCTTTGAATCGAGTAACAGTGAGAGAGCTTTTCAAGCGGCTAAATCATATTGAATTGAACGATCGTCCGAAATCGAAATCCCTAATTTGAATGGCGCTGGTCGATGATATAATGGCGCAATTGTACGCGGAATGGGAAGTTTGGCAGTTACTGAATACAAAGAGGACTCTTCAGGCGACTGAGAAATAGAAATGGAAATCTGACGGTTCGAAATTGGAGTAATCGGAGACCAGAAGACGAATGCGCAGATGATTGCCCTATAACCATAGACGTTGGTACGTCAAATCTGCAGATTCTTGAAGTCCAGTGAACCAAAATAAATTATTTCCAATACCTCAGCACCGGAGCGCGTATCGAAGTAACATATGATGAATTTCCAGAACCTTGCGCTTGAAAATCATCAGCTTTTCTGCAGTAACAAACTCAAATTGGTGCGCTTAGGGATTCTACATGGCTGGATGAAGGAATATGATGCTGGTTTTGGTGTGTTCCATTTGGCAAATGAATAGAAGTTTGCGCGCTAGCCGAGGACACTCCTCAACAGTTAGCACAAGTAAATTTAGAGTTGAGAGGCAAAATGTCAGGGTTATTGTACTATTAAGGGGGAGGATATATCTAGAGTAAACAGACGTGGGAATAAAACAGGATTATAATAGTAGGGGCGAGAAGCCTACAATATGGATATCTTCTAGCCAAAAAGATCCGAGGTCTCGGAATAGAAAAAGCTATCAAAATGAGGTAACTCATGCGGAGTTGGTTGAATGATGGCGCGCGTATGGCTGAGTGAGTTTCGAGCACGGTTAATGTCAGTTTCGACAGTCAAACCGGTAGCGTCGTTGTTACCGGTGATTATGACGCCTACTCTCCGCGAAGGATCCACATGGCGCCGTTGAGAGATGGTTAGCCTTGCCCTTCAATGATAGCAGACTCGGCTCCGAAGGGGCAGGATGAGATACGTCGGGGTTGCCGGCAGATCGAGTTTTTGGCATGACTGTACCAGAACTAGCAGCAGCACCCGCAGAGCATTGTAGTTTTATTATAAGGAGCATTTGTGCTGAGAGCCTGACACCGCGTGTAGGAGGCAAAAAATGAGATAATCTCTCGGGGTTGCGTGCCCAACGGAAAGGACTTTTCGCCCAATGTCAGCCTCTGTACTTGCATGGCCAGAGTTATCATAATAATTGTGTATAAATGGCCGCAGTTCATTGGAATCTATACCTACATTTAGTAACTTGTAGATCAAATGCACTGCAGTGTGAAGAGAGAACCATATGGTTTTCGTCCATTATCTGATGCATGCCCAGCATCCATCATCATTGCTGATCAGCCATAGATCCACGATCTGCATTTTAAAATATAAATTCAACTAATATTCGGATTTAATACACCATTTATATATGGCTTATTCAGAATCTGGAATCATCATAGCTGAACGAACGCGACGCTGTTGAGCAAAAATCAATAAAAATATCAAAAACATTAAGAATATTCACCGCCGCAAATTAAGCGGCGCTACTTATAATAGGGCTAGTGGGTATTGTACCCACGCGATTAAGCAAAAGCTATCTAGCAACGATGTCGACTCGTTATATCGAACGATCACCAGCCTGTGCGAGATTCGGGTAAAGGTAAACTGTGATGACTTTACAGTTTCATTTAGATGACAACCTGGATACAATTGCTATAGGCGGTTTGACCGGGAAGTAAATTTCTGGGTTTTGTGGTAAGTATATTTGGATCTTTAATTGCACACGGTTGTGCGATTAAGCTGGGCAAAATATAGCTAATGGGAAATATAATTTACAGCGATCAGTATTGCACTGCCAGAACACTCTAATCATTCAAATATCTGGGATTCCAATATGGAGGACAGTCTACTATTTACTGTATACGGTGAGCTTTCGGATAAGAGATCATCAGAGGAAGATTTAAATTGACAATTATCAAGATCGTATCGTTTCAGATAAGATCAGAGATCGCACTGAAGGATTGGACACTTTAATTCGGATCATAAACCGCGATAATCTCCGAATAGATGATAAGAGCTATCATAAGCTTCTCGAAGGATTATTTCAATCTGTTGTCACCGAATTAAAGCTATATATTCGCGCGCATGGAGCTCGAGATACTCCAATTCTCGATCGACTTTCTAAAGCGGCTACTGCTCTCAGATTAATAGTTGAAGATGGTATTCATATTTTTAGGGCAAGAACAATTGGAGCACTTATTAAGCATGTGAGTCAGACTGCTTACTTAGAAGGTAAAATGCTTGAACCTATACTGCTTGATTATATCCGTGTTCTGAAAGCCATTTGCTCATATTCTCCACATGTTGAGCATATGTCTGAGGACGTATGGCAAGACCTAGTTTTATTTTGCTCTAATGGAATTGAAGTCAATATGAAAGAAACAACTAGAGTTGGAGCTGAAACTTTGGAATTGTTGAACTGTTTGAAGAAGTTACTCGACTCTGCGACTCATCAGAGTGTTCTTCAGAGAGCTGATAATCATATTTCTGCTGATGGACGGCGTAAATCTCTTTCTCGGAGTCTATACAGTTCTTTGCTTGCCTTTCTCAATGCTCATCCAGTGGAAACTGGGGCCCATCGAAATGTGTTTTATTGCATGAACAAGATTCTAACGCTCACAATCACAAATTCTATAATGGATTATGCACTCTCGGCGTCTGATCTAATTCCAATCATCTCCAACTTATGGAATATCAAGACTCCAGCATTGAAATATCAGTTAATAATAACTACAATTTGCTTTTTTCCTGCAATAAAAGTACTTCCTAAAGAGGACGACGAGCCATTGCGAGATTTGATGTATTGTATTATGATGGATTATTTTGATAAAATGTCACGTGATCAGCTTCAGTTTGACGATATTTCATTTATTACGGGTGATAGCACGACTATTGAGTGGTTGCGGACTAGTGATTTTCAGCTATCAAATGAAAGGGGACTGGGATTGTGGCTGATTTTGATGATACTTTCAAGATGTAGCGAATACTTGGATCTTGCTTCACTTGCTAAAAGTGGTAATAACAGTGAGTGCAATGAGGCTATTTGCCTTAAGTAGGTCTTCTAACAATTCCGCAGATATCTATGTGCGAAGTTCCTCTGGAAATTCATCCAAAAGGCGCAGAATTCTCGAGATTCGGCAAGATGAGATTCTTCAAGATGCTGCACCTGAACTTACAACAGGAATCGATGTAGTTCTCTCTCAAATCGACTTGGTCCCAGAAGGGCAACGGCTTCCTCTCCTACAACTTCTAGCATTTATATTCTCAACGTCAAGCGATTCTTTGGGCCTGAACTCAACCTACCTTTCGAAACTGAGTAGCTTAGCAGCTTCGGATGATCATGTGATGGCTTCTTGGGCAATTACTGCATTGGCTGCTCTATCTAGACGTAAAGATGCCACTAAATCTGAATACTCTCTAGAGTGGCTTGAAATGTGGGAACTATGCAATCGTCGAATAACTTCTAACAACACCTGTTCTGCTTGCTGCTATCTATTGGAACGTCTTTTGGCTACGAATATAGTATCGACTGCTAAGGCTGCAAGAGCTATAGAATCAATGCTAAAATCTATTGATACTCTCGGTCCTTCTAGACTTTCTGAATCGTCGTTACGATTATGGGGAACTATATTGACAAAATATAATCGAAACTCTTCGAAAATTCACACTAATGTTGACGTCGAGGAGCCAATTTCGAGGTGGCTATTTGCAAAACTACATTTTTCTAATACTACCACTCCCGGAAGGACATTTCAGGAAGTTAGAATAGAATCTGTTACTGCTCTTTTAATTCGCCTGGCGCATTGTGATCCTATACGAATTATTGAGAGGAATATGGTGCTTCCTTATCGATTCGAATCGAATGGTGCAGTTCAATTTCTGTACCAACTTGAGAAAGATCGAGATGTTATAGACCTCTTAATATTCCAAGGTAAAATCAAGTCGTATGAGGTCCCAAGTATACCTAACGAAGAATATATTCGAGCTCCTCTTACCCTGCGTTCTAATGTGGTTGTCGATTTATTTTCTATTTTCTTGAATGATCTCTCCGTTGACCGCGAGTATCAATCTGGTAGTCGAGTAGAAATGAACACCGAGGTTTATGAGTGTTGTATCGCCATGATTGCTGTCCACGTTCTAGGACGAGTCCATCAAATTTCTTCGTCACGAGTCAAGAATCTTCTTAGTGATACAACGTCTCCGCTATTTAACCTTCTTGATAAACTATCGAGAGCAAATAATTTTAGTCCGGAATCAATGGATGAGGTTATTGTTCAATTGTCGCGAATTCGAAGTGTGGCGGACTACAATTTAATTCCTCTTCCGACTCTTAGAAAAGTTGAACACTTAATAAAAACCCTTGAAGGAATATATTCTCAAATTACTCTGAATCAGAAAGGAAAAGCCGATATTGATGATGCAGAGTTTGGAAGTCTCAGCGATTCTGGGAGGAAAACTAAAGGTCTAGGAACTGAAAATGTACCGAAGAAATGGCACTTGGCAGCTGTCAACCCAGTAAGCCATAGATATCAGACTATTGTGCTGATTCGGTGCGATCTAATTAGGGCAGTCGCACAAGGCGATGCGACAGAGTCCATGCTAGCGTATATTGGCCATCTTCCTCCTGCTATATTTTACCTTAACCTTCCGATTCTGAATCGATTATTGACTGAGAATTTGCTTCCATTGAATAATTTTGAAATTATTGACACGATTCTTCGTCTTGTTGCAGAGCGAGCACTGCAAAAGTATCAGTATGAACGATCAGAAATTACCATAATTTCATGTACAGAACTTTTGGGTACCACGATTGAAATGTGGCTGAAATCAGATACAGATGATGCTGGATCAAGTTCACTTGATATAGGTGTGACGATGTACAAATGGTTAGTCAAAGTCGCAATTGAGAATGGATTGGCATCATACCTTAGCCGATCATATATTTCTATATTATTATACAAGGTTATATTACGATCTCGAAATGACCTAGAAATGTCTGAACTATCATACTTGCTCAATTGGCTGAAAGATTCCGATATTCGAGTACAATATCAAGTGTCGCTCTTGCTATCTCTTGTCCTCGCCAGCTTCGAAAGAAGCATGCATGCTGATATATACAATGCGATTCACCACAACTTGCCTTCTGATTACTCTGAGGGTTTGATTATCAGTGCATTTTGCACTGCAAAGCTGGCTAGTGCATCGCCATTGACTACTCGAGATGCTGTATATCATCTAGTGGAGATGTCAGAGGTAGATGAGATTCAGGACTATGTTTCATACTGCTTTCAACTGACAGCGCGAGATCTAAGGCTAGAAAGTCCTTGTCGTCTATTCGAGATTTTTTCTTCTCAGATAATATACAGTTGGCTCCATAGTGGCCGCTCTCTTGATACAATTAATAATCGCTTATTTGGGTATGCATCACTGGTTGAGTTTCTCAGAACTAATCATTCTGAGCTAGTCACTCAGTTGGTTGTTTTTTTTGGGAACAATTATGAGGAGCAGATTGAATCAATCTCAAAGGCAATTCGTCTATCAAAGTTAGATACTATAATACAATCATTAGGTCGTATAATGGCCTATATGACAGCTGCGGCTTCATTTTCGGGGTCATCTACAGCTCATTTTTCCGAGTCTACGTTATCTAAGTGGCTGAGAAAGCAGTCGGGTGGTCGAAATCAATTCCTTGAGTTCACTCAATCTCAGCTTCCGTCAGCTATTTCCATACTACTTGGACTTACTGATACAACTACTGTCACTAGCAAGGCATTTGATTCTGTTGGACTATCAAGGGCTTCAAAAGGCTGGCGAGCATTAAATGAATTTACATTGAAATCGAATTTTGATGTTCCACTTATGGCATTAAATCAGCCTTGCTATGACGCTCCCACTATCTTGAAAGCATACAATTACATGCAAAAGCATTTATTTGATTCCACGCGACAATTATCTGCTAATTATAACACCAGTATTGCGGTGTATATTGCGCGGTTGATTCTAAATGACTTGGAAATATGTTTAAATTCTATACAACGAAGTAAAGTCCTTCGAATTTTGAAATTACACATTGCTCTTTCTGACATCTCAATGAATCCTTACCTTGCAAGAATTTGTTTGCAGACTATTTCACCACTTGCGATTGACAAGGACTGCTTCTTTGACGTTCTTGACATTACTAATTATATCTTTGGCCGACAAATTTTTATTGCTAATCCGGAGCTATTCATCAGATTCACTGTTCAAATCATGTATTTCGTGCAGCAGATATATAGCTTCAAGCCCAATTTTTTGGAAACAGCTGAGTTTGCGCCAGCACTTATCAGGTTCAAAACTAAAATGAACAATTATGTTGATATATATTCTGAGGTTGAAGAGATTGGAAGAGTTTCTGCTTGGTTGAAATCATTGATATATTTTGATTCTCGTGCTTCTCATGGTCTCGCGCATTGGACCATCGCTGATGTACGAAATGCTGTGTTTGATGAGCAGGGTCTCTTTGATATCGCAGCTAGAAGATATGCTCTCAAGACTCTAGCACTAGAGCTGGAAGCGAGAAGCATTCTTTTTGATTCCCTGCTTCCCACTGATCTTGACTGTTTATCAATGTCCTCTGAGTTGCTGAAAGTATGCCATCAGCAAGAAGTACCAGATGAGTTTTTGTTGTGGGTATCGCGTGTCTGTGGGCAAGAGTACGCAGCAAGTGGACTTCCTTCTCTGGACTGGTTGGATCACATTGGAGTTTCATTAGATGTTCACGAAGAAGAATTTGAAGACTCGACGGTTTCACTGCCAATTTATTCTATTATAGCTACCATGGTCTCCAAATTAGATTCTGAGGATCCTAAAACGGTGCGTCTATTGGAATCTGCACTACGTCGTGCCATGGCATACTTTAATCAAATCAGCCGAAAGTTCAATGTTTCTATTCCTGATTATATTCGTAAAGGGATTGGATTTGAATTTGAAGAGTTTGAACCAATCTCGAACGTGGCTGCACGCACATGGCTTCCATCTGACATGACTTTCGAAATTTGGTCTTGCAGAGTGGCAGAGAAAGTCTGTGCGGCCCTAATAAGAGACGGAGATGCCTTTTACAAAGAAGTTGCCAATGTTCTCTATTCTGCTGAAGGATTTGCCAGGTCCGTGTTCCGGCATTTGATGCATGCTTTCGTTTGTAGCGAATTGAAATCAGCTGAGGTGACCGATTTATTCAACGACTGCTTTCGCTCAATATCAGACGCGACAGTTAAGCATGCAACTCTCCTTATCCGTACCTACATTTTCTTACAGAATCAGTCGTTACCTAGGGATAAGAGTGCGTTGGCACGTATAGAGTGTGTCGAAGGGCTTGATTTTCTAGCTATGATTAGAGCTGCGCTTATGTGTAAAATGTACAGCTCTGCACTGTTGATATGCGAACTTATGTGGGCTTCTGGTTACAATTCAGAGACTCTTTCGCGATATTTGGCAGAGATTTATAAATCTATTGATGATCCTGACGCTCTTTATGGTGTTGAAATGGCACCTACTATGCAGTCTGCTATTGATATCTCAGAATTCGAACATGATGGATGGAAAAGCCTGTCTTACCGAGGTGCAATATTTGATAATGCTTTTCAGGATTCTCACTCCGATTCATTTTCAAATATGTCTGGCATATTTGGCGCTCTTTCTAACATTGGATTGAATGGGCTATCTATGAACTTATATGCCGCGCATCCATCTGTCGTGGACGCAGATCTACTTTATGAATCGGCTTGGAAACTCGGTCAATGGAATATTGAAAAAATTGATCATTCTGTATCGAAAAATTCTATTATTTACGAAGTTCTCAGAAATATGAATCAACCTCCCATAATTGACACTGCATCATTCTCAGCTGATATGCTCGTACGCGAACCTAGTATCAAAGTAATGCGAAAGCTGACTGGAGGAGAAAGCATTCTTACTGCGTCTAACGTTTGCAATTCTTTTCAGACGCTGGCAGTATTATCTGAAGCACGAGAGGTGTGGTCAGTTACAGAGCCTCGAGAATTATCTGCATTATTACAAAAACATGATTCTCAAATAAAATGGGCGCAAAGCGCTAAGTAAGTTACATAATGATTGACCAAATGGATGTTTACCTTCTCTAATGCAATTTTGTTTTACAGATTTGAATACGTGGAAGATATTTTATTAGCCCGAGAGAAGATGTTTGATGCACTTGGCAGCCTAGGATTAGATCGCTTCAAGTCAGTTAAAGATCTATACGGCGTTGCGGAAGCACTTTCGTTGAAGAGGTCAACTGAGCTTGCTCTTCAACATGGACAGCTCCAGAAAGCGGCATCTTTGTCTGTTCGATTTGAAAGCTTAGCAACAAAGACTAACGAAAGATATCAAGAGTCACTGCATCGCACATTTCAGATCGAAATGTCAAACGTATTTTGGGAGATGGGTGATAGATCCATTGCGATACAGATGCTTAAATCGTTAGCGAAGCATGATCCTGCAACTCAAGAAAATGCGTACGGATTGCAAGTTGGGACTTCTACTGTTTTAGCGACATTGGTCAGTTTTCCAATTTTCTTCTCGTAATTAATGCCTAGCACTAACTTTATTGAACAGGCACGTTGGATCTCTACTGCTCGTCAAGAGCATCCGGATGATGTGCACAGTAATTATCTGAAACCTGCAATTTCTAAAGTGGATGAACTTGCTGATGGGCTCCTACAGTCGCAGGTTTATCATGAATTTGCAATTTTCTGCGACAGTCAGCTTAAGAGTTCGACTTTTAGCGTGGATTTCGAGCGTATCTCAGCCTTACGACAAGATAAAATGACGGAACTTGAAGAGATTAAGCCTCTTTTAGCGAGAGCGACAACAGCTGAGGAAAGACACAAAATCCGAACTAACTACAATCAAATTAAGAAGATGTTTGAGTCTGATGATGCCGAATATCAGCGACTGTTAAAGTTGCGAGAAATTTTCTTACAGCAAAGTGTCACATTTTATCTTATGAGTATTACTGTCTCAGACAAGTACGATGAAGACAGTTTCCGTTTTTGTTCATTATGGCTGGCGAATTCGAAAGATGAGTTAGCTAATCAAGCTGCAGCTTCGCGACTTGGAAGCGTACCTACAGTCAAACTAGCTAATTGGATTAATCAACTGTCATCACGATTAAGTTTCGATGATCGTTCCATTTTTCAGAAAATTCTGTCAGGTCTTATTCAGAGACTGTGTCGCCATCATCCTTATCATTGCCTTTATCAGATTTTTGCTCTTAGGTCTAATGCAGACGAGAACGGTATAGATCATGCGGCCACCCTCCGTGCACGAGCTGCTGATACTATTTTATCAAAACTTCAAAATATGGCAGAATACTCCAGACTTTATTTAGAGCCAATTTCTATGTTCAGTGAAAAGGCAGATAAGTTGGCTCAATATACATTCACCGATCGTCAGCGAAAGAATATCACAATTGATATGTTCCCTGATAGAGATTGGTGGTTGAATTCTCTGGGTACAATTAGATTACCTTCGCCGACAATGCATATTCCATTACGGTCAGATCACGATTATTCTGGGGTATTGAAAATAATTTCGATTTGTCCTCAAGTGTATTTGGCTTCTGGATTGAGTCGACCTAAAGCTTGTTCGTTTATGGCCGATAACGGAGTTATCTATAAAGCACTCGTAAGTCAAGTTAATTCATTCGTTTACTTAAACCCTATTCAATGCGTTTACTAACTCTTATATTCAGATCAAGGGTGGAAAAGATGATCTGCGACAAGACGCCATCATGGAGCAAGTTTTTGAACAAGTCAGCAGTTTTCTGCAGAGAAATGAAAATACTCGACAAAGAGCCTTACGCATTCGCACATACAAGGTGATTCCCCTTACACATACCTCTGGAATAATCGAGTTTGTGCAAAACACTGTTGCTTTGATGGATGTTTTACAGCCATTGCATTCTAGTTACTATCCTGAAGATCTTAATCTTAATAGTTCTCGCACGATGATAAGAGATGTCCAGGATAAGTCTGTCGAATTACGGCTTCAGGAATACAAGAAAGTAGAATCAAAAGTTCACCCAGTTCTTAGATTTTTCTTTCTGGAGAAGTTCAAGGAGCCCCGTGTATGGCTTCAAAGTAGGACAGCATACATCCGCGGAACTGCTGCCATCTCTATAGTTGGAAGTGTTCTCGGTCTAGGTGATCGGCATTTGAACAACATTCTAATGGATGCTGGCTCAGGAGAGCCCGTACATATTGATCTTGGAGTTGCTTTCGATCAAGGCCGAGTTCTTTCTGTCCCAGAGACTGTGCCGTTCCGACTTACTAGAGACATTGTGGACGGGATGGGCGTTAGTGGTACTGAAGGAGTATTTAGAAGATGCTGTGGTTTTATTCTTGGCGTTCTCAGGGAAGAAACTGATAATATTATGACTGTATTGGATGTCTTGAAATACGATCCTTTGTATTCATGGTAAGATTGTTATATTTGGGATAGTTCCAGATCTAATTTACTAATTCTTTCGAAGGACAATCTCTCCTCTGCGCAAGCAGCGCCTACAAGGAGTGGACTCTTTAGCGGTCCGTCCAGGCCGTGCAAAATCAACCCGCGCAACTTCTACCATCGAGAATTCTTCTCGCCCCAGGAACGAAGATTCCTCCGAAGCCGAACGTGCTTTGATAGTTGTCCGCCGGAAATTGTCAAATAATTTGAGCGTTGAGGCTGTTGTTAATCAATGGATTACAGAAGCCTGTGACACTCGTAATTTGGCTCTGATCTACAGTGGTATGTTTTGCGTTTACGTTGCCATTATATTTCTCTTTCTAACTTTCTATTCCAGGTTGGGCTCCATTCTACTGAGACATATATGCGCGACAGTTCTTCATGCTCCTCGCCAATGCAACGAACACATAAAACACGCTCACTATACAAAAGTGATTCTCTAGTATACTACGTCTTTGATCCTTTTTTCTGCTTTATGCAATTTATATGATCACATATCATCATGAATAATAAAAAACAATATTACACTGGCATTAATAATATATATCTAGCCTCTGGCAATTATACTCCTCGCCTCACACGGTGAGATATTAAAATCATCAAACTAAAAATATAATCCTCTCCCGCTCAAACACCTTAAATGAATAATAGGCAGCCTTAAAGCAAAAGTAAAAGCGTCAAAACAATAGTCAAAAACGATTATGATTATCATGAACATGAACATACAAAAATCAACAGAAGAATAAATTATCCTCAAACTTGGAACATTATAAAATAGGAAGAACTTGCGAGAAACGGCTGGTGCAGGACAATTGACAAAGGAATGACTCCGAAAGGAACGACTTGATAAGGAACGACTTGGTAAGGAATGGATTTGGAACGAAACTTGGAAAGGACTGGATAAGGAACGACTTGATAAAGAACGACACGGAAAGGAGTAACCCAGAAAAGAATGACTCGCAAAGAAATGACTAAAAGATTGGCGGAAGATGGCGGAAGATGGCAAAAGACATGATAATCAAAACAGACTAACAGGAAAGAGAGGAAAGAAGACAACAGAAGTTCAGGTTAAACTTTGTTACCGTTGAAGATAGTATCATCGATATGTAGGAAGCCCAGTTTTATTTATCTGAGCGCTTAGATATCCCAGATCACTGCTCGGTATTGGTGCGTCATCTTTCAGCTGTTTGACAAGCAGTTGCTGATGCAGCTCCATCTGTGTGAATACCGGTATTCGAGTCTTATAATCTACCTCACTTAGATCAATCTGTTTTCGTTTCTTCAATTTCGCACCTGTCATCTTAAGTAACTGATTTATATCAACACTCTCTCCGGGAGGTATCGCATCGGGATGAGATGGTGTGATGCAAGGAATGTCAACTTCCTTTCGTATCACGGTGTCGATGTCAACCGCCGAAAAAAAGGCACACGACTGCGGAATATCGTGAATACCCATCTGCTCGCAAAACATCGCCCGAGTCCACAGATTACTTATTTGTAAAGCCATAGCCACCTTATACTTATCCTTATCCTTCACTAAATACCTTATCTCATCATGTACTGTGATACATAATCTGGCATCCAGCTTATATGTCTCTATCAGGTATTCCATAGCAACAATGAGTAGATGAAGATAATCAACTCCACTAGACTGGATTGCCCAATTTATCCGAGACGTCATAAACGATGATTTGTCCAAATTAGTCCGCATAAGAGCTTCCGTTATTGCGCATCCTAAAACCGGGGTCCGAGGAATATCCTGGTTTGCAATTTCTTCGAGTTTGTTGAACATAAGCGATTCTGAACCTCCATACCAAAACGGACCTCGTTTGAATCGTTTGGATGAGCGTTTAGCTTTGGTACCCTTTGTCGATTCGTACAATTTCGTCGCCGTCTTTGACGCATCCGAGTCCGATATTGTAGGATTGAATTGTCGTAGCAGCTGTATTGCATACTTTAAACCCGCACCATATATTCGTCCATAGTTAAACACCTTTGCGTCGTTCCTAGAGATCCCAAGAATAGATGCCGTTCGAGAGTGTAAATCCGTTCCGGCAGCCTTAGTCCCTTCCAGCGTCATCCACCCGATTGCAGTTCCACCATGTATTCCAAATTGAGAGTCGCCTACCAAACTAGCAATCCACAATTCTTCAGAGTCAACGTCAGCACCCACGAATTTGTAGCCTTCCGGTGCCTTGATCATCGACTTCAACTCCGACCCAACGCGATTTTTCTTCGCATTACTAGCGGTCAGCCATGTGGACTCTACAGCACGTCTTGTAATCGTTCCCATTGGAACAATAGTAGGAAGTATTATACCAAGGCCACGCTCACTTGCCTTCGCATTTGAGATACCCAGATTTGTATCTTCCTTCCAGATAGGCAATTGCGATCGTATCCTGTCACGCGCACTGATCCAATAAGAGCACGCAGCATTCATTTCCAACGCTTCGCGAGCGTAAGAATATTCTGAGGACAAAATCCCGGATTCAAAATGCTGCACGTAACCTTTAGCAAGAGGTGAAGCACACCGAGCAGTCGGGCCGTCCTTGTGAGGAACTTTGAAAAATACCCCATCAAGATCCTCGACAATATGGCTCTTTTCCTCCTGAGAGACATCGCAGGCTGTGAAGTTTTTCCTAATAAACTTCTCGGAATCCTCTTTCGGAACTCTGAAGGTCCAACCATACTTATCGATCCACACAAGAGGATTGTTGTCCCAAGACAGCCGGAACATTATAGGTGCAATTCGTGTCCTAACAGAAACATTGATGGGGGCCCCAGCTTTTGAAAAGAGATCCTTGTACCACTGCGGAAATCCGGGCATTTTCTGATTCTTTGCCAGTCGCGGCTCCTCTCCTTTCTTTTTCGGACTTGTCATTCGGATCTCTTTGATAGTCCAATCTAACTGCTTAAGCCATGGATCATTTTGAAACTTTTCCGGTTGATCTTTCAAAGCGACAGCTTCATCTACAAGGCTGATTAACCGAGTTTCGACTTCCGACAGGAGTTGTTGATATTTTCCTTCTGCCCGGTCAATATATTCCGTCCAGGACTTGTCAACGGGTAGGAATACTGACGCCAAATAACGAAGGGCGGCAAAGGATACTGGATGAGGACAGACTTCAAGAAATTGAGGTAAAACTTTCTGGTACACGCAATACGTAGTATGCACGTCCTTGGCACAATAAGTAACAAGTTGTTGAAGCATACCACGAACACCCTCGCGATCAAGGATACCAAAGTAATCTCTATCAGATTTGTCGACGTCAAGTCCACAATGAAACTTTGCAGCATCTGCTAGACCATTGAATGAACTCTTGCGAATCCAAGGTTCTTCGACTTCTTCTTCTGTTAGATCAGAGAGCACGTCTTGAAGATTATCGTCTTGGGTTTCCGAAATAACTTGATCAAGTAAAGCGGCTTGTTTCTGAAATTTACGCCATGTGGGGCGCTGCTGACTGCACATACCATTTGACGCGACGTGGAGCGACATAGTGTCTAGGAACATGGCTTTCGACATTCGAAAGTTGTACTCTTCTTTCACTCGCACTCGGTCGTATCCGACATTGTGGCCGATAATAACTTTTGGCGAAGTATGAGTCCCAAGTGGAATCAATTGTCGAGGGTTTTCGGTCTGGTCAAGTAACCAAGGAGAGAGCCAGCAATACCAAGCATCCTTCGACACGGCAGTAGCTATGATTCCAAAAGGGGATTCTCTGTAAAGAACTTCCGTATCAAAAACAAGGCAGTCAGCATCTGGATAAGATACCTTAACCGGTTTTTCTCGGGCGATATATTTTGTCCAGCCAGCCCGTACAACCCATTCCTGAGGCATTTCTGGCATCTTTTCCAACGCTGCGAATTCTTTGGCCATTGACAAGTATGGTTCACCGACATGACTACCCAGTCTGGAAAAATGCTCATCAAGGCCTCCTCCCATCAGTGGAGGCAGATTCAGAGAAATAGCTCCTTGTACGTCAGTTGGCTTCCCCAAAAGCTGCTGCGCCTGAAGATGTTGCTTTGAGAGTTTGACTAGATCTGGAAATGGTTCGGAAGGGCCATTTGGAAACAGTTGCTTATGGAGAGAATGAGATAATTGTTGGATGCCAACCTCATTAAATCTTAGTTCGCCTTTTTGGTCAATCGGAGGCTTGAACTCAGAAGGAAGTTCCTTGCTGGCAGCCACGGCAAGAAGATCGATCTCCACATTAGATTTTTTGGTATATTTTCGTTTACCAGGAATAAATAAAGATGTTTTAGATTTCGTTCGTGATCGCTGTTTGCTTGCCTGCGATTGCTCTCTGTCAAACTGCTCAGCGAGTTGATCAATTTCGAAATCTGGCGGTCCATTGGCGATTACAGGTGGTGGCGGCGGTGGTCGCCAAACATCGTGCGCAAATGGATCGTGAGCTGAATTCCATTCCTTTCTTTGAGAGGTAGTATCAAAGGCAGAACGAAAAGGGGCCTCTATAAGAGACTCCTTGATTAGCGGCAGTCGAGCTTAGAATGGGCATTTGACACAAGAATATCATACTCGTATAACCACCGGCGGGCTTCCCACCTATCGACGCCACGGACCGCCGACCAGTGAGAGTCGTCAAAGCACTGAGTGGCAAGCACCGCGCCGGATTTCGCCAAATCATTGTCAATAAAAAATGGTCCGCAGCATGCGTGCAAAACTAATGGAAATACAGATTCGTAAGAACAGTAGAAGGGCAGAGCAAAGGCACATAAACACGCACAATATCGATTCACGGTCACTGCAATAAATAAACGCCGTATTTTGTTGATAAAGTGATAGCAACAGTTGGAGCAGTGACAGAAGATGGCTGATCAGCGACGAGGACGAAAGGAGGAGAGAATAAACAGATTTTGGTTCAGATCTGTTTACATCTGAACTGCCCTTACCCTCTGCCGATGGAGAGTTTGGGTTTCGCTCCACGCCATTGTGCTTTGGCGCCGCACCTCCTCCGCTTCGACCGAGATCCGTTTCGTAGTCCCCGCCTCAGCAGAGATGAAGAGGGGAATTCAGAGAGGAGGGCAATTACATAACAGGATCTTGCGCGCGATTTCTGTCTAGACGTGTGAGTTGGTTCGCTATGGCCGATCAAGCAACCAAGTCATCGGCGGCTTCCCAAGTCACTGCGGAAGAGATCTTGTCCGTATTCAAACGAAGAGGATTATTCGACAACGCACGGAAAGATTTGTTTAACGAATTTACTGGCAGTGTATGTCCAATGCTTTGTGGTTTTGGGATTGGGTTGTGGCTTAAACGACCTTATACTAACTGTATTCATCAAAGGAGACCTATCTTGCCCTGATCGAAGCTATCGAAACACATATCAAATCCGACTCCGCCGCATCCTCACTAGTTGCCAGAAATCGCGGCAAGGCGGCTGCACTGCTTGAAGGATCTGTCAATCGATCCGAGGAATTCGGAAAGGTTAACAACTATGTGGACGACACAGTCTCTACTAAGAATGAAAATCTGAACATGCAGATCGAGCAATTGATAGCCGATATCTATACTGAGCTTTTGCAGTCAAAGGGCGAGATGAGCACAGAGAGTAAAGATGATGGAAGTAGTTGAACCGAAGCATAGGGGTGCTTTGACGGAGAATGACCGGCAGATGAAAGTTAGAGCGATCGAGGGTAAGAGCGATGGATATGTAAATATGGATCTCCAACGGTTTCCTTGTTAAGTGAACTAAAGATCTATACTAAGGCATATTACAAAATGATTCATATATGAGGAATTCATGTTAATTTAAATGTAAAGATGTTTGTTTTGAGATTTCTTATCGAAATATTTTGCCAGATATTGACTCCTGCACTAATTCGTATTGATACTTAGTAGAACTTTGCGACTTTGCTCTAGTCCTTAATAATAATTAGCTCAATATTAGATCTATGATCTCTTGAAACCTATATGAGTGCAACCTGAACTGACTGGAAAGGTAGATGCACGCGAACGATATCGCAATCATTTCGATGATTTAAACTCTTAGCGCGGCTCATTATCATCCGTGTTCTCCAACATCCCGGGATTGCCTCTGTTTGTCTTACACTTCCACTGTCTGGCGTATATGTTACACTGTCAAGGATATTAGCACGAATGCCTATTACTCAGGAAGATATTGACACAGCGATCCCTACTGACCGAGCTGCCCTCCTGCTCTCGCCAGAAGAGCTCGCGCAGAGCGGTCGTTCGGTTGCGCCCTACGCTCTGATCATTCTCAACCAGCCTATTTCTGACCTTGCTATGCTGGATCGTGTTTGGAAAAATGGTTAGCAAAGTGCTCACTTTTTTTTCGTTGAATTACAGATAAATGCTAATCTTTGTTGTTCATATAGCTGCAGTGAGAGCGTGCGCTGATGGCGGTGCAAACCGATTGTACAATGCACTGGATGAAACCGCTCGCCTAAAATATGTAAGAACTCCAGTCATTTTCTCCAACTTGATATTTCTGCAATATTGCACTCTGACGCAGCTATTCTAAGTAGAAGCCAGACTTTATTGCTGGAGATCTTGACTCTCTCAAGCCAGACATTCGCAAATATTATGAATCCGAGCTATCCGTGCCAATCCACCACTCGCCTGACCAGTATTCAACCGATTTTGGAAAATGCCTCGTGCAGCTCAGTGTCATGAACCCTGATGAACGATTAGCCATTGTTGCTCTGGGTGGAACTGGAGGTCGTGTGGATCAGGAGTTCCATTCATATCATACTCTGTTCACACATGAGTTTACAGCTACTTCGGACGATGATTCTTCACCAGAAAAAAGACGAAGGCAAATCACACTACTATCCGATGACAGTCTAACATTTCTGGTTCCACCTCCAAATAGAGGTGACACAGTCAAAATCTTTACTCCAAGAAGTGTTGTTGGACCTACATGTGGGCTTATTCCAATTTTGGGACCTACAGTTATATCAATCAGAGGATTCACTTGGGATGTGGAAGATTGGCCTACGAGTTTTGGGAGTCAAGTCAGCACGAGCAATGCTATGGAAGGAGATGAGGTCTATGTAAAGAGTGACAAGACTCTCATTTTTACTTTGGAAATTCGGCGGTAGATCATTTTTGTTAGTTTTTTGTTCCAGACTGCAATAGACCGTGCATCATCCATCATATTAATACATCTACACCCATACGCACCACTTCTTTCGCATTTTCAGCTCCAAATTATGATACAGAAGTCATAATCATCTTGTATCGGAGTGCGTTCGTTGCTCCTTCTTTTGGTAACTTATCGGTCGCCACATTGCCTGCTACTCCGCAATGATCTCTGACCTGCTTTTATGCCACATTCAGAATCAGTCTTGATTAATAATATGACGGTATTGCTGGACTGCCAACCCTTGTGTGAGTTAGCAATGCAATCTACCACCATATAGCAATTACCTTGACCATCTAGATAAGCTGAGTATGGGTTGGAACAATATCTCGCATCATCGAATCGAAAACTGCCCGGTATGAAGCCTGAATCTCGCAACTAGCAGAGACAGGCAAAATCACTCCTGCCCCAAAATGAGCTATTATCTACGCGGTTTCATTGCACCTTCGTTAGCCAATCTATCAGCCATCTCATTCCCTATTACCCCAGAATGGCCTTTCACATACTCGAATTTCACCTTATTGCCCTCGCGTGTAAACTCATCAATCTTGGTCAAAATCTGCTTAACTAGATCACCATTCATAACGGGTTGACGATTTGAATTTCGCCAGCCATTTTGTTTCCATTTCTCACTCCAAACTGTGATGCAATTTATACTGTATTGTGAATCAGTCGCAATAGTCAAATGGCCTTGTGGGGCACAATTAAGCACGTGTAAGATAGCAGTCAATTCTGCCCGTTGATTAGTCTGCAGCGGGCCGTCTAGTGGCCGAGATGCATTTCTGGGATCATTAGGACCATAATATACTCCGTACCCCGCCAAAGCTCCCTGGAGACCATTTCCCAATGAGCATCCATCTGTGTAAACGGTCAAATTTGCTTTCCCTACAGACCTACCCGGTAGAGCAATTGCATTCGGAGAGAGATGTGCTATTATTTCAGAACCTGTTGCTGTAGATTTATGTGACGACTGAGCTGATTGTACTGACTGTGATACGTGAGATCTCGAGATTGCTCCAGGATGCATATCGAGATAATCAGAATATGTAGTCCATGCATCTTTAAAAGTTGGGTAAGCTTTATACATTGCACCCGGATAGCGCAATACTTGCTGTTTGCAATCGTCCCATGAGAAATAAATTCCAGGATCGCGGCCTTTAAAAACCACATAGCACCTTTTGTTAGGATTTGGATTACTGTGTCTGTCATCATCACCAAAAGTTAGATCGTCATTGTACCCCGAGTCTATTCCACTAAGTTGACAGTGTTTGCACCAACCAATGGCTTCATTGAAGTCGGTAAACAATCGTGCACGATTTCCTTTATAGCCAGAGCCGTATTCTGCGTGAACCTTCTTTAACGCTTCTTCTCTATCGAGGTAGATCTCAGGTACATCTCCTAGTTTTCAAGATATCAGTCCTTGGACCACAAAAGTAACAACAAATATGCTTACCATACCACTTAGCACGGCATAGTAATTAACATATGTAGATTTTGGAGGCATATTAAGTAGTCCTATATCGTTGCAACGCTCAAGAGCACCACGGATACCGCGAGTAGCCGGATCGAATGCCGTCAAGAATGGCAAACGATCGGGAGATGAGAGAAGTAATGTGAAGCAAAGGGTTGTGCTATTCGATAAATGAATACTGGACACCTGTGATTTAAAGCGGGATATATTCGATGCTGAAATCAGTCGCATAGACTGCAGAATACGCAAACCAAGGAGAGATTCTATCGACATGCAGAAGAGTTTGAATCTAGGCGATGAACATCAAATTGGCTTATTAGTAACTTATTTGCGAGGCTTATATAATGCAGTTTGTAAGCGCTTGCATAAAATAACTCTATAATGCTTCGCGCCACATCCTCGGTCTTCCTTGAACACCGACAGCGGGGAATTAGTATCAAGTTAACTAAGAATAAATAATGAGTTTAGTGAAATCATAACCTAGGGTTTTTATAAATAGGGTATTCTCTATAGGGTTTTTCGTAATACGACTAAACAATAATTTCAATAATTACGAGCACAAAAGAGCTCTGTAATACGCAATTCCAATTAAGATAAATAATAATTGCAAGCAAGAGAATTTAATCTTCGGTATAAATCGCAAGAGCAGTTAGGCAAGAGCATACTTTATGCAATATTGCCATATATATACATATATAATAACCAACATACTAATTAACTAAGATCTTAAAATAATTTTACATCGTGTTCCGATCACCAATTTTGGCGAAAGCATCAAAGTTTACAACGACGGTTTTTGTGTCCTATTCACCATTCAGCATATCGGAGATCTCCTTCAAAACCTGAGCCTATAATAGGACAGTAGTTTGGTGGATTTTATAATTGCAAATCAGCAAGGTTTTGAGCAAATAATCACAATGTCTCTCTTCGGTTCTACCAACGCAGCAGCCTCTACGAGCACAGTCATCGGAACTGTCGCAGACCTGCAGTCTGATCGCGATCTCACTTCTCCTCCCGAAGATTCTGTTTCTTCTTTGTCCTTTTCGCCACAGGCTGAATTTTTAGCTGTCGGTTCGTGGGATAAAAAGGTCCGGATCTATGAAGTTGCGCCTAACGGTGACTCTCAGGGGAAAGCACTTTATGAACAGCCTGGTCCTGTTTTGAGTGTGCACTGGTCGGCTGTATAATGGCCCTTATGTTACTGACTGCTGGGTTTATTAGAATTCGATCTAATTGATTCGATATAGGATGGCACAAAACTCGCCTCCGGAGGTACCGATAAAGCTGGCTGGTTATATGATGTACAGTCAGGTCAGACAACACAAATAGCCCAGCATGATGCCGGAATTCGCTCAGTCAGGTTTGTCGAGACTGGAAATGCAGGACCACAGATGTTAGCGACCGGATCATGGGACAAGACTTTGAAGTACTGGGATTTACGATCACCAACGCCCGCCGCGACCGTTCAGCTTCCAGAACGCGTATATACGATGGATGTTCAGCAGAAGTTGATGGTTATTGGTACTGCTGAACGGCATATTTGTATTATTGATTTGAATAATCCTGGCGTGATCTATAGAAGCTTGCAAAGCCCTCTAAAGTTTCAAACACGGGTGGTGAGCTGTTATCCTACTGGTAATGGTTACGCTATTGGAAGTGTCGAGGGCCGATGCGCAATGCAGTACGTTGATGAACGGGAACAACAGTATGTTGATTTTTTGGTTGAGAATTTCTCAAATATTGTTACGGTAATTAATATTGGGAATATCTAGGAAAAGCAGCTTTTCGTTCAAATGTCACCGTGATACGCCCAGTAGCGGGCCACGGTCTGAGTCTAACGTCTATTCTGTTAACGCGATCAATTTCCATCCGCAATACGGTACGTTTTCAACCGCTGGATCGGACGGATCATTCCACTTCTGGGACAAAGATTCCAAGCACAGATTGAAAGGCTATCCATCTATAGGCGCGACAATCTCATACACTCAATTCAATCGAACCGGATCCATTTTTGCCTATGCTCTCAGCTATGATTGGAGTAAAGGCTATCAATTTAATCGCGCTGATTATCCTATTGCTGTGAAATTACATGCTACTAAGGAAGAGGAGATTAGGCCTCGTCCTTTGAAAAAGCGATGAAGCTTGTCGGGCTAGAGCAAGCGTGATCAAGGCGGAGCATCAAAGCAATTCCATTTTAGGGCGATATATATGGAGCACCAGAAGGGGAACGAGTAAAAATAAGCTCAACGAGCATCGATTACCTAAGCGGCCTCAGCAAAGGCAATAATAGGGAAGCGAGAAAATTAGAAGGAAATGGAGGCGCGCATGGGGTAGGGGTAGGGGTAGGTACATGCATGATGGCGGGTCCAGAACAAGTATAGGATTTCGTCAAAGCAATTCCTGTGGTGAGAAGTCCTTCTGTACGAAGCATTTTATAGTGTAACTCGCCGTAGTGGTGGTGCTACGTAATGCTACTGCTACCCAGTCTGGTATCCCAGGGAAGGAAGAATGGATAAGGAAGAGACCGATGTCATAGGGTTTGCATTCACAGCAGCTGGCGAGGAAGTATCTAATCATAGCTACCTTCCACGCAGAAATTAAGGAAGGCTATTGTTCTCCGTATTTCTTCCGACTGCAACGGGCGGTGTTGCTATTGTCCAAATGCCGGCTCCGCCGGAGAGCTTCCGGTGGAAGATTAGAGTTGCCGAGGCCCGGCGAACTTCGAGCACCTCGAGCGCAGGCACCGGCGCTATCGCAGATCATCTCAACTCCGCTCGTGATGAGGCACATCAATGATGCTGCTACTGACGGCCTGTTTCTGCGCTGCACTGTTCTTGTTCGCTCGTTGGCGTCGTGGCCTTAGAGTGCTTGAACAATGGGCTGCAGCGGCGAGGTCTTACACATTCAGGGTTTCGTACCGCTTACGCCGGGCCGAGGTTATGGTGGCGCGCCGAGGTCGAATTCAAACAAAGGTCGTCTTCTCTGCGGCGCGTTAGCTCGGCTGTCACTTGAGACAAGTGTCTGTACTCTCGGAGCCGGCACCGATCCCTACGCCCCTTAGCCGCTTCAATATAAGAAAGATCTCTGGGCGATTGTTCGTCACACATCCTCGCCTCACACCGAATGATCATGGAGTCAAACGATTCCGCCAGTGCCCTCGAAAATGGCCTGCACATGGCTATGACCACAGAAGAGTACGAGAGGATATACGATGGCGCTCCAATCGAACCCATCGACTCCATTTTATCACAAAACCCGAAATATATCTCCTTAGAATGGGACAGTCCTGATGACGCAGATAACCCGCAGAATTGGAGCACTGCAATTCGGGTGTATTACACATTCGTCGTTGCGTGGATGTGTCTAGTCGTGTAAGTATATTGTCTCGATATATGTACCATACTAAATGCTAATAATTCGCGCCGGTAGCACTTTCGGATCGTCTATTTACGTTACCGGAGTCACAAAAATGATAATTGTTATGGGTGTTTCTCGCACAGTAGGATTCCTTGGCCTTTCAGTATATCTGGTAGGTCTTGCCTTTGGACCTGCCATTGCTGCTCCCATTTCCGAGACCGCCGGGCGTAATGTGGTCTACTTCCTCTCTCTGCCCATCTCAATGCTATTCACAACCGGTGTCGGTAAAGCGCACAACATCGGCACTGTTTTAATTTGCCGTTTTTTCTCAGGCTTATTTGCCTCGCCCGTTCTCGCAGTCGCCGGAGGTACTATTCAAGATCTGTGGCCTATGCATATGGTAGGACTTGCAATGTCGGGATTTTGCCTTGCGCCATTTGCTGGCCCTGTTCTTGGTCCTGTTATCGGTGGCTTTTTAGAAGAGAGAAAAAGCTGGGAGTGGACTATGTGGGTTCTTCTCATGTTTTCCGGCGCAGTTTTGCCCCTTATTGCCTCTCTTCGCGAAACTTATAAGCCTGTTATTCTTAAGCGCCGTGCTATTAAGCGTGGCCTTGTTTTACCGCCAAAGATGCCTGTTGGTGAGGCCTTGAAGTTTGTCTTCTCTGTCATGCTTTTGAAGCCATTTGTATTGCTCTTCACTGAGCCAATTGTCATTGTTTTGTCAATCTACATGGCTTTTGTATTTGCCGTGCTCTTTGGTTTTTTCGAAGCTTTCCCTTACGTCTTTACAACCGTCTATGCCTTCACTCCTGGTCAGCAGGGTCTTGCTTTCTTGGGTATTGGAGTTGGTCTTTTGATGGGAACAGCTTTCTACCTTTTTATGGATCGCAAGTATTACGCTCCTGCTATGTTTAGACTTCCTCCTCCCACTGCGGAAACACGACTGCTTCCAGCCAAGGTTGGCGCAGTTTCACTTCCAATCGGATTATTTTGGCTCGCCTGGACAGCTCGTCCTAGTATTCACTGGATTGTTCCAATTCTTTCCGGAGTTCCTTTTGGATTTGCGTTGATTTTACTCTTCTTCACTGTCATTACATATTTCTCAATGTGTTATCCTGCCCTCACTACCGCTTCTGCTCTCGCGGCTAATAACTTGGCACGGTACTTACTAGCAGCCGCATTTCCTATTTTCACTATTCAGATGTACAATAAGATGGGTATCGATTGGGCAACTAGCTTTTATGCCTTTTTTGGTTTACTTTTAATGCCTGTACCATGGGTTTTGGAGAGATATGGAGCTCGGTTACGTGCCGCCTCGAGAGTCAATAAGCAGGCAAGAGCTGCCGCTGCTACTGCTGACGCTGCTACTGCTGAGGTTGCTACCGCTGAGGTTGCTACTGCTGAGGTTGCTACAGCTGACGCTGCTACTGCTGATGTTGCTGCTGCTGCCGTCGAAGAGAAGTCGCGGGAAAATTCTGAGAGCAGTGGTTCGAGTAAGGAGACATAAAAAGTGTCACTTGTCTTGAGAGATCTGTCGAGTATACTGTAAGTTTTGTGAGCTGCATGAATGGATATTGGTTTTGCTTTTTTTTTTGCTGGTTATATGGCTTTTATTGATATATATATATGACTTAATAATACAAACTAGTGTAAAATATCATATCAAATTTTTATATCGTATAGTAAAAGAAAATTTTCTCGGCATTCATTTCATCTAATGACTGAAAATTCAATCAAGCCATTTTCAAGACTTCCTTTTTCCGCTGTCTCTGGCTCTTAGCGACATCATCTAAAGCTGTCGTATTCGTCTGCCCCAAAAAAATCTTATGGGCAGTACCATCGACCATCTGTTGAGCAAAATTAACAAGACCACTAGTAATATAACTCCGTGAGCTCATAAGACCGGTCATAACCGGCGTTGCAACCAAATTTTTCAATTGGTGTCTCAAAGCTTGCATTTCACCACGTTGACGTTCTCGTTGTTTATTCGCGCTTTCTGATGGAGCCCGATCATCGTGATGTTTAGTTCCCTTACGACCGCGAGTGAAATCTTCTTCGTCGTCGTCGTCGCTGCTGGCTATGATATCTTCAGCTTCGGACAAGTCGAGTCCTAGATCTTCGGCTCCTTGTCGTAAAAGGGAATTCTCGCTTGCACTAGATCGTTTTTCTTTCTTGCCGTTTCGACGTCCTGCTTTGCTTCCATCGGATGCAAGTTGAGATTCTAATCTAATAATCTCAATTGCGATCTGAACTCTATTAGAGAGTTGCTTAATAATACTTGGTTCAACATCAAATTTTTTGAAATCTTTCACTTTCTTTCCAAGTTTCTGCGCCATATTTTTCAACTGAGCAAATTCATTTGTAGCACAGAGAATCATAGCCACACCATCATCAGTTCCGCGAGCAGTCCTGCCAGATCGATGAACGTACATATCAGCAGATCTGGGAAGATGATAATGAAGTACGTGTTTAACATGAGGGATGTCAAGGCCACGAGCTGCGACATCAGTAGAAATTAAAACACCACGAGGGTTCTCTTTGAATCTTTCAATAGTGCGTAGACGTTGCTTTTGAATCATGTGCGAATGGAAGGCGACGGCGGGGATCGCTAATTCTTGAAGAAAATGGGCGATACGCTTCACTGCGTCGATTGAGTTGACAAAGACAATAGTTCGACCGGGATATCTTAAGAGGAAAAAGTAAACATATACATCCTATACCGCAGTTAGTTCAAAATTAGAAATAGAGAAATAGGGGAGCTCTTCGAGAGATCAACAAACCTTTTGCATAGCGTCACACATCATCACTCCCTCGACGATCTCGCTCTTTACAGCTTCATCAGGATTAGCATCAATATAAGTAGGAGTACCTTCTCTAAAGTTAAGTTTTTCCAATAAGTAAGCCATAGTGTCTTCTTCTCCTTCAATCGTATTGCTAATAAATTTTGTCCGTTTCTTTTTCCCATTTGGTGCTTTCTTTGGACCAGATAGTTTCCGAGTAAGATCTTTAGCAAATGTAGCGGAGAAAACTAAAGTTTGACGATTATTCTTTTGTCTTTTTCGAGTTTTGTCTGATTTCATAGGCGTTGCTTTATCATCACCGTCATCTTCTTCTTGTTCCTCCTCGCTCTCGGAATCAAAATCTTCGCCATTTCTACCTCGATTTTGACCAATCATATCCAGAATTTCAGTTAATTCTTTAAAATGACCGTCTTGTAGCAATCTATCAGCTTCATCAAGTACTAGCATTTCGACATCAGCGAGCCATCGAATAAGTCCTTCGGAATCAGCAGTCATTAGCTCGTGTAAACGACCAGGTGTAGCAACAATAATATCAGGAAAATATCCCATTTGACGCCTTTGCTTCTGAATAGCAAGGCCACCGGTGACCAACATAATATTAGTGGTCGTATATTTCGAGACACTAGCAATATGTTCACTGATTTGCTGCGCAAGTTCACGAGTAGGAGCAAGAATCAAGGCCGCAGGAGGAGGTGCGTTTGCAAAAGACATATTTTTCTTATCAGCAGATGCAGCTTCTGATGCCAAGAATTTCTCAATAATAGCAAGTCCAAATGCTAATGTCTTTCCTGAACCTGTCGCTGCCTTTCCAACAAGATCATGGCCACTGATAACAAGTGGAAGTGCTTGTTTCTGAATTTCTGTAGGTGACGAAAATCCCAAATCTTTTAAGCCATGCAATAATGCGTCGGATAGAGGATAAACTTCTTGCCAATCAGGCATTTTAATATCACTTAGCTCGCTTAGACCATCAAATGTATTTTTCGCCTCAGAGGTAGCTTTAACTGCCGCAGCGGCAAGTTTCTTACGCTCTTTTTTGCGCTGATCACGCTCTTGATTTTTCTTCTTTCGAGCTGCTTTCATTGCTAATTCAGCTTCACTTAAAACTGGCTTCTGTTCTTCTTCCTCCTTCTCATTGGTGGTCGAATCAGTGGAAGTAGGCAGCGCAGGTTTGATCGAATTTGGATTCACTTTCTTGAACTTTACAATTCGTTCCTTTCCACCTAATATGTCATTATACTCAACAGCAACACCATCAATTTCTTCAAATCCCATTAATCCTTCAAGGTCACCAACTCGGTCAGGTAATGTGACCTGTTTCCAATCGAGATTACTGGAATCGAGATATTCTTCCTCCTCCCCTTTATCATCATTATCAGCCGGCGATTTTTTGGAGGAACTTGTCCTATTCGAAACCTTTGCGACCTTGGTAGGTTTTCCTAAATCTTGATTTTTGCGCTTAACACCCATTATTATTATACAGACTGTGCTCTCGGACAGAGCGTACAACGACTGCGTTAGGATATAAATTTCTCGGGGGGGGGAATTTTTTGGTCGTTGGGAGTTTTGAATCAAAATATTTGTTTAAGGTTTGGATGAGATGCCCAGAGTACGGTGTCAAAGATCGACCCAAGCTTGATCTCGCAGGTCCGTGGAATGCTCTAGGTAAACAACTACTAAAGAGAATTATTGATGATGGTGATGGATATTTATTATTAGGTACTTATTTGATCACGTAAATTTTTGGTCAAACTTAATTTGTGATTATATTACCTAACATTGGTTATTTAAGAAAATATGGGCGTCTGGTGTAGTTGGTTATCACATCCGCTTAGCATGCGGGAGGTCCCCGGTTCGATTCCGGTGTCGTCCAATTTTACTTTTTTGAATTTTATTTTAATTTTAGATGATCAAAGAAGCTTTTTTTAAGTGCATTTGATATCAAAATACAAGTAAGATATAGAGAAACATAATATAGCCTAAGGAATTCAAAGCACCGATGAGAGAAAAAAACATAGCCACAAACAATAATATCCTCTTGAACGACCAAGTGCATCGTGAAGATGATCATGAACTATAGCATTAGAAATATATAATAATAAATAAAAGCAAATCCGAATCGCGCCATCAAGTTACCAATAAAATGACAAAAGAATAAAACACCACAAAAAAAAACCAAATTACACACCAAATTGCAAAACACAAAGAAGCAAAAAATTAAAGATACTTTCGTAAAGAGTTGAGACTCCTTACTCTACTCCGAAGGAGTATAGTCTAACTTCGCCATCATCGCTACCGGATGCTAATCGGGAATCACTTAATCCGACGCAAGATACTGGTGCACTGTGACCACTGAAAGTATGCAAACATCGACCACTTTGTAGATCCCAGACTTTAACAAGACGATCGTGTGCACCAGAGGCGATCCTGAAAGTATCTGCAGCGAGAGCCCAGACGCCTTCAATATGACCAAATAAAGTGCGAGTGCATTCACCAGTATTTGTATTCCATACCTTGATTGTGGTATCGAGCGATGACGTCAAGATATGTGGGAGGGTCTTGCGTCGTTTGCCTTGACAGGCGCGAGAGAGACGAGGTGAGTTGGGTGACATATTTTCATCTTCGTTCACTTTAGTTGCGGCAGCGTTCGCATCTTCTTTATAATCGCCAGCGACTAGGCCTGGTTGGTTTGCAGATTCTGCTGAAGGACGGTATTGATGGTGTTGATGAAATTGTTCGTCAACGTCGTCGTCTTCCTCATTCTCATCCTCGTCTTCTTCTTCACGGATAATGACGGGTAATACACATTGCACTTGACCGAGATGCGATTGGTCATTTGGAGATCCTGCAGCACCACCGCCAAATACACGCACGCATTGCCGAGTGTCAAGATCCCACATACGAACGGTTGTATCGTCACTAGCAGAAAAAAGCATATGAGTCGGGCTATGAATATGCACGGAATTGACCCAATCCGAATGTCCACGTAAGGTCATGAATGACTTTTCCCGGAAGTTCCAAACCCGGATTGTGCTGTCCGCAGAGCCAGACGCGAGGAGATCGGAATCAAAATGGAGACTCAAGACACCGTCAGTATGACCACGAAGAGTTGACACGCATTCACCGGTGCGGTAGTTCCAAATGCGAATAGTGCGATCCATTGAACCAGTGATCAATTTAGAGTCGTCAAACATCAGCGTTCGTACTCCACGCACATGACCAGTTAAAATTCTAAGTAGCTTTCCAGTCTCGATATCCCAAACGCGAACAGAAGTATCATAAGAACCGGTAATGAGCACAGAATGGTCGAATTGCAGACACATAATTCCATCAGTGTGTCCCTTGAATACTTTAAGCTGATATCGTCCGCGACGCCAATTTTGTTCGACTTTGAGACGCTCGGAATAGACGTCCTTCCATGGTCTGGTCATTCGTCCAGCTGGGACATTTTGCGATCGTAATTCTGACATATCAAGTCCCTTTGTTTTCTTCGATGCATAGACTTCAATTTCTGTTGAAAGCATGGCAGACTCAGGTTCCGCAATCTCGTCGATTGATCGCTTGGAGCCGGTAGCAGGTGTTGTACTTGAATCTGCGCGCTGCGAAGATTCTGAAATGATTTCTATTCTTCGCTCGATGTCGCGCTTGCTCTCTCTCAGTCTGCGTTTTTCAAGCAGTGGTAAGCCCCAGCCACATTTTAAGCATTTGCGCTCGATATGCTGTTCACACATGCGATGCCAGACAATGTCGTCGTCGGCGAGTGCTCTCCATTTTCTTGATACTTGAGCAGCTTTGCAGAGAGAAGAGGCGTCGAGGTAGCAGAGAATCTTGAAAGATATCTCTGCAGGGAGGGCCGAGACAAAATCGATACGTATGAGATCGCGGAGCATCGAGGAGACGAAGGAGAGCTGCGGCGAGCAGCATTGCGAGAGAATGCCCTTAAGCATTAGATTTCGCTCGTTGGTCGGAGCAGCTGAGAAAATGCTCCAGACATGTGTGATTGCCTGCTGGTCTTGTTTTGGCAGAGTCTCAAGTTCCTGCATATAGCCAGCAGCCAAAGGTCAGCCGAGGGATACGTGAGTCGAACAAGAAGGGAGAATACTTACGTGCTGCAGGTCCTCCATGTTCGTTTCGTCTGCCTGGCGCTTGCACTTGAAGTCGGGATGGTGGCGGTAGCAGAAGGTGCGAGGCTCCTTGTAGGATTCTGGGTAGAGGCGCTGGGGGATGTGGCGAGCGAGGAAGGGAGTCATGACGGTGCCGGACTGCTGCGGGTCCTGCTTGGTCTCCGCTGGCGGCGAGCACGCGCGCTCGACAATTGCCATTCTTTCTGTTTCTTCCCTGGGCGGCGGTAGCTGAGAGAGGAACGGTGATGAGGAAGAGGAGCACAAGGAAGGAGGATGAGGATGAGGACGAGGCGGATGAGGAAGAAAACATCCCGTGCGCAGGGCTAGGGCTCGAAGCACATCATCGGTGTCGGGCATCGCGAGCTGATAGGATTTGCATTGTGGAATCTTTCTGCGTTTCCGACGATTGCGCGAGTGGGAGCGGGTCCGTCGCAAGTTCCGATATGATTCTCAAGCCAAGCAAATCAATCTAAGCTGGCGCAATCACTATCTGCGTAGTGCGATTTTGTCGGCTTATCGTTTTGCGGCGCAGCCAAGCGCTCCTAACAACGTACGACTTTGACTGTGCCGCAAATTTGCCCGCTATTGCAGCTCGATCTACTAATTACTTGCCATGTAACATATTCGCGGGGGATATAGTTTCGTGGCTCTACTGTTTCCTAGTCTAGACAACTAATTCCTCTTAGGCTAAAACATCGTAGCCTTCTTAAAGTAACCGGGCACACGACTGCGGCTCACGTCTTCGGCATCACCCGCCATACGATCACTGCATCACACCTGCCTCACTCACACCCTGATGTGCTCTGCTCCATCCACCGCCATATCTTCCAATCACTGATGGAAGCCGACTGGTTCGCAAACGCAAAGCGGGCTCTAATAGCCGCAGAGCCAATAGGCGTTGCTGCAGGGCAACTTGTTACATCCTCTCGCGAAGCTCTCGAATCTGCGCTGGCCGTGCATTCAAAGTCGCTCTTTCTTGGCCGCGAGTTGCATAGTCAGCTTGCGCTGCTCTTCCAGATTAACGGGGCGCTGCATGGCGTGGTGGCAGCTTACGAGGCCGACTTCGAGACTAGTTTGGTGGAGCTTGATAAGAGCGGTGCGCGTTTGGACGGCGTATTGGCGAAACTGCAAGATCTAGGAGTTGATCCGGCTTTTAAGAGCATCTCGTCTGATAAGGATAGCAAGCACGAGGCAGCCAGCAAGACGCTTAAAGATTATACCCACGATGCAGGTGTCGAGCAGATTAAGTCGCAAGTTCGGCAGGCCATTGATACATTTCAAGACTCCCATGGACTCATGATCTCCGATCTATCTGATTTCGACGTTGAGCTTGCTGACCTCTCTGAGAATATCACAGCTGCTCCTACTCCATTATCCAATCTCTCTCAATACAAATCAATGGTCAACTCTCTTGGAATAATTGAAACCCATTCAAGGGATATGGGTGTGCTACTTGAGTCATTGGCTCACCATTACGACCAATGTTCGCAAGCTCTCATGACTTCGCCCGACACCGCACTTGAAGATGATCCAGAGCGTCAAGATTTAATAGCAGTTCTACGAGATGATTCAGCTCAAGTCGATGATGTCGTCGAAGAATTAGAAGATCGGCATGCAGCCATAGCCGCGCTTGCGGATGCTCTAATTTCATTTCTTGCGGATTCTACGGAACAATATGCGGCCGCCACGCAACAATCTGCAGTGCTCTCTGAATATAAAGACGGCCTTGAACGGCATTTACAAGCAGCTCGAGTATTTGCGGATGACGTTCAAGAGTATTTTGAAAAAAGAGATTCATTACTATCAGAACTTGAAGAATTAGTAAATTATTTCGAAGGGTTTATGCACAGCTATGACGCTCTTGTACTTGAAGTCGTTCGTCGGAAAAATACACAAGCTAGAATGGAAAGCGTGGTTAGAGGTACGCTTGATAAATTACAAGCAATATACGAAGAAGAAATGAATTCACGAAAATCATTCTGGAATCGAAATGGTCGCTATATTCCGGTTGATTTATGGCCTGGCGTGAGTGATCCGCCGATCGGATTCGAGATTGTTGCCCATGAGGTATCGCCATTGCCGGAGTTGGGGAAGTCGCTTATTGAGCAGGCGAAGCGAAGGCTTGTTTCTAAATGATCTAGTAGCTGGATTGTAATGTATATATTTGCTGTTTTAGCTTTCTTTTCTTTTTTGGGAGTATTTGTACTATATTCAATTCATTTTGTACGGAGTTTGGGTCCTGTCTAGTAATTAGTTTATTTGCACCTGCTTTTGGTACCCTTTTTAGACCGTAGAGGTGATTTCAAAAAAGTTATTTTGAAAAATATATTTACAATAATGATTACTTGTGATGCTTGGAAGCACTCACCAGTTTCTTTTTCAAGTGTTTAGGCATTTTCGTTTGCCTTTTCTCCTTCTTTTGCTCTTTAGTAGACTTTTTACGTTCCTAGTAAAATGTTAGTAAACCCTCGTATCGAAAACAGCATGGGAAAAAACTTACCTTCTTGTCATCTTTATCTTCATATCTTTTTCCTTTCAATATCTTTGGTCTTTCTTCGAACGAACTTCTTTCATCACTACTCTCGTCCTCATCCTCATCCTCTTCTTCTTCTTCTTCGTCATCTTCCTTCTTATTCTCCAATGATAAGTTCACTAAATCCTTGTAAACCAATTCTTCACCTTCACCTTGTTTGATTCTCGCTACGTCGCGCTCAATATCGTAAACTTGTTCCAAAGTCTGAGGAATATACATCTCTCTAAACACAGCATCGTCGCTTCCTTGTCCCTCTCCAATGACATCTGCAAGCGGTTCAATAGCACCTAGTTTCTCGACTAACTTTAAAAGTTCAAGATCCTGAGCTTCAAAGTTCGACATGACGATATTATAAAATTGACGTTCAGAAAAGACGTTAACGCCACGCTTTTGGAAAAAATCATTGCAATTCTTGATATCCATTCGTAGAAACTCTAAAGAATGTGGATGATCATGCTCCACACTTTGAGAAACATCGATAATGACAAGTTCTTCGTTATGATAAAGGATATTGTATTCGCTTAAATCGGCATGCACAAGTCGGCATTTCTGATACATTAAGATGACGTAGCCGACTAATTGATGATATAATTCAGGGTATTTTGAATCTTCAATTTTAGCGTCATGCAAACGTGGAGACGGCCATCCATCTTCAGTTCCAATAAATTCCATTAATAAAACGTGAAATCTGAGTCCTAGTGGTTTTGGAGTTGGGATCCCACTCTGATAAATGCGCATTAAATTTCTCATTTCTTTCTCAGCCCACAACTTAACCATTTTTCGAGGATTATGGCGGCTATATCCATGTCTAAATCTATATTCACCAGTAACATAACGATCTCGATCTTTGAATACCAAAATTGAAGTTTTGTAGATTTTGATTGCACGATGAACGCCAGTTTCGGTCTTTGCGTGATACACATTTGCTTCTTTGCCAGTTGATATACAACCGTTGACTTCGGAGATTTCACCTTTATTTATGAATTTTGCAAGAATTTTGCAGGTCCGGGGGTCGAGTACTTGCTCTATTGTAGCACGGTCCGATTTGTCCGTGATTCTAAAGGTTATCTATCGTTAGCAAGAATGAATCCCATAAGAACAGAAAAAACGCAGACATGAAAAACTGACTTGTTTTTGATTGAAGGCACTAACTCGTCAACTTTTATACGCGAAGCATATTTAGCAAGAATCTCGTTAGGATCTCGTAATGTCCTTCCACGACTTTCAGAAGTAGGAGCTTTCCGTATTGATCCAGAATATCCTCCTTCCCGTTCATCTTCGCTCGAGCTGATCAAATCTTCGTCATCGTCACCATCGTCTTCTTCTTCTTCTTCCTTGATCTCTTTATCAGCACCAATAGATGAGACTTCTACTTCTATCACCACGTCAACATATCTATTCTGCAGCTCAGCCGGAGTAGTAGATTTTGCCTCCATCTCTGTCTGCTCGCTATCGATTTCTGAGTGTCGAAGAGACTCGATATTTGGAAATTTTTTGGTGCGGCGCTCTTGGGAGGATTACAGTTCACTTAGCTAATCGTTTCATTAGTCAGATATGCGTCATTTGTTTGGCGGATGACGGCTCCGGACGGCGGAAAGGTACCCCGCCGAGATACGGGCTTTGCGAGAGAGGGTCATCATGACGAATATAGATTTGTGAGAGTGCTTTTTTTGACGATTTATCCTGCTTAAATTCGAATTAAAGATATTTGCATTTGTGTTTTTATTTGATTATTAACCGAGTGCCTTTAGCTTGGACTTGTTGGGAACTTTGCGGATTCCAGCTGTTTTGAAGTTATCGGTTTCGATACCGATATCGCCGAATTCTCCGCTTATTCTTTCACGATTATAAATTCTTAAATGACTGAGAGGATACCGCACACAAGAAGGTCTTTTAATCTGTTCAGTGCCTTGGTCAAATTATTAAGAGTGCGTTGTATTTGGCATTATAAGTCTGTGAGCATCGATCGGGCTAACTGGGATAACATAATCGATTTAGATGCGATCTAACGATATCATTCTTGAATGTATGCTTTCACTATATTATGCATTGAATATTTCTGGTCGGAGGCTAATAGGTGCTTTTACAGACTTTGATGTCTCGGTGTATAGAGAAGACTTTGATAATCTTCGAGATGAGCAATGGTTGAATGACAACAATCTGACATTTTGGTACGAATTTCTTGAGCGATCAGAGTCTGCGACAATGGGAAATAAAGATGAAGTCATTCTTTTACGTCCTAGTATGGTATTTCTTCTTGCTCAGATTTCAGGTATGCTAGTTTTTGTGATTTTGATTTTAATTTGGTGTTGATCTAGAGTGGGCAATGCTGACGGGAAAACTTGATAGATCCCTTAGAATTGAAATCAGTTCTTCCTTCGGTTCAACGAGCTCGATATGTATTTCTGCCAATCAACAACAACGACGATGCTGATTTAGCTGAAGGTGGAAGTCATTGGTCATTGCTATTAGTTGATCGGAAACAAAGAAGCGGATATTATTATGACTCTCTCGAAGATACAAATATACATGAAGCTGAGATCGTTGCAAAAAAACTTGCAATTCTGGACGGTAGCCAAAGATTCAATTTATATTCTGTTCCAACACCTCAGCAGACTAATGGTTCTGATTGCGGAGTCATGGTTTGTATGATTACTTCGCATTTATTACAGAAGATTAATGAGGATCAAGGATCTGAGACTGGAGAGGACATCGATTGGCATGTTGGGGATCAGTTAATGAGTGCGAAACGAGGAAGGCAATTAATTTCATATACTATATTAGATTTAATTTCCAATCATGGACGAAAGATTGGTTCCAACTACGAGATTGGTATAAAGACAGAGGCAGACAGTACAACAACGACGTCGATAACAGCAGCAGCAGAAACCTCAACTGAGCAAAGTAGTACAAGCGGTACTAGCAATTGTAGCAGTTATGGAACTCCAATATCTACAACCAGCGAAGACGGGAATGTGTTGAGTGAGGAAGCCAGTGATTCTGCGCCGATTGCAAAAGCGGCAAAGCACCATCGGCTTCATTTCTCTAAGATTGGTCGCACGCATGAGTCATCATGAAATATTTTTGCTATTCCTCCTTTTGGCCATGTTTTCGGCTATGTTTTTTGCTTGGCTTGGGTTGGTTTGGGTTGGCTTGTGTTGGTTAAGGTTGGTTTGAGTTGGTTTGGTAATGTTCGGGTTTTTTTTTGCATGTTTAGGAGTCAAGGCTGCTCTATCATATATTTCAGCGTATAGATAATGTCTAATAAAAAATTTTATGACATTTCTCAATATCTAATTTTGAACCCAGCTGTACATTTTATAAACAAATATATACCATTATCTAAAACATCAAATTAAACCCGGCAATTTGAGATAGTAAATACAAGAATATCCTCCGCACCTTCGCCTCGTAATTGATCCATGACCTCGGCAATTTTCTTTTTCTCAACCATACTACTGACTGCAACCCAATCGTCTTCCTCAAGAGGCGAGATCGTTGGTGCCCGACGGCCAGGTGTGATCTTGAGAACCGCCTCTAGCTTCTCACGTGGGCAATTATAATTACACAACACGTATTTTCCAGCTGCGATAACACCCTTAATTCTGCTAACGATGATCTGCAAAAGATCATTGTGAGTAGGATGCTGACTGGCGATAAGAACCGCCGACGTCTCGAAAATTGTCGCGATAGCTTTAAGACCGGCTGCACGCATAGTCTCGCCTGATTCAACAAGGTCAACAACACCATCTGCGATTCCAAGAGCACACGAAGCCTCGACCGAGCCACCGACGTACTTGATTGTCGTCTTCAGTGGTCTCTTCTCGGCAGTTCCATTCGCGACGACGCCATCAGCCTCAGCTTCAAGCTTGCGGAAATATTCGGTCGCGAGACTCGTGAAAGAAGTCACGACCGATTTTCCAATAAGCTGACGGGGGTCTTTAAACTCGCCTTGGTCAGGAACTTCGACCTGGAGCTTGCAGCTGCCGAAGCCAAGGTCGCAGACCTCGTCGACGGAGATGCCTGCCTCAGCGACCTGGTCTTGCCCAGTGATTCCCAACGACACTCGTCCCTCGCCAACAAAGCGCGGAATATCCGCAGCAGGAAGAAAAACCAGCGCGATAGGCAGGTTTGTGCAGAGAGCAATGTCGAGGCGATTGCTGCGGTTGAATTTGATGTCTGCGCCCTTAAGCAAGTCCAGACATTGCTGATAGAGCCGACCCTCTGCAAGAGTTGCTTGTTAGTCTCAACTCTAACAAATATCACAATAAAATATCCCTCACTTTTGGGCACAGCGAAGAGCAGCCGGTCGTTGAGGTGGGATACAATGTCCATGGCGTTGCTTGACCAATTGCTGGGGTTAGTTTATAGCCACGAGTATTTGTATAATTTTTGTCATTCTTTAGAGTTTTGCGCTGCGATGAGTCTTGGTGCACGTGTTCATGACTGCCTGCGATGACTAATGACTTACGGCATACGCTTTTGCTCGTTCTGTTGCAATGAAATATCTCCCGTTGTTCTACTTCCCCGCCCGGTTCTCAAGCGAGCAACAGAATAATGCGTTGCAGTTCGATGCAAGAATTGCCAACCTGATCCACTTTCCTCATTCGGAACTCTTTGGCTGCTTGCGTCGCGGTCCCGGCCACGCCGCACGATCCTCCTCGCGTTCGCTGCTCCCTGATCCGCCGCAATTACAGAATACACCTAATCCTTGCTGCTCATCTATTTTCCGACTGCAAGAAACGACTCGTCCACTTAGTAACCAGGAATTGCGTACCTGATTGTTAATGAGTGCCTTGTCTCCTTTTTGAGCGACTCAGAACTCCCCCTCCACGGAACGCATCTTCCGCCAGCGGGCCTCTTACCTTCCCACACACAGCACATCAGCCATGCCGAATCACCAATGGTGTTCTCCTTCGACGGTCTTGCTTGGCTTTCTGCTCTGCTTGCAGGTGGCGGTCGCAGCGTTGAGCCCTCGTGCTCATGTGGCTCCTCGCGAATACGACGTGCGTGACTACTTTGCCTTCGAGCTCGTCTGGCCAGATCTAGAGAGCGTCCGTGAACCATCAAGCGCGGATACAAGCATTACTGCAGTTCCAGACCTTAATACATTATCGAGAATCATGGATTTTGCGTCAGCCTACGGACTCAGATTTGAAGAGCAGATCGGCAGTTTGGATAACCATTATCTTTTCTCTTCCCCGAAAGATCGTAACGCCGAGTTTTCAATTGTTAGCAAGATCTCTAAAAGGGATGAACAGCATTCACAGGCGATTAAATATTATGAAAAAATGAATGTGAAAAAACGGTACAAGAGGGCAAACGCTGCTGCGCCACCGATAGATTCAGGACTGGCTCCTGTGCGGAAAATCGAAGAAATGCTTGATATTCGCGATCCAGAGTTTGAGAAGCAGTGGCATTTAATCAACCCATATCAACCTGGACATGATATTAATATCACTGGTGTCTGGTTGCAAAGTATGAGATTTTTATTTTTTTTCTTTTTTTTTGAATTTTCAATATATTAGTTGATTCACTGACGGTGTACTTGCAGATATTACTGGCAGCGGTGTTGTTACTGCCATTGTAGATGACGGATTGGATTTCGAAAGCGACGATCTTAGAGATAGCTTCGTGAGTTGAATAGCCAAGCTTGTTTACTTATTTTACTTCTCTCAATTAACTATTTCATTTGCAGTTCGCGAAAGGCTCGTATGATTTCAACGACCACAATCCACTGCCCAAGCCACGTCTCGCAGATGATCGCCACGGCACTCGCTGTGCGGGTGAAATTGCCGCAGTACGAAATGATGTATGCGGAATTGGTGCCGCATACGACTCCAAAGTTGCCGGTATTCGAATTCTGTCTAAAGAAATATCTGACGCGGACGAAGCTCTCGCTCTAAATTATGCAATGCAAGATAATGATATATACTCGTGCTCCTGGGGACCGCCAGATGATGGCCAGGCAATGGATGCTCCTGGAGTGTTAATCAAGCGTGCATTCATTAATGGAGTTGAAAAAGGTCGGGGTGGAAAGGGCAGCGTTTTCGTATTTGCGTCAGGAAATGGCGCACAGAATGGCGATAATTGCAATTTCGATGGGTACACTAATAGTATATATTCAATCACGGTTGGTGCTATCGATCGAAAGGGATTACACCCGTACTATGCTGAAGACTGCTCGGCGCAATTGGTAGTTACGTACTCGTCAGGATCTGGAGATTATATTCACACCACAGACGTTGGAAAAGATACCTGCACGGCAGCTCATGGTGGAACTTCGGCCGCAGCTCCATTGGCGGCTGGTATCTTTTCGTTAGTACTATCAGTCCGACCTGACTTGACGTGGCGTGATATGCAGTATCTAGCTCTTTTGACGGCTGTTCCTGTCGAGAATCCTGATGCGCTGTACCAAGTTACGGCAATTGGTCGAAAATTCTCTCATCGTTACGGATATGGTAAACTAGATAGCTACGCCATCGTCGAAGCTGCAAAGACTTGGCAAAATGTGAAACCTCAGGCGTGGTATGATACGCATGTTGCGCCTGTACATAAAGAGATTCCACATAACAGTGAGGGTATAAGTTCATATATTACCATTGATGGTAGTAATTTGCAAGGTGCGAACTTGGCTGTTCTAGAGCATGTGCAGATTACTGTTAATATCAAGCATCAAAGACGTGGAGACGTGAGTGTAAGACTTGAAAGTCCTACAGGAATTACATCGATTCTTGCTACTGCTCGACAATTCGACCAGTCGTCTGAAGGCATTGTTAACTGGACATTTATGACAGTCGCACACTGGGGCGAGACTGGAATTGGAAGTTGGAAACTTACGGTTTATGATGAAGGAAATCCACAATTTTCAGGATCATTTGAAGATTGGACGATGAGGATTTGGGGTGAAGCCATCGATCCTTCTTTGGCGAAACCGTTTCCGTTGCCAAAATTACCTCCTGGTACTGAGGAACCTACAATGTCTACCACAGCCACTGCAGGGCCTCCGACAACGTCAACTTCAACCTCCTCATCTTCATCTTCATCTTCATCATCTTCTTCTTCATCTTCGTCTTCTTCTTCTTCTTCAAAGACGACTGCCTCCGGAACGACGACTACGGCTGGTGCACCAGTTGCGTCCACTACAGAACCCGATGACAGCTGGGACGACTACGATGACAACGACGGAGCTGAAACCGGAGGAGGCAATAGCAAGAGCAGCGATAGGCTTTTTGGATTTATCCCTACATTTGGCATGTCTGCCGACAAAGTAGTCTGGGTTTATGGATCTGCATTACTTATTGTTGGATTTGTGGCGTTAATCGGAGTATGGCTATGTGTCGCAAGACGTAATAGACGTGGATTACGGCGCACTGGAAATGATGAGAATGGATATGAATTCCAAGTATTGCGGAATACGGCTGATGTGGAGGGTGGTAGTGGTGGAGGAGGAGAAGGACCTCCTAGGCGCAAAGCAAGAGATTTGTATGATGCTTTTGAAAATATTGACGAAGATGATGCATTTGCGGTGGAAGACTTGTTATCTGAAGATGAAGAGAATGATGATGATGATGAAAATGAGCTACTTGGTGGAAGGGCTGGGGGTCGGAAAAGTAAGCCCGTGGAGGAGGATAAGGAGCGATTATTGAGCTCATCTGGAGAAGCGAGTGGATCACAGTAGCATTTTTATACTAAAGTTGTAGATATATCGATCATTCTCATTTCGATATTTTAGATTTTATCATTTTCTTTTATTGAGTGTACAAAATTTTTGAAGTAAAATTTGCGGTTTATGTTATGAAAAAAATGCACTTTCGAAAAATCTACTAAACCAACCAAAAAACAAATAATTCAAAAAAGGATAATACTCCAGAGACACCCCCCCCCCCTCTTCTCATGCGCCCAATAAGCAAACCAAGAATACACAAGAATTAAAAGGAGGCGAGGACAGCATTCAAATTAAGCATACCAAACATTTCTCTTCTAACAGCTCGTCTAATATTATATTCCATCTGCATCTTTGCAATTTCTTCGGCATTTTCATCAGCTACCGATGATTTCGCATTCGGATCAATAAGATCCTCATCATCAAGTCTTCCAGTATCGAGAATTTTAAGTTGGCCATCTACTAATAACACGAATTCTCGATCAGAGCAATGAAAGACTTGGGAAATCATTATTGAGTCGTTGGCATTAGTTAATGGGTTGAAAGTTTGGAATTCAGAGTTGGGAGGATTTTCGGATTCTAATGAGTGGGAATTAGCTGCTGTATCGGGGCCAACTAGCTCTCGTACATGAGCTCCATCTCTTGAGACATCAAAGCATCTGATTGCGCCATCTGCTGATCCAGCAAAGATTATCTCACTTGTCCATGCAGGTTGAGCAAGGCATAGAAGAGAAGATCGTGAAGCTGAATATCGATTTACCCAGGTCCGAGGAGACGATACTTCTGAGCTGAAAAATTCAAGAGTACCACGACCGTTGTATTCACCAGCTGCTAAGACCCCATTCTGGGACGGTAAAGCTAGAAGAGAGTTTAGAGAGTGAGCTCCTGAGTAAGAGGAATCTAAAAGTGTGGGGAATCGACGAGCATCATAAGTAAGAATAGAAGGGAAACGGCCGGCAACTGAGAGCGTCGTTGGAGAGAAACTGGGAGCCAGGAGAGCTAGTGGATAACCGGGAATCGAAGCACTAGAGGTTTGAGATCGTGAGGAGCGCGGATCAAGACAGCGCAAGCTTCCTTGAGTAGCTGCGAAAATCGAAGAAGAGCTTGGAGATGGTGAAAGCGCGGCGATATTCTTGTCTAGAGATACTTGAGAGATCTTTTGCAATGTATTGATGTCCTACAAACAACAATAAGCATCCTTCCAATCTCAGAGTAAAAATTATATATAATATACTCACCCATTCTTGCAAAATATCATTAGCCGAAATCCAAACCCGATTCTGCGCATGATCAACAGCAATTGTACTATTCGCCGCACCATCAAGTTCCAAATTAATGGACTGCGCAACACTTGTCCCAATAGAATGATCATTTACGTTCCAAATCCTAATTGTACAATCATCTGCTGTACCAATTACTAATCCACGGGAGGCATCGAGCATGTCAATGTGGAATACAGAGGAATAGTCTCTGGCAGCTGCTGTCGCTTTTGTTGTTGTTCTTGATCGCGATGAAGTTTCTTGAGTGAGTTTCTCATCAAGCAATGAAAGACTTGAGCTCTGTCCAGAAATCAAAGTATCTGCATCATATTCCTTGTTCCATTTCTGAAGCCCACGGATCCGAAAGGTGGAATTTAAAAGCCTATAACGCGAAATATAGTCTTCGCCGCTGGCAAACTGTGAGCACAAGTTATCGGCAGAGACTAAACGATGCCATAACGGTGCAGCAGAAGCAAGTTCGTAAATTTGTCTTGATACAGGTAGCAATGGAAAAATATCTCGAGGGGAAAGATAGCCGAAGATCTGGGAGAGAAGCTCGGGAGGGAGGATTGCCGTGATGTTGGGCGGAGTGGAGGAAGGCTTATCTGTTGGAGCTCTATTGATAGGCTGCTGCATTGTGCATCGCCCGATTTGCAAAGAAGTTATCGCATTTAATGAAAGAGGAAAATAGAGTCAACCTCTTTGATAGCAATTGATAGTAAACAGTAAACAGGGAACCGATAAAGCAGCACCTTTGAAGAGTACCTGTTCATAAATGGGCTGCAGTTTTGGCTTACGAAGACGGGCTCCCAATCAAGGTTAGGGCATATGCTTCCGGAAATTGAACTTTGTGCAAATAGTAGAATGAGATGAGACGGAGGGTGATGTGGGTAGTTAGATTAATTGGATGGATGTTTTGAATTCAGCAGTTGCAATTGTGTGATGCAATGGCATGGTGTTCTGTGGATGCATCCATGATACTGAGCATTGTGATGATTTAGATGTTACGCAAACATTTGTCTGATGATGGACTGGTGGTCCTGGACCCAGAGGGCCGGCAGCTACTACTAATAGAATAGCTACAAGCTCTGCCTGCTGCAGAGATGGAGAAGTCGATATGGTAAGCTATGGTGCACCCAGGTATTCTGCAGGGTGCACTATATCTTGACTTGGTACAGTTAGCATTGTGGCAAAATAATAGTATTCCTTTGCAATTGTGGTGTAGTAGTATCATTTTAATTATGTTTGAGGAGCGATTGAATGCGTTCTAAAGTATAATCGAATAAATATTACGTTGCTATATTGTACAAACGCAAGCAGGCGCGTTTCTTCACATAGCACTAGCACTGGCAAATCATAATTTATCCATTCTTCCTCTTTTATTTCTTATCCATCCAATAATATCTCCCTTCTCCATCTCTCATCTATTACATATACTACATCCAAGTGAACAAGCATAGACTCGAGGCAGGACTAATTCTGTCTCCATAACGGAATTAAAGTCATCTGCATTTTCATTGAACGTCGTCTGATAGTTGGTTAGTATGACGGTCGCGTGGTATGCTAAGAAACCAGGTAAGAGTGATGTGAAATTGAAATGAACTTGGAAAGTTATAAATGCTTCGGGCATACGCTGGAAGTTATTGAGGCTGATCTACCTACCGGCAATGATCCGATATAGTATGAATCTTCTTCTCCCATATTACACAGAATATTTTGCCAAAGCTGTCTCTCTCTTTGCAATAGAGCTTCTGCAAATGAAATAGTGGCATTGTGGGAGAGGTATCCCGGCAGGATCTACAAGATTGATCTGCAATGGCCATTGATCGTTCGCTGCCTTCATTCAGCATGAATTGGCTGTCGTTGGCATATCAGTTTTTTCTGCATTGATTATTATTTTAGTCATTCAGCAGTGAATTATGTCTCGGTAACGAAACGTTGAGTTATGATATTTCCGGATTAGGAAGCTGCCGGGGATCGGCAAACGGCGTGAATATTTGGTACGGTGGCGCGGGTGGTGTTCTAGTGCGAGGACCCTGACGGATGCAGAATTATAGCAAGAAGTGAGGGCATTTGTATAGCTTCTCAACAAGAGGCATTAGTGCACTATTCTACATAGGTATAGAAATATATATTCTTATAGGCTGCTGGTACTATAACTGGCAATGGCCCGCGACGAGGTTTCCGCGGGATAGACGGGATAAAAGATAATCCGTGACTAGTCGCATTCGGCTTAGCGCGCGAAGATGAGTCCTCTTCGTCCCGTCTGCGCTGCCCGTCTCTCTTCCTCTTTTCCCAACTCTTTTCTTCTTCACTTATCCCAACAGAGCCTGCTTTTGACTGCTCGGAAGCAGCTGGGCAAAGATGACGATAGAAGACTCGACTTTTAAATTCTGGCCCGCGTCGCCCGCCTCGGACCCCGCCGACTTGCCTTCTCCATTGTCTTCGCCGCCGTCACCGCCGCCACCACTACCGTCGAAACGCTGCGACTCAATTTCTTCAGCACTAGCAGCATTCGCGCGATTGAATCTATCCAGAGGTCGTCGTCCATCTGCCGCCGAAGCCGCGGAGTTTGCAAAGCTGCTAGTGGCGAGCGATGGGCAGCAGCAAGGCGGTGATGAGCTGGCGCGATTCATGAGGAGATTATTTGCTGCAGAGAGTACTGGATCATATAGCAACAACAATAGTCATCATCAACGGGGGAGGAATTTGAATAACTCCCCTGTGCGGAGCTCACGATGGAGTCGAGCGTCCATTCCTTCTGTGAATAACCCGGTGTCCGCATCTCCGATTGGTCGCAGAGATGACTATAGCCCAGATGATGATTATGAGGAGAAGGATGAGACTGCGAGATTGCCGCTTGGATTTAAGAGTGGATGGGGTTGGACTCTTGGAAGTTCGCCGGAACGAAGTCGTGGCCGCAATGCGTACAGACGACGAAGTAGCTCGACTGCTGTCCAGTGGCGGCGGGTGCGAGACCCGTCTTACTCTTCTGCCGTTCGACGGACTGCGAATCATAATGTGCCGAGATGTTATTGTGGAGAGTCGTCGTGCTCGGGAGGGAGTGCAAGAGAGGTGCCGCGGTGTAGAGATCGGAGTATGAGTCCGCGGTCACGATTTGAGTGATGGTATATTACATCTGTTAGTTAAGGGTTCGGTTGCATAGAAATGGTTAATAGTATCTCGTTGTTGTTTTTTATTGTACAGTCTTTCGCTATTGTATCTATTGTAAGGTTATGAAAATCCTATTCAATTAATAATATCTACACAGAAAACATTTTTCTCCACCAATCAGTAGGTAAATGATTCAGCCCAGGTCCCGAACCATCCTTCTTGTTTCCTGACTTTATCGAACTAACTGGCGGTGATGAACTCTCCATCTTCGTCGGTGGTCGTGAACTCGGAGTATCAGGGTCAAGAGCAAGGCCAGGCTGAGGTTCACTCTTTGCTTCTTGAGCAAGACTGAATTCATCACTATCTCCACCTTCTCTTAATCCTCCCGAGCCGTGCTTGACTTTACTATCATCCGGCTTGATAACTTCGTCGATAATTCCGATTTCTAAAGCTTCCTGTGAATTTAGATAGTTATCATTCTCAACCATTTTTTCAATCTCTTGCATCGAATATGGCTTCGAAAGATGGTCTTGATAAACTTTATTCGCTTGCTCTCGCATTCTCAAAACTTGTCTAGCTTGAATCGCCAAGTCGGATGCCTTACCTTCCATTCCTGTCGAAGGCTGATGGACCATAATCCAGGCATGAGGCAAAGCATATCTTTTCCCGCTTTCTCCTGCGACAAGAATCAAACTCGCCATTGAACCTGCTAGACCGACACAGATTGTCGAAACTGGGGGTTTGATGTATTGCATTGTGTCGATGATTGAAAAACCGGCATGCATCTCGCCACCAGGTGAGTTGATGTACATATGTATTGGCTTCGTAGGGTCTGAAGCTTCGAGAAAGAGGAGCTGGGAGACGATTACTGAGGCCATGTTTGCGTCTACTGGGCCGGAGAGCATGATAATTCGTTCTTTGAGAAGACTAAGTACTTGTTTTAGTTTTCGTTGTCATATCAACGTTTCTTCAAAGAGAGTTCTCTTACCGACTGAAAATGTCAAAATACATCGTAGCTCCTTGTCTCTACATCATCTATCGTCAGCCTTCGGATCACGAGTAAATCAAGCACATTCTTTAAATCCAAAAGCAAACATACGTCACGATCTGGAACAGTCGGGATCGTAATAAACCGCGGCATTCCCAGGCGTCTTCTAACGGGATTACATTTCAAATGTCGTCCAGAACTATAAACGTTCTTTGTATTGCCTAGCGATGAACTTATAGGTCTTGAAGTCTGAGTAATGAATGTTCGTCGAATGGCTGCAGTCGGGCGAATTGATGAGACCGAAGATTGAAACGCGCGTCGGAGTGCTGCTTGCATCATTTTTGCTTCTGTATTTCAACTATCTATATATATAGTATAATTTTTTTCTGGTTGATAATATGCTCATTAAGATGCAAATGTAATAAAGATATGTTGAGATATGTTATAATAAGCAGCGCAAACACTCTGAATTTCTTACATTTTCAGATTTGAGCCGCGATGGCCATTTTGCAATTTAATTATTAGTTAATCCAGATAATTATTGATTTTTACAGTCTGTCCTGGACCATGGTTATCTTCTTTTCCAAAGTCGATCTTTCGTTCCTTATATTTATTCTGTCGGCTAGCTCGGCCATTAAATTGTTGCCTTATTGTGCTCATCTATCGACGACCTCTGATATCGGCAACGAGACCAAAACTCCTTGCGACTGCATGCGAAAACAATGCAGAAAAATGTGAAAATTGCACCACCACCGGTGGAATCGACAGAGACTGAAATAGAGGATAGTGAAATGTCATTCAATCGGAGATGGTCTGAAATATATCTCGCAAGCACAAGTGTTATCCTAGACAGAACAACTGCTAATACCCCGAGTACTCCATGCAATTATACCGACTCCAGATCAAATACCGAAGCACCTTCCGCTTGCGACTCAAATTTAATACCAGATAGATCGCATGACATGGCAGTCGGGTAAGGATCAATCACTTTAGATTTTAATTGGAATACTCAGTTACGGTTTCGCTTGAAATTAGCTTACGATCGAGCTCGCTGGAAAATTCCTGGCCAGTAATGCATAGATGGAGGATTGGTTTTACACCTTTTTTGGCTATCTCTTATTTAGACGAAAGATCTGATAACATATATTGAGAATGAATATTACGCAGACTGAATCTTTCATTCTTACGAACAACATTCAGCGGTAGTTTTTTTAAAAGTCAACACCAATCAAGAGCTGATCAAGTGTATCATGCCATTCTAGGAGATTGCTTCAATCCATAAATAGACTTCTTTAATTGATAGGCCTACCTTAGCCCAAGTCTGACTTTCATATGGATTTCATCATGTAATTTTGCATTCAGAAATGCCGTGCGACATCCATCTGATGAACTGATTATCCAAATGTGGCAGCCATAGCCAGCAAGACCTTGATTGAAGTGACTGAAACAACATTAGCCAGGGCACCAGGAAGACTGATTAGATTGGTGATATCATCAGGTGTATAAAGACATGCATCAAGAGGGGATCCATGGATATTGAAGCATGAGATTAATGGACTATTTGAACCTAGTGGCAACGAGGACTCAGGTCCTCAACAGGTTATGCGCTCCTCACTTCCTTTGCGCAGGTCTCCAATATTATGAAGTTGAGTGATGGTACTAATTTCAAATCCTGGCATGCATTGGTTCTTCGTGTAGTAGGACTGTTGGATTGATTGGCTCTGGTGCATATGGTATGTGGACATGATGTCTTCGCCAATGAATTTGCTGGTATGGAAGCCGTCGTTGGCCTGCCCGAGGATCAGACTGCTAGTACTCGTTTGCACGGTTTTCTTGACCAATAGCCTTGACCAGTGGCTGCTATTGCTGGAGTACGGAGAAATTCGTGATCGACACTGTTGAAATTCTACGCGAAGGCACTAATTGCTGCGATCTGAAATATCAGCATGAACACAACGAGAAAACAAGAGAGATTTATATACGAGGAAATAAACATAAAAATTCTCATATCCAGTCTTTTGTGGCGTTGCAGATACGAAAAGCAAGACAAATACAAACAAAAATAAGTGAAATATGAAATGGCAAAAGTATACAGAATACAACACACTTTAGCACATCATGCATGAATCATGGGCCTTTTACTGATATAAAACAATATACCGACCGACCCAAAAAGAATGATATCAGAACGAAGAGCCAGTAGAATGAAATATCGTATTATTCTCAAAGCATTATATATCATAGCCATACTATTTCCTTATCACATCCTAACTTTAAAACCCAAATGAAAATGTACAAAGTATGAAAAAAAAAATAAAAGCCATTTTACAACTCATCGTGCTCCTCAGTCTTAGCAGCGGTCTCAGACTTGGCTTTCCAAGCAGAAAGTCCATCAACGCCATACTTTCCCTTCTCTCTGATGAAATTGTTCAAACTCTCGAGAGTACGATCACCTTCATACTCGATAGGGTTAGACTTGTCACCCGCCGGGTAGAGCTTGATGGTAGGAAAACCTCTAACCTCATCGGGAACATCGTTCTCAGGAGTATCGACCTTTGCGATAGTGATCTTGGATTTAAGCTCCTCATCAGTCCAGAACATCTCACCGAGTTCCTCATAAATAGGAGCAAGACGCTTGCAGTGACTGCACCAGGTGGCATAAAACTCAACCAATACATCTTTCTCCTCATCGAGAACGATCTCGTCATAAGTGTTGGCAGTAATGACAACAACAGGACCTTCCTGAACCTCAGGGGCCTGCTGCGACTTAATCTTTGGCGAGAGCGAGCCCTCGTGAAAAGCCTCAATAAAGGATTCAAGACCCTCAGCAGTAAGCGCGGAAGCTTGATCGTAAACGTACTTGAGGTTCGACTCGATTTCCTGGATTGCGAAAGCGGGCCATTCCTGCTCGAGGTTGACGTTATTAGCGTGCTGGCCGTATTTGACGGCATCGATCGTGGCAATGTTCATCTTTCCTCTGAACTTGCGAGCTAGGGGAAGCAAAATCTCGGTGAATTGGGCCTTGTGGTCATCGTTGTCGACGAAGACGTAGGCAAGAGGGAGGCCAGATTGCATGTATCCGGAGAAAGTAGTAGGTCCGACTTCACCAATAAGCGGGACAGACTCGAGCTGGACGAATTTAGCAAGATCCTCAGCGACAAACGAATCGCCAATGTAGATAGTCTTTGCGTCATCGTAGTTCTTGTACATGACCATAGCCGGCTGGGTGACGCCCTCTGCCTTTGCAAGCGACTCCTCGCTGGTCGCGCCGAAGATGAAGGACTCGCGAAGCAAGTCGGCGACGGCGGAGAAGGTCTTGTTAGACTCGGCATCGGAAAAGAAGCCGACAATGACGACGCTGTCAGAGGTCTTGAAGCCCTCGAACGAGCTCTTGTCGACCAAGGAGACGGCAGGTAAGCTCAGCTTGGTCAGGTACGAGACGATCGAGTCCGCCTTGCGCTCTCCGGTGTAGGGGGACGCGTTCTCAAGGTTGCCGCGGAAGACTTTGAGGGTAGGGAATCCCTGGATTCCGTGGTCGCTGCAGAGATCATTCTCTTCGGTGCAGTCGATCTTTGCCAGGGCAATGTCCTTGTTGGCGCCGGCGAGGATCGTGGCGGCTTCCTCGTACTCGGGCGCGAGGGCCTTGCAGTGGCCGCTGTGAAGAGTTGTCAGTCAGCGGGCTTGCACAGACTGGGAATGGAATCCAGCAGCAATAACATCAAACGCAAAGAAAAACATACCACCACGGAGCAAAGAACTCGGCCAGAGTCAAGGGATGCTCCTCAATGAAGGAGGCGAACGAGTCTTTAGTAAGCGAGTGCACATCCGAGGCGAGCGCGACGGTGGCCGCGGCAAAGACGGTCGAAAGGAGTGAGAACTTCATTAGTTGTTTATTACAGTTTATAGAAGGATCAGGAAGCAGAATGCCTGAGAGATAGAGGAGGAAGGGGAGGACGAGAAGGAACAAGGGCTCCAGATGATCTGAGGATGGGCAGACGCACGTGCGGCGTCGGGGGAGAAGCCACCTGTACTCTTCGAGAGCTAGCAGTCGTCATTCACGTGCACGTCATAGGGGCCCGTTTACAGTACTAATTGGTATTGAAATAACTGCATTTTTTAGAATTGAATTAAATACTGGAATTTGAATTAATACCCGTGTAACCGAGTTACGACAGATTTGCGTGCTGAGAGTGAACTGAGTCGGAGTAAGTGCGTTATGTAATTCAAATGTGATGATTATATCAGATTTAAAGCTTATTAATCTTTCATGCTTTTTATGAATTTTAAAAATAAAAAAATTCATTCACTATTTTTTTTATTTTTGAGCCATTGTCGACGACGTCTTCAGCAGAAGAAAAGTACAATCTACAATCTACAATGGTCGAAAGGTGATATTTTATACATATTGATTTTCAAAATCCCTGTTTATTTATTAGCATTTAGTTAGCTTCAAAAAAGTGAGTCCCTTCGTCCTCTGTTCTCCTGTTCTGGTTTTTTTGTTTTTGTAGTCAATATTTGCACGACCTAGTCCGATGATTTCTCTTTTTAGAGAAAATCGCCAGACAAGCATGTGGCAATACTACTTCTCAATGCCCTTGCTGTGAATTGGTTTGATGCTAGATTATATTTCTCTTTTTGAAACGTGTGGCTTACATCTGCGCGAGCCGGACAAGTTTGAGACCGCCTTTTTTCTTTATTCTAAAGAAGATGGTCATAGAAGCTCCGTGACATATTCATTTCTCTTTTTCTTCTCGTTTTTACGATTATATATTATTGGATCGCAGTGTTAACGTACTTTACAGATGAAGTTCGTTGCTCTAGTGTCTGGCGGAAAAGATTCCTGCTACAATATTATGCACTGCCAGAGCAATGGACACCAGTTAGTTGCCCTTGCGAATTTGCATCCTCCATATGACTTTTTGTCGCATGAGATGGACAGTTTTATGTATCAAACAGTCGGTCATGCGGTACTCCCTCTTTATGAAGAATGCTTCGGCGTCCCAATGTATCGTGCCGAGATTAAAGGAAAGTCCATTGAAACTCGACTTGACTATCGAGACACTGCAAACGATGAGACCGAGGATCTTTATAGGCTTCTTTTGTCTGTGATTGAAGCGCATCCTGAAGTCGAAGCCGTTAGTGTCGGCGCTATTTTGTCGACTTATCAACGTACGCGAGTAGAGAATGTGTGCTCGCGGCTGGGATTAACTTCATTAGCTTATCTTTGGCGACGTGATCAGGCAGCATTATTTGACGAGATGATTAGTTCTGGTGTTCACGCTATTTTGATCAAGGTCGCGGGTGTGGGCTTGACGGCTGAGAAGCATCTCGGAAAGACGCTTGCTGAAGTTCGTCCCGATCTGATGAAGCTTAATAGGATATACGGAAGCCATATTTGTGGTGAAGGTGGCGAGTATGAGACCTTGGTGCTTGATTGCCCTGCTTTTTCGAAAGCTAGATTAGAGATCGAAGCGACAGAGACTGTGAGAGATGATAATGGCGACGTGGCTTTTCTGAAAGTATGGGCGCATACCGTGCCTAAAGCAGGGAGATACGTCGCTGTTCCTGCTCCTGAGCTTTTTGATGAAGATATTCAAGAGATTTTAGATGGCGTACCATTTATATCTGTGCCAGAGCGAGAGATGATCATGGAGGAGAAGATACCTGTGCCGAGAATCAGTATTCGCAAAAACGTCAGTACCGTGAGTATAAGCAATATCACTGTCGCTTCAAATGAAAATGAGCCAATTGATAGTGAAGTAAATGCGCTGTTTGAGAAATTGCACAAGCTGATGATAGTGCATGCGCATACGGAGCATGCTTATCAAATCATTTTTGTTACGCTCGTACTAAGAGATATGGCTCAGTTTGCAGCTGCCAATACTGCGTACAGAAGGTTCTTCGCTCGGAATTTAAAGCCGAATCCTCCAGCTCGGGCATGCATTTCGTCGTTGCTTCCTGAAGGTCGCAATGCGATGCTGTCTGCTACTGTGTCTGTAGTGGAGAGTTCGAAGCGGACGGGGTTGCATGTGCAGGGAAGAAGTTACTGGGCGCCGGCCAATATTGGACCGTACTCTCAAGCCATTACTGTGGAGGAGATGATTTACCTTGCAGGTCAGATTCCGCTTGTGCCTGCGACTATGCGCATCTACGAAGAGGCCGGGGCCTGGGGCCAAGCGGCACTTGCGCTGCAGAATCTGCAGAGGGCGCGCGAGGCCGCATGCGAGAACTCTGAGTTTGCATATTTGGTGGGATATGGCGGCGATGAGCATGGGATGAAGGCGGCTGTTGCTGTCGGGCGCGCGGTGGTGGAGGGGTGCTTTGCGGTGCAGGTTGTGAGCCTGCCTGCGGGTGCGCGGGTAGAGTTTGTTGGAGAAGGATTCAATCGCAAATATGTGGCGGACGATGAAGACGAGTACGCAGTCAGTCGGACGGCGGTGGACGGCGTCCATACTGCCGCGTATGGGCGGGTGAAGGTGTCGATAGCATGCGCCGACAGCACGGAAGAGGTACGAGAGCTGCTTACAATGCTGGATGCGCTGAGCGCGACCGTCTACGTTGCAGCATCGAGCTTTTCCGCACTGCCGCTCGGCGCTGAGTGCGGGCTCGTGTATGTGAGGCAGGTTTACGACGGTAGCGCGACGAGAGGCTTTGGGGTGGTGGCCGTGCACGGGTGCGCGAATTAAGTGTTTACTGCTTACTCTTTGTAGCAAGTGCCAAGGGGCTTTCTGCGCAAGGGTCTCTAGACCGTGGCGCCGTAGATGACGCAATGCGGCACTTGTGCAGATTTTTTTGTTCTCGAACAATTTCGGGCCGGGGAGATTAAAACAATCGGAAGAAAAGAATTCCTGTGGTTGTGTGCGAGCCTTTGCCGGGCTGGGCAGGAAAAGCGATAGCAGCAATTGAGCATGATATCGCTCTCATTTAAGGGTTGATATGATTACGACATTGTCAAAATTTATCTTATTCGTATCGTATTCGTAGTATCTACCGCATAATCATATATTAATTGGAAAATATACAGATCATCAGTATAATAATCTTATCGTAATCTTCCTGTTTAGGCATAGTCTTAGGGTTTCAGGGTTTTGTTGAAACCCTATGATGAAACCCTGATTATTTATTTTCTTGGCCTCTAATTTAAACCAGCTAATGAAGCTTAAGGAAATTGAAAATCACGTGCATCCATTGTGTTGCATTCGTATTATAGCGACTGTTCGTATATCGGATCCACCTTGTATGACGATGAGTGAGTTATTGTACTATTATCACTATTACCAACTATCGCAGTATTCTCGCAACTTGTATTAGACAATTGAGTGCCTTACATAAGGCGCCGATTGGGCGATCTCAGCCGGGGACCTGCGCCGCGTGGCCGTGGCCGTGTCACACCTTGAATATACATCGCGAGCCTCTCCGCCCTTGCTGCTCTCTCCTCTTTTCTTCCCGCTCCGCTTCCCTTCCCCCTTCCTCACCATGTCCGAGCGACCGCAGAAAAAGTCCATGTTCACCAATGTCCCAGGCCTGTCGCAGGCCTCGCATGTGGTCTCGGGCACCGTCGGCATGGCAACAACCGTCGTCGGCGCCGGCGTGGGCGCCGTAGGCACGGTGCGTGACTTTTTCTCCTTCCTTTGCTATCTACTGTCCTATTCAACTGCCTTGCTAACCTCCTCTTTTTTGTAATAGGTCGCCGGAACCGCTCTCGATGTCGCAACTGCCGGCGCCCTCAAGGTCGGTCCTCCTGCAACGCTGCATGAATCTCTCTACAACTCTCTAACCACCGCCCTAGACCTCTGAAGATCCCACGCTCAACGACCCTCTTTGGGCCATGCACCGCGAGGCCGAGCCAATCTCTGCAGAACAAGCTGAGGAAATCCTGGAGAAGAAGAAGAAGAAGCGCACGATCGTGGACGGTGTCGGCGCCTGGGTCGACGATCTCGCTGAGGAGTACGACGAGGAGGACTTCCGCGAGAAGGTGACCTTTCTCGAGGTATATCTCAAGGATAAGTTCTACGGCGACTGGTACCACAACGCGGCCGTTATTTTTGTTACCTCCTTCTTTTCATGGCTTGTTGCCCGTCTCGGCGGTGGCTTGATCTGGCTAACCATCATCTGTGCGTTCACGGCCACATACTACCGCACTTCGATCCTCCGCGTGCGCAATCGCGTTCGTGACGATGTCGCCCGCGAGGCCGCTTTAGTTAAACTCGAGACTGATGCCGAAACAATGGAGTGGCTTAACTCTTTCCTCGTCAAGTTCTGGGCCATCTACCTACCTTCCCTCAACGACATGGTCATCCAGATCGCGAACCAGAATTTGTCTGGTACTCCGACTCCTACCCCAATCGATGGACTTACGTATGTCTTTTACATCTTTATATGCGTAATTGATCATATTAACTTACGCGGCATCCTAGTCTCTCGCGCTTCACTCTTGGATCAAAGCCTCCTCGCATCGATCTCGTCCGCACGTATCCCAAGACCGAGGACGATGTTGTCGTCATGGACTGGGGTTTCTCCTTCATTCCGAACGATGTCGCCGATCTGACATCCAGGCAGCTCAAGAACAAGGTCAACCCTCTCGTCGAGCTTCAGGTTCGTGTTGGAAAGGGTGTTATCTCCAAGAACCTCCCCGTCCTTGTTCAGGATATGGCTTTCAAAGGTCTGATACAGGTTAAGATTAAGCTCATCACGACCTTCCCTCATATCTCTACCGTCAGCATCTCTTTCTTGCGTCCTCCTTACTTTGACTTTGCTTTGAAGCCTATCGGCGGCGAGACTCTTGGATTTGATATTAACTTCATTCCTGGTCTCGAAGGTTTCATCAAGTCTATGGTGCACGACAATCTCGGACCCATGCTCTACGATCCCAACTCATTCTCTCTGAACATCCAGCAGATGCTGGCCGGTGACCCCAACGACGCAGCTATTGGTGTTCTGGCTGTCACTGTCTACAATGGTCGCAACCTCAGAGGGTCGGATGCCATTGGAAACACTGTTGATCCCTACATCAAGTTCATTCTTGGATCCCAGGGAGAGGTTGCTCGCTCTTCAACCAAGTCGGATACGAGCAACCCGCGCTGGAACGAGACTAAATTCTTACTTATTCGCTCGCTTACCGAACCTCTTACTATGGAAATCATTGATTTCAATGATGTCCGCAAGGATAAGACTATCGGTGAAGTTACTTTCCCTCTCGAGAAGCTTGAGGAGAACCCTGAGGCTGAGAACCAAGTCGGCAAGATTATCCGCAACGGCAAGGAGCGTGGTGACGTTATCTTTGACGCACGATTCTTTCCTGTCCTTGGTGGCAAGACTCTTGAGGACGGTACTGTTGAGCCTCCTCCTCAGATTAACACTGGAATTGTGCGATTCACTCTGCACCAGGCGAAGGACCTTGACCAGGCTGCGAAGAAGGGATTCGGATCTGGTGGTTTGAATCCTTATGTCAAGTACTACATTGACGGTAAGCGTGTCCACACCACCAGACTTCTCAAGCGTAGCAACGATCCTGTTTGGGATGAGACTAAGGAGGAGCTTATCGTTAAACTTAACAAGGCTGTCTTGTCTTTTACTATTCATGATGACAGAGATCTGAGTGGATCGTCTGAGATTGCCAGCTACAAAGTTAAGCTTAGCGATCTCTTGGCTGAGAACGAAAAGGGCAATGATTGGTTCAAGTTGAGTCCCGGGGGCAGAGCTCGTATCACTGCTCAATGGAAGCCTGTTGCTGTCAAGGGTATCTCTTTGTCAGGTGGTTATGTTCCCCCTATCGGTGTCATGCGCTTCCATATTAAGAAAGCGACTGACTTGCGTAATCTCGAGACGGTTGGAAAAGTTGATCCCTATGTTCGTGCTATGATTAATAGCTATCAAAAGAATCGCACTGTCACTATCCACGGAGAGCTTAATCCTGAATGGGATGAGGTTATCTATGCTACGATTACCGCTTCAAATGAGAAGATTGTGCTTGAGGTCATGGATTCTGAGTCGAATGGAAAGGATCGCAGTCTTGGATCGATTTCTTTGAACGCTGAGAAGTTTGTCAAGAAGAATGAGAAGGGTGAGTATGTCGAGTTCATTGACCCTACAGAGCACGCTGCTGCTCTGGTCATGGCTAGTCGCCAGCCCAAGGGCACTCTGTTCTATTCCGCCTCGTTCTTCCCCATGCTCAACATCATGGGTCCTGAGGAAATGGCAGAGGCGGATAAGGCTAAGAAGGAGGCTGAGGAAGCCGAAGCTAAGCTTACTCCTGAAGAGCGTAAGAAGCGTGACGAGGAAGCTGCGAAGGAAAGTGTTGATGAAAATGGCAAGAAGGACAAGGTAGAGGAACCTAAGAAGATCCGCATGGAGGCTGATGAGGTAATGAAATACGGTATGTGGTTCTCTCTAATTGAAGCGCTCTTTTATTTTATGAATGCTAACTCTTAAAAATATTTATAGACTCTGGCTTAATTTTGTACAAGCTTGTTGAAGGAAATTTCTCAAAGAGCGAAGTTTTTGTTCAGATTTTCTTTGATGATTTCCTCTTCCCATCTTACGTCAGTGGTCGGACTCACGCCAAGAAGGCTCGTTTCGAGGAAGTTGCCGACGGCTTAATTCGTGAACTCGAGTGGTCTAAGATCACTATTCGCGTCACAACCAAGGAGAATGCTACTCGTGATGATAACGATGGTCTGATTGCTTCAACTACAGGAATGAGTCTTGCGCACTTGAAGCAAGGATACAACGAGGCAGCTATGATTCCTCTTCAGAGCAAGGAGCCTGGTAATATTAACGAGATTTCCATGCAGTTCAGGTTCGTGCCTATTATCATGACTCTTGATCCTGCCGAATCGCATATCAACCAGGGATTCGTTAGAGTCACTCTAGTTGACGCTACGAACGTTCCTGCTGCTGATCGTCGTGGAAAGTCAGACCCGTACTGCGTGTTTGAGCTTAACGGCGCGAAGGTGTTCAAGTCGAGAATCGAGAAGAAGACGCTTAATCCGACATACAATGAGTCTTTCGAGTGCCCTGTTCCGAGCCGCTCCAAGGGCGTCTTTGTTGTCAACGTGTATGACTGGGATATGGGTCCGCAAGAAGATGATTTTCTTGGTAAGGGAGTAATCGACCTCACCAAGCTCGAGCCTCTTCAAACCGCAGAGCAAATCATCGATCTAGATGGTAAATCCGGCCAAGTCCGTATTATTATGCAATTCAAGCCCGATTACGTTATGCGTGCTACTGTCGGAACCGCCGTTCTGAATGGTACATTCGCTGTTCCTGGCCGGGTAATTGCTGCGCCTATGAAGGGAGTTGGATTTGCTGCCGGAGGAGTCGCGAAGGGTGCATCGTTCTTCAGACATGGGTTTAAATCGTCAAAGGACAAAAGTAATGGAGTGGATGATGGAGCGAGTATGCGGAGTGGCAAGACTGGCAGTAAGAAAAGTTTGAAGTAGAGAGAGGAAGGTAATCATGTCTCCTTGTCGGTGTCTTATTTTGGTTAAATCGTTGTGCAGAGGAGCGTATTTTCTTCTTTGTAGCGTCTCCATATTTGGTCTTCTATCTCATGTTTTTTGAGTCTCTTATTCCTTTTTCTCTTCAAAAATAGCGCAGTACATAATTTGTTTTTTTGACCGACATTTTTATTTTGTTTAAATGCCGTTTTTTTACATTTTTCACTTTCACATTATTTAACTAGATATTAGTTAACTAATTCTATCTCTTTTGAGGAAAAAATAAATGTATTTCTAGTATTTGACGGTTTAATGAAACTGGGCGTGGATTCAATGTAAGAAAACTGAGAGAAGTTAACAGAGAATTTTGCGGTCTAATCATAGATATTCCCATTTAAAACCTCTTTCAATTTATCTCTGCAAAGACAAATGATCAAATCTCTCATTGCTAATCTTCGATATTGACGGGAATTTGCAAAAGTTACGGCGTTGAAGTATGATTGTACTTGTTGATCTCTATCATCGCACGTCGCTGCTAGTAAAAAATTCACATCTTGATTCGTAGGGTCGACTTTGACTGCATGAAGTAAGAATTTGACTTGTTGATCCTGATTTTTGAGGAATGGAATAGCATCAAATTGAAGTTGAAGAGAAATCATATGAGCAACTGCTGTTACGTCGATAAATTGAGCTTTGTTTAAGGAGGTTGACAAAGAGAATGATGAATTAAGGATGGAAACAAGATCATGAAGACGACCAGAGTTGAATAGGAAGAAGTAGTAGCGATCAAGGTATAATAAATCTATACAGAAACGAGGGTATGTATTTGCAAATACTTTGGTAGCGGTATCAGAGTCACCTAGACGAAAGTATAATAAAGCGAGTTCAGCATGAGCTGCGGCGAAAGAAGGATCGAGAGCAATAGTAGATTCAAAGCCGGCTTTGACGATGGCGAAGTATTTGCGAGTGATTGTCTCGGAATTTAAAGAGAGCAGCATTAGCGCGCGGTGAAAGAAAGGAAGTGCACATTGAGGATCAAGGGCGGCCGCTCTGATAAGATCAGGTGAGTCTGGATCTCCGGAAAATACTCCTCGTGCTATTAATCTCCGAGGAGTCTCCTCAATTTTTATACTTTCAGATATTTGCTGCTCAAAAATTTCGTCTCTGAGCATAAGTCTATTGAGATGAGCACTAAATTCAAGAGCGGCAGCTTTGACCTTTGGGATAGAAGAGGCAGTAAGCGATGCAAATGCTGGGATTGCTGCTTCAATATTTGAATGTAAGCCAGTTGAAAAGAGACGGACTGCGATGTTCAATTTGATAGTATCTACTTCAGAAGAAGTAGGCAGAGAGAGTGATTCAGGGTTCTGAAATTCGATTCGGAAAGCAGCGAAATAGCGGACGACATGAGCCATCGAACAAAGGCCAGCAAATCCAGTTTGATCTCTGACTACTAATTGTCTCTTTAAAAGTATAGAACAAGTATCGTAAAACTCGTCTTCAGAAATATGCTTTCGTGTAAACAGCGCAAAGTAATCTCCAATAGCATCAACAAATCTTCCGAGCATGCGATGGCCAAGCGCACGAGCGTGTAAAGCAACTCTCTGAGTACTGTTCTTCAGATCCCTAGAACTCTTGCAGCAAAGCTTCAAGCTTGCGGTCGCGTCTTCAACAGCATCTTGATATTGCCGCTTCGCCAGGTAGGCTAACGCGCGACTGGCAAGGACGGCGGCAGGAGTGCTTGAGTATCTGATTGCTCGGTCGAAGAATGCGAGAGCAGTCTCGTGCTCTGCGACTGGATGAGTCAGACAAAGGTTTCCAAGGAGATAGTCATATTCTGCAATCTGCGTGCGCTCGTTCTATACCGAGGATTAGCCAGGCAGAAAAAAGAGAATACTATACAGACGCACTCTATCGCTATACTCATCAAAATCGCATTCCGCGACCGGTTTCCAGTCGATCGAGCGAGAAATACGCACCATTTTGTCAGGTCGAATCGATATCAGCGATTTCCAGCTGAAAGAGTGGCTGCTGTAGCATAGTACACTGACGAGAGCAAGACCGGGTCCCTGGGCAGCCTTGGAAGACACACGTGACTCCGCGCGCGGAAAAGCGGATAAAGTGCTAATCCGGCCATCGCCTAGATAACGTTGCGCTTTCCAAAGATCCGCAATTATTCTGGCAGCTGTGTGCAAATGAATCGATCTACATCTGCGTCAGCCTAGCTCGGCACATATCGGACGAACAGACGATCAAAAAATAGCGCGGCAGAAAATATCAAGAATACTCGAGCGTTTTTCGATTGAAATTTACGCGTCTTTTAAGGTTTCGATTTCGGCGAGCTCGACTTTTGCGGCTTTCGACCCCACGCTTGCAGGCCCTCTCCCTAACTGCGCAAAGCATAAGATAGTTGGTTGGCGAGCGCATTCTGTGCTTTTTTTTTCAGGTAGAAAGCGAGAGTGTTCGGCTGGCCGCCTGCTGAAGACATCGCTGACGGCCACGTTGCAGACACGCAGCGGGACGTACTTATCACCATCTGGCCGCTCCTGAGCTAATGACCCCCCCAGAGCATCTGCGAATCGAGAAACCCCGGCCGAGCGATCTGACCTTGACTCTGTCGGCACACTGTCTTTGCTGCGTTGTGAGCAACAAAAGCTTGGAATCATCCGCAAAGTCTGTCGCGCTCGCCGCGATCTCATCTTACCATACGCGACCCCGATCTTCGCAAACCTGGGCCTAACAATCTTCAGTACGTCTATCTCATCTGATTTGCTGCTCATCTTGTTGCATACTTTTCACGATGAACTAACAAGCATCCTAATATTTCAGCTGCAATTCTATTCTAAATCAGACAAAATGGCGAAATCAACGGACCCCCTGGTCACTGTCGCGCGCCACCAGCGCGCCAACCGGCGACCGACATCTTCTCGATCGCGCCATCAGCGCTCCTCCCTCTCTTCATCGTCATCATCGCTCTCCTCATCTTCCTCTTCTCGCACAATCGCCGTCCCGTATGCTGGTGCTCCGTCCTTCACATCTCATGTCCCAGCACGCCCATCTCCACTAGCTATGCATGATCAAAATGGCATGCCACTTGAGATTTGGGATCGCTTAAAATCATTTCCGCTCTTTGCTGATGCGCCTGATGGCTTTTTGATGGCCATCGCGCGGAAATTGCGACCGCAGTTTTTTTCGCCTCAGGAGTATATCGTGTGTTATTCCTATCTACTTATTCTCATATCCTGTACAATTATCTACTTTGTAATGTTAACTATATTATACTTAGTTAACCGAAGGCGAAGATGCTCGAGCCATGTACTGGATCGTACGAGGTGCTGTCGGTGTAACTTCCCGCGACGGCGAGTCAATTTACGCGGAACTTTCCGCCGGTGCGTTTTTTGGTGAGATTGGTATCCTCTTTAATCGTCCTCGCACGGCGTCGATTGTTGCGAGATCGAAGTGTATGGTTGTCGTCTTAACCGGTGAGGCACTTGGAAAGGTATTGCCGCAGTTTCCGGATATTGAGAAAGCAATTAGGGAAGAAGCTCAAGAGAGATTAAATCTCCTGGCTAAGCAGAAAGCTGGCGAGAATATGCACAGCATTTCTGAAGGAAGTAGCTTGAATGGCATTCAGACTGATGATTTACAAACCGAAACGCCATACTCGCGCATTGCAGTCAGGAATTTACTTAAAGAGCTCCCGCTCTTTGCTACTCTTCCCTCTGAAATGCTTCATAATCTAGCGCTATCAGTCGAACCGAAACGATATTCACCTTTTGAATTCATAATCCGGCAAGATCGGCCTGGACGCGAGCTTTTCTTTATTGTTTCTGGTGAAGTCGAAGTTTTGGATGAGCGAACGCAGCAGACTATAGCGCGACTAGCAAAGGGAGCGCATTTTGGAGAATTCACGTTCTTGTCATTGGCCGAGAATCGTACGGCATCAGTTCGATCTGTGAATATGGTTGATTGTTTGGTATTGACTAGTGCGGCACTTGAGGGTGTTGTTGGGAAATTCCCTGATATTCTGAGAGGGATTGAAGAGACTGCTAGAAAGCGCATGGCTGCGACATCGTACTCTTCTTCTTCGTCGTCGTCATCTTCTTCTGCGTCTTCTGGTGGTAAGTCTCAGCAGAAAGGAAAGTTGGCGGCAGATGAAAGTGAAGAGATACCTCTATCTGATGAAGTTGAGAAACCCTTAGATCCAGATCCGTTTTCGCAGACTCCGGACCATGTTGATGGTGTTGGTGAAGATGCTTCCACTCTATCAGTACCGCTTATCCACGGAAGCGTATTATTATCTACAGGGACGATGGATAAACTCTCCATCGAGTCAAGTTCGAGCTCTTCGTCTTCATCCTCCACGAGCGCAAGCTCGTCGAGAGCGACGAGTCCGAATCGTGAAGTTTCAGGACAGCGGAGAAAGCGTGCAAGACGTGGCGCCGAAGGTGCAGAATCTCATCGTCGTGAGCACTTGCGTCAAAATATCGGGCGTGTGCCAGAGACTACAGCAATAGCAATGATGGAGATTCCATCTGAGGACGTCATGGATATTCCCAAACTTATGCGGATGATGTATGCTGCTACTGCTGAGCGATGTGCGATTACGCCGGGCGAACGTTTACCCGATGCGGTACTTGTTTGTATCTTGGAGAAGTTGCCTTTGAAGGAGCTTATGCGTATGCAAAGAGTAAATAAGCACTGGCAGCAATTAATTCGGAATGATGATCGAGTTTTAATGACACTCGATTTGCGGCCATACAATACACAAATCTACGACAACTGCATCAAGCCTATTGCTTCTTTAGTATCCAGTCGGCCTAAGGTCGTTGACATTTCAAATTGCTTTCATCTTTCTGATGACGGGTTTGCGCACCTAGTTTCTACAATCGGTCGCGATATTCGATGCTTTAGGATGAAGAGTGTGTGGGAAGTTAGCGGGATTGCGATTATGGAATTAACTGTACCCGCTATTGCGCGCACGCTCGAAGAAGTTGACTTGTCGAATTGTCGTAAGGTCGGCGATGCGACGCTGGCGAGAGTGGTCGGATGGGTTGTGCCTGAGTCGGCGGTTAGTGTTGCCGGAGCCCCACCGCCAGGAACAATTGTCGGATGTCCAAATTTGAAGAGGATATCGTTGAGTTATTGCAAGCACGTAACAGATAAGAGCATGCATCATATAGCGATGCATGCTTGCGAGCGGCTTGAATCTCTAGATTTAACTCGATGTACGACAGTTACCGATATCGGATTTGGATATTGGTCACGACGATCGTTTCCACGATTAAAAAAACTCTGTTTGGCAGATTGTACGTTTTTGACTGATAAAGCGATTGTATCGTTAGCGGCGGCTGCGAAAGCACTCGAGGAACTGGACTTGTCATTTTGCTGTGCGCTGAGTGATGTGAGCGTCGAAGTACTGTCGCTCGGATGTCCACTACTGAAGAGCTTGAATCTGGGATTCTGCGGATCTGCGGTGTCGGATGGTAGTTTACGAGCTATAGCGCGACATTTGGTTGAATTGCAGGTGTTGAGCGTACGAGGATGTGTACGAGTAACAAATGCTGGAGTGGAGGCTATCGGTAGTGGCTGTGTCGCACTTGAGACTTTTGACCTGAGTCAGTGTCGGAATGTGGATTGTGATGCAGCACCCCTTGATGGGATGATGGGGACGCAGGACGAACCTGCATTTGAGATGCGGGCAGGGGGAAGTGGGAGGATGAAGACGTATGGGTATGGGAGCCGGCTGTGGAAAGGAAAAGTGAGGGTAATTTTTTGAGGCTCTTTTATTGAGGCTCTTTTATTTTGCTTTACTTGTCTTTCGTTTTGTCGTTTTTTTTGTTGTTGGGAGGAGTAATTTGAATTGCTATTTCAGTTTTATCTCGATTTGTGAAGATTGGGCATCTGCAAGTCGTGCAGTAGCGGCGGAAGTTGCCAAGAAGGGCGGGATGGATGGAGTTGCTCAGAGTGGCTCCGGTGTAAGAAGCCGCTGTTTAACTGAAAGAGGACAATAAGGAAAAAGAAGAATTGAAATAAACTGCAGAAGTTCTGCGCAGGAAGATAAAAAAAATGGTTTATTTGATGAATGGAATACCAGCTCAGAATATGCATGGAAGTTTCCTAAAAAGGCTAAATTGAAACTATTTTTGCAGTTTATTCTTCTTAGTGGAAACATTTTGAGCTCTTTACTTGCTGGTCTGGCGTACCTTATTTCTGATTATTATATTTCAATTTCCGCCGCCAATATCAATCACTATTGCTTGCTGTTCCTTGCGATATGACTTGCTTTGGTTTTGCAGCAATATGCAAAAGCACTCTGAGCCACAGCGGCAGCGGCCCTGGTCACGGCACAGTCCGTGCATAATCGTTGAGCTGCAGTTGCATATAAAGCCGTAACTACTGCATGTCCATGAGCGCACGGCTGGTGCCGGACCCAAAACGGAGGCCGTTTTGACGATAATCAGATTCCGCCTTAATCTGGACAGCAGTCCCGCGATGGAAGCCGCCCCGAGCCCGAAGAAGCGCAAGAGTAGCCGGACCGGCCAGGTAAGTGAAGACGGTTGCTCGGAGATTATTAGCAGACACGAGTGCTGACGTAGTCCAGGCTTGTGACCGATGCAAAACCAGAAAGATCAAATGCAACGCGACAACTGGTGCTTGCACGCCTTGTTCTCTTGCTCGTGTGCCGTGTACAAACACAGATCTCAACTCGAGGAAAGCGCTTCCACGTGGATATGTTGAGAACCTTGAAAGTCAGGTCGAGAATCTGAAAGTGCGGGTGCTGGAGCTCGAAAGTGCTGTCTCGACACTTGTGCCTGGTATCGACATTGGTTGCCTGCCTCGCCCAGACGAGCTCGTGGCTATTCGTTCCTCTTCGGTAGCATTGTCACAGCCGGTATTACCATCAATAGAAAGTCTTACAAGCGCAGCCTTGGATCCTCCTCCAGGTCAGGACCGTACAAATGACGAAAGTCGGCTGCCGGTCGTTGTCGGTGAACGGATTTTTTCATCTGACCAGGCAATAGGTGCTTGGGATGAGGCTGCATTGTCAAGTATGTTTGTTATTTCTGTCGCTCTGATATATACGTCACTTGTCGCTAATTATTTTTGGTTGCTCAGTCTTTGGGATCCGCATTAATCTGTGCGATCTCGCCCCTATCAACCTAGCCGATACAAATCTCTTCCAGCTTCATAAATCCACATATCCTCCTCGAATGGAGCTACCGCCTTACAGCGAAGCAAAAGCCTACGTTGACTCATATTTATCTGACGTTCACCCTGTAATCCCCGTCCTTTCAAAATCTTGGATCGTTAACGAACTAAGCCACTTCTATGCAGACGAGTCATACTCCCCTTCGCCACAGACTTGCGTCATTCTTAACATGGTATTTGCTATAAGTACGAGATCCGATCTTTATCAGCGCAAAACAGACCAATCTCGTGATAATTATTCGCCTCGCTCAGAAATTTTTTATCACCGAGTTTTTCCCTACTTTGATGGGCTACATCACGAACCTGATTTAAGCTCTATCCAAGCTCTCGTCCTTATCCTTGTCTATCTCCGCCCTTCCCCTCGGCCACAAGAATCGTGGGCTCTTGGTCGCATGGCAATGACACTTGCAATCCAACTTGGTCTGCACCGCGAAAACGTACAATCCCTTGGCCCTGTTCAAAGCCCTACTCCTCGCAAAGAGCAAATTCGTAAGCGTGTATTTTACTGTCTGTTATCACTGGAATGCTCTATCTCCAATAGACTTGGTCGTCCGCATGCGCTTGGTATCAATAATTACGATACTGAATTGTCTCTTGCTGTTGATGATGAATACCTGGATGGACAGACAGATTATTCAAAACTTGATAATCCATGCTCCTTCTTACCTGCCATTGCTCTATTCAGCTTGACAAAAATTTCTAGTGATGTTTATTCAACGCTTTATGCCGTTAAAAAACCATCAGCTGAAGAATATGAGCGCAAAGTATTTGAGTACGAAACTCAGTTGGCAAAATGGAAGGCCGAGCTACCTGAAAGTTTAGCATGGAGACCATCCGACAGCACCGGAGATCTCTCTGATAAGCGATTTGCTGGCATTATGTGGTTGACTTACAATGAGTTGCATCTGTTTATCAGACATCCTTCATGTTCGACGACCAGTAATACTGCTTTCAATGAAATATCACGGAATATGAGTGTTGGTATTGCGAGAGAATTGCTGCATACCATGAATGATCTTATGAAGATCAATTACGTTGAATCGACGTGGTTTAACGCTAGTATTTTGTTAACTTCCCTGTTCACAATTCTTTACGGCGCCTGGTCAAAGAGTGATACGGGATTAGATGAGATTGCAAGGGTGAAGAATGATGTTGAAATCACGCTTGCAGTTATTGATGAGATTGCAAAAGCGCTAGGAACTGATACTGCACATAATAAAATGCGTGAAGTGGTTGCTGCATTATCATTTGAGACGATTAAAAAGTTGGAAGATCGATATAGTGAAATGTATTATGCACAAGTGCACTATCAGCATCAGCAGAGCCTACTTCGTCAGCAGCAGCAACAACAACAGCAACAACAACAACAGCATCAGCATCAACAGCATCAACAACAGCAACAACAGCAGCACCAACAACAGCAACAACAACAGCAACAGCAACAGCAACAGGCCATTGGTCAAACTCAGCAGTACCCGATGCTTACTGGTCACTACGTTGACCAATCGCAGCAACAGCCAGACCATTCATTACTCGCGACTTCGGTATTACCTAATTCAGTTCAAGTTCGACCGCCTCCGCAATCAGATCGACAGTATCAATTTCCTCCACCTCCTAATACTCAGTATGTAAACTATTTGCCTCCGTCATCTGCAGAAGTTCAGCCATACCACTGGCAGACTGCTGTCGCTGTAGCGGCGTCAGCTTCGCCTTATCCAACAGTAGGATCACAGCCAGTTCAACAACAGCAGCAGCTACAACAGTCCCAACAGCCGACTGCGATTTGGCGTCAGCATCTAGGTTCTAACGGCGATGGTACTGATCTCGGTCGTTCGAATCCAACATGGCAGGATTATGTGTACTCTGAGATGGCAAATATAGAAAAATCAAGGCTGCACAAACTGCAACAAACACAGCAGACATCATCAAATGCACATGGTGTTATCACCTCAAATCCGGCAGAAAACCCTTTGGTTATTGCGGCAACTGTCGCGCAGGCTAATGAGCAGGCTCAGGCTGTGCGAGCAAATCCTGCTCCCGGCCCCCAGCGAGGGTATTATTGATGCGTGTACGATTTTTTTATGACAGAGAAGAGAGGCAGAAGCGAAGCGCTATTTTGCATACTGGTATATATTAAAAAGTTTTGGTTTATTAATTCAGTTGGTTGTTCTTGTACGAAATAAAGAAGTCTAGACGCAATAATTACACCAGCAAAACAAAGTTATAGAATCCCCCAGTAAATTTAAATACAAAACGTTAAATGCAATACACTAAAAATACATAAGTAGGAAACATATTCTTTAGCGAGGCTGCTCACCTTCGACAAAAGTCAATGCCTGATCCCTCGTAATAGAAGCGATACTTGAAATCTTATTATTAAACAAGACACCATAGAACTTGTCCGCAACATAAATCATCTCATTTCTGAAAGTCGTGCAGATAAACTGTCCACCGCCTTCTTGATCACTAGCAAGTTCTTTAATCATTGCCGCAACGGCAGTACGATACTGAGCGTCCAAATTTGCATCAATTTCATCAAAGAGGTAAAAAGGTGCAGGATCACATTGCTGAATGGCAAAAATGAGCGCAAGTGCACAAAGTGATTTCTGACCACCAGATAATTGCTCGATACGCTGTTGTTCATCAGATTTGCTATTAAATGAGACTGAAATTGCAACACCGATGTAATTTTCAACAGAATCTTTATCATCCTTGTCGTCGGCTGAATCAGGGTCTTCTTCGTCGTCGACTACCTTTGAGTGCGCGTCAGTTCGACGTTGCATAATTAGTCGGCCACGCCCTGCTGGTACCAATTTCTCGAAAATCTCTGCAAACCCCTTTGATACTTGCTTGAAAGTGCGCTCAATTGCTTCATCTTTATGACGATCTAAAACTTCAATCAGCTCCTCAATTGACGCCAGCGACACTTCTAGTTCTTCTCTGCGAACAAGCAAGCCCTCTCTTTGCTTTGTAAAACTCGAATACTGTTCAAACGCCTTCTTATTAATATGGCTAAACTTCTTCAAATCCTCAGTCAACTTGTGCAGACGTGCAAGCACGGCCTCGGATTTCATTTTATCGTACTTGTCAAAAGCTTCCTCCGGTAACGCGCCAAGCTCGCGAATCTTGCGATTCAACTCTTCCTTTCTCTGTACTAAGATTCCACGCTTAGCCATAGCACGCTCAAGATTTTTCTGATCACGTTCTATAGTTTTAACATCATCAACCTGTTGAGTTTGTAACTTTGCAATCTCGGTCTCGCGAGCGTTGAGTTCACCTTCAAGATCTTCGAGTTCTGTCTCAAGTTGTTCAATCTTAATTGCGATAGCACTAACATCCGATAAAATCTGTGAATGTGAATCTTCTAGAGCTTGAATATCTTGCGAACCGCTAGAAATATTGTATTCAATCATCTCGGTGCGGAGCTGGTCTCGTTGCATGTAAAGTACTTGGCGTAATTCAAGTTCGAGCATGACTTTCTCCTGCTCCAGATCAGCACGGCGTTGAGATAGTTGCGCATCTTGGGCACGAAGGGATTGGATCTCGGTCGCTAAACGAGCTAAGGTTTCTCTCTCTTCAGCAGTAATATTTTTGTCGAATTCAGAAGATAATTCAGTAGATAGAGTTGCTAGTTGTGCATTAAGAGAGTTAAGTCTTGAGACTGCTTCGTTGTACATTTGTTTCTGCCGTAACAAGTTAGTACATAAATATGCCACAATATAAGAGTCTAGGTGAAAGAAGCACATACGGCGGATGCGAGACCTTCTTGCAGTGTACTTTCACTTGCGTTGTTACTTCTCAAAATGTCCTTCACATCACCCAAGCTCCTAATCAACTGCTCCCGTTGCTGCTCAAGCTTAGTCAAGTTGCTAACCGCCTGCGTGACTTCCTGATCGACTACATCAATCTTCTTCGTAACCTCAGCTGCATGAGTATGCAAAGTCTCATATGACTGGCGCCAATATCTGAGATTCTTAACCGCATCAATGCGGGAGCGCTTCGAGTCGTGATAGCCGCCAGTCAAAACACCTTTCTTGTTAGCTTGGTCACCTTGCAAGGTAATCGCATTAAGTCCATGAGCGCGAGCATATTGGGCACTGGCGTCGAGATTCCAACAGATAATTGTCTTTGAAAATACCTGCTCGACAGCCTTTGCATGTTCGGGTTTGAATCTCAACTTTGCGATCAACGGAATGACTTCGTCTGAGTCCGGATAATTAACTGGCTTCGGCTTTATTCGATTAAGAGGCATAAATGTAACTCGGCCAAGTCGTTCCCGCGTCAAAGTATCCATAAGGACGGAAGCAGTAGCATCCGAGTCGACGACAACGTGGAATAAACTAGTACCACCCGTAACTTCGACTGCGGTCTTATATTTGTCATCAACTTCAAAAAGTTCACAGAGAGGACCATAAACACCAGTTAAATTCATCGATTTCGTGATTTGTCGTACAGCTTGAAGACCTTGACTTGTCGCACGATCCATCGTTTTTGAGAACGCACGCTCGGCGTTGTCAAGTTCAATGCGAGCTCCATCAACTGCTTGCTTAGCTTTTGAGTCATCACGCCAGAGTTCCTTACGCTTGTTAAAAAGCTGATCACGAAGCTTTTTCTGCTCGGCCTGTTGAGTCTGAATCTCATCAAGTCTGTCTTGTGATGACTCAAGTTTCGATCGCGCCTGAACGATCGCAGAGCGTACACCCTCGAGCTGCTCCGTTAAATCACGCAACTGAAATTCGACTTCATCACGAATGCTTTCGCGTTGCGAGATCGTTTTCGTAATATCTGCGATCTCATTGCGCAACCACTTGTCGCGGTCTGCTTTCGAAGAAAACTGCGCGTTGCGACCTTGCTTTGCGTAAAGTCTTTGCTGGGTTTCATCGGCTTGTGCAAGTTGATTCTTAACCTCTGCCTCTTGCACAAGCGCAGCTTCGAATTCAGGAGCAACTTTCTGTAAGCGAGCTTCGCTGATGGCGATTTTAGATAAAACTGATTCGAAATCAGCTTGCCGCTTTGCAGTCACACGCACAGAATCCTCTTTATTTTCATGTGCATCCTTGAGTTGGAGCTCTAGTTGCGCTTGAGAGCGCATCGAATCCGTACGCTCTTCTTCAAGTTGCGAATAGTCTACTTTGATAAGAGCCATACGCTGCTTTAAGTTCGTAATCTCGCTTTCTAAATTCTGAATTGCCTGGTCACGTTGCGCAAAGAGTCCCATGCGATCATTATTCGCTGTCGAGTTACGTACGCGATCTTCTTCTAACTGCTCAAGATGGACGTTGATTTCAGTTAACTCGCGATCTTGAAGCGTATACTCAAGACAGCGGCGCTCGCGATCTTTCTCCTGATACTCGCGCAACTCATCCTTTTCTGCATCAAGCTCTCCTAATCGATCATCCAGGAACTGCAAAAGTTCATCAATTTCCTTACGGCGAGCGGATGAGTCTGCAATAACTTTCAAGGACTCTGTTCGACGCGTTTCATAAACTTGAGTACCAGCAACTTCTTTCAAGAGTTGCAAACGCTCAGAGTCTCTGGCGTTTGTGAGGGCAGTGATTCGACCTTGCGGGACGATGTAATACGGATTTGCGCGCGAGAAACCGGCGGATTCGAGAAGATTGTTGACGTCTGATTTGCTTGCACTTTTGCGATCGAGAGAATATTCGTCCTTCTTGAGACCGATTGTTCTGCGGAGAGCTACTTCGGGGTGTCCAGTCTTGAGAGAACTGAGTTAGCGACAGCCAACGAAGCGTGGAACTGGAAGGATTGATCACTTACTGGAAACCGGTTATCGGAATTGTCAAAAATAATTTCGACGTACGCACTCATTACTGCTGTCCCTGAACCTTCGTGAAGCAAAGCCTGGCGTTCTTCACGCGACATGTGTGTGTACGCGTCACTCAAAACAAATCGAATAGCTGCAGGAAGTTGCCATGTGAGCAAGCAAACAAAACCAAATAGAATAAAGAAATAAAACATACCAGCAAAGAAATTACTTTTGCCAGATCCATTTCGACCAACTGAATAAACAAGTCAAATTATTATTAGCTTCCATGGCTTCAGCTAGCCTTGCAAATGTGTGACGCACCAATGACATTGTGTCCAGGACTGAAAGGATCAGTAACAGTTTGATCTTTATAAGACTTAAAGCCTTGAATCACAAGCTATTAAATAGTATAAAATTAGTTTTGAATCAAAAAAAAGGATAAAAGATATGAATTAACGCAGTGGGGTACGCGCCTGTTTAATATGCATCGTGAGCGGGACTTCAACGCAAAATAGCCACTACAATAGCTGCGTTCAACAAAAGTTACTTAAATAAACTAGTTGGTAGTGTCAAATACACGAAACAATAGCAAATTCTGAGGGTGCTGAGGACGGCCTTCTTCGACTGTGTTGCTGGGAGCGCAGCGAGGAAACGAGAGACAAGGCACGCGTCGTCGCTAAAGACTGTGTCACGCGGTTTCGCGTTTAGCGCATAATCGTCACATCGGAGTGTGCTCCAGGTCAGGGCTGACGAGATTACCCGGAGACCGCCGGCGACTCATCCTTGCGAATCTTTAATCGTAATCGATAAGTTAAGGTTTTCGTGCTCATGTAGCGGAGGCCCGCCCCGGTTCTTCCACGCGCCGGTGTGTTCTTTTTGCTGCTATTCTTCGCCCTACCTGTTTCTGCTAGGAGATTTTATATAACTTGGAAATGGCTCCGTTAACTCTTTCGTCGGCTCAGCCAATGGCATTCGCGATGCCGGAAGGCCGCACAGCTCTCGTCGTGATCGATATGCAGAAGGACTTCCTTCTCAAGGGCGGCTACGGCTTCCTGCAATGCCCCTCGGAAGAGGTCTTCGAGAAGGTCTCGTCAGTGATTGGACCCACTGCGAAGGCAATTGCCGCTGCGCGCAAGCTGGGACTTCATGTGATCCACACCCGTGAGGGACATGTCGAGGATCTCTCTGATTGCCCGCCGACTAAGCGCATGCGCCAGCAGATGACCAACCCCGACAGGCATAAGCTCGTCATTGGTACTGACGGACCTATGGGACGTCTTCTTGTCCGCGGATCCTATGGTCACGATATTGTGGATGAAGTCAAGCCGTTGAGGGACGAGCCAGTGCTTGACAAGCCCGGCAAGGGATCGTTCTACAACACCGATTTCCATCAAATGCTCGTCAGCCGTGGAATTACCCATATTCTTCTCGCTGGTGTCACAACCGAGTACGCAATTAGCTCTTATCATATTTGGCATATATAGCCCGTCACTTATGCTGATCTTGAATTGCAGGTGCTGCGTAGCCACAACGTTCCGCGAAGCCAACGACCACGGCTTCGAGACCTGCGTTCTCACCGACTGCACAAGTGGATTCGACAACCAGATCGTGGAAGCTTCAATGAAGCACTTTTGTGCATTTGATGGTTTGTTAGGATACATTTGCTCCTCTAAGCCACTGCTAGACCTCGCCGCGACTGTGACAGTACCTCAGTCGGTTGCAACGGAATTCGACATCTCGATCACCTCGCTTCGTCTCGCTTACCGTTCTGGAAAGCTTTCGCCCACGAAAGTTATTGACTACGTTTACGAGCAGATCTCAAAGCCTGACGCTGCAGCAGTGTTTAAGACTGTGATTGACATATCGGACGCATTGAAGTCGCTGCCCGAACCTGGCGTCGAAGCTAGTTTTGCCGATATGCCGTACTTTTACGGCATTCCTTTCACCGTCAGTGAGAACTTTGATGTCGAGAACTCAAGCTTGGTTAAAGCTCTTTTGGCTTCTGGCGCAGTTCTAATTGGTACCACAAAGATCGAGGTCTCGGGCTCTGGTCTCTTAGCGACTGCAGAGGTGTCGAGCGCGTACAGCGCCGAGTACGCCGCTGGAGGTTATAGTTTTGGCTCTGCGCTCGCGATCGCAAAGGGCTTTGGGTCTTTCTCACTTGCCCTTGACACCGACGGTTCGGCGCGTATTCCGGCAGCATTCAATGGCGTCGTGGGATACAATGTGACTAAGGGCCTCTTGCCTTCCGACCATGTTTCAAAGTTTGCGCCTTCGATCGATTCGATTTCGATCATTGCTACGACAGTTCACGATGCGCGCATGGTATTTGCAGAGACGCGACGTCAAGATATTACCAATCCTGAATCCCTGCTGGATAGATTTATTCCTATCAAGTCTATCGACTTCCGTGGGCCGAAGGAAGGTGGCTTCAGATTTGCTGTCCCGGAAGATCTTTCGATCGTGTCTGATGAGTACAAGTCTGCTTTCGCCGCTTTTGTCGAAAAGGCAAAGAGTCTTGGTGGTACTCTTGTTCCTATGGATTTAACCTCTATTGCAAAGGCGACAAAGCTCGCGACTTCGATAATCGATACCGAGCGCGTGGCGTTTGGAGCGGTGGCCGCTGAGTGCAGCGTGCTTAGCAAGATTCACGACGCTACTACCGCATCTGCGTCCTCACTTTCAGCAGTCAAGGTCATGCAAGATATGGCTGCGTTGCGTGCACTCAAGATTGAACTGTATCTGAAATTTGAAGGAGCTGCGGGTGTTGATGTGCTTTTGATGCCTACGGCGCCATATCCGCCATTGGCTAGTGCTGTCGCTGCCGATCCTGTGGTGGTGAATAGCGAGTTGGGAACTTTCACTAAGTTTACAAATGTATTTGAAATGTGTTCTGTCAGCGTAAAGGCGGGTGAGATTGGACCATTGAAGATGCCATTTGGAGCGATGATTGTTGCGCCTATGGGTATGGATGGACGGATGTTGGATATCGCAGAGTTGCTAGCGTAAATTTGCTTTTAATCATCTAATGAGTACTTGCTTATGATTTGTAGAATAAAATAAATGTTCTTTATGCAAAAAATTAGTCCGCGGACAATTCATATCCATGCAATATTACAAAAGTACTATAGTATCATATACTCCCACCTCAAATATCGTACATCCCCACCGAACCCAAAGAACCATAATTAGTCTGAGCTCTTGATAATATTTACTCGGTACTGCTAGCCAGTAATTCTGCGCCCGACGCAGCGCCAGTTTGGACTTGAGCAAGACCACCTAGTGCTCGCAAGATACGGTTGAGTTCATTGACCTTGCGTGTCCGTAGTCGGAAACAAGCGCCAGAGACTGGGTCAAATGTCTTGACTGCTAACGTTCCTCTTTTTGTCTTCTTATTCATGTTGTAAGAATAAGATATTTTTGTCTAGATTCAAAAGATTAGAGGCTTGCGCGACTAACGGGGACGAAATGAGGCGTACTGTGGTTGGTCGTGCCTGCAGTAGGAGTGTTGACTGCTGGATGAAGACTGTTGCGGAGGATGTGGCAGGCATATTGTTTGACTAAATACAAAGACGCTGATGAAATTCAAGAATCAGTCCGGTATTTCTGTATGAATTGGCTGAACGCAATCGATTATTTGTCGCGATTATCAGCTCTCGAGATCAATATCGAAGTGCAGATTTTTAGGGCCACCCTAACCCGGGGCAAGGAATAATCTGATGGTCTGCCAACTTTAATGACAATATTCCCCACAGGCGCGATGCGGTGAAGTCCGCTTTACAGGTTACAGATACAGTTAGAAGGCTGATAGAGAATTGACATGGGCTTGTTCAGCAAGCTGTGTCATAGGACGGCGCTTTATCAGCAACGGTTCAAAGGAATCAATACATCAATTGTGCGTTGGACTAGCAACATTTGCGCACGAAGTTTTCGGTGCAATAATGAATATGATGATTCGACGCAATTTTCTAAGCGGCAAGGGGTTTTTGATGCTTCAAATTATGTAGGGAATCAAAAAAGTCGAAGATCCAGTCAGAATAAGAGGTTTCAGTTGTCCAATCACCAAAAACTTACCGCGTTGAGACGGCCGACGAATAAGCGAGAGATGCATACCACCGCAGTTTTATCTTTTGCTGCTTCTCTCGTTATTGCGGCGGACGTTGATCTTTCAAATACCGGTACTGAATCTATGAGTAATAAAAAATCTGCTGAAAAGAAACGGTTCAAGAGCAAGAAGCAGCGATGGAAACGGTCTTAGCACGATTCGTTAGGTAAAAAGAATACTCCAAAGCCAAAACCGGCAGTGATCGATCTTTATCTGGCTGTGCCTATTGGTCCAATAACCCCAGCGAAAGCGAATGCTGACCTTACTATTGAAGAAAGAGAGCAATTAATAACGCAGCACCGACAATTTCTACGCGACGCGCAACAAAAAATTAAGCGCGACGAGAAAGCGCGTAATCGCGAGATCTCACGAGAAATGGCTCGACGGTTGATGGTCGAAGAAGCGAATGAGTATATCAATGAACAAAAAAAGTTAATTGTTGCGATTGATGTCGAAATGTGGGAGAGATCTAATTCAAAAATTACGGAGGTTGGGATGGCTACATGGGATTTAGCTGTTGATAACTCTGCCTTTTCAAAGATCGACTCTATTCAGCACTTTCGGATTAGAGAAAATCTGAGGTATAGAAATAAACGGTATGTTCCTGATAACAGTGAAAAGTTTTTATTTGGAGAGTCTGAAATTGTATCATTGCGAAAATGCGCGAATGATATTACCCAGTTTCTAGATTCGAATACTGATAGAATTATACTTCTCGGTCATGATGTTGCAAACGACTTGAAATCTTTGAGGAGCATCGGTGTACGTGTTCCCAAGAATACTAGAGTCTTGGATACTCTAGAATTGTGGAGAGCTGCGCGTGGGAAGCTGGCAAGAGGGAGATTACAATATATTTTAGAAGAACTTGCTATTGAGCATGAGGCACTGCATAATGCCGCTAATGATGCATATTTTACATTGATGGTATTTCAAAAAATGCACGGTATTTCTGAGGTAAATAAATAGTTAGATATTTGTATATATTCATAATGGAATGCATTTTTGTCAAGATCTCGAACGAGCGACAGGTGCTGAGCCCTCTTGATATGCACAAATCAGTATGACATTTAGAACCGCAAATCACAAGATATTTGGCTTTCGATATCGAATATTGAAAATTGGTCTTCAATTGTCCTCCTTTGGTAGTTATTTTCACTCATCGTTGCCAGTCCGTCAGCTATATATATTTCAACTAACGCACAATGGCATTCGGTTTTGGAGGAAGCAGCAGCAGCGCGTCTGCTGAATCAACATCGCCTGCTCAGATTAAGGAGAGCTTGCAGAAGCAGATTTTCTCGGAAATTCAGACAAACCAGGCCGCTCAACTGATGTCGGTGAGTATCTTCACTGTGCTCATTATTTAATTGATTTTCTAGTGAACTCTAAGGTTATTGTAAATGGTGTTAACTAATCTAATTATTTGCTTTCAGAATCTTACAAAGAGCTGCTATGACGTCTGCTTCTCTCAGCCAGAGTCAACTTTATCCGCGAGCGACAGGGTACGTTCTTCTCTGCTGTCTGCTAATCTGTCAAATACACTGACTAATATTGAACTAGGATTGCATGGCTAAGTGCAGTGGAAAGTACTTTCAGGCGTTTGACATTGTGACAAGAGAGTATGTTACTCGTGTTCAGAGTCAGAGAAATCAGATATAGACTCTCGGAACTCGTAGGTAGCGGCTTTCGTTACGGTCTCAGTTGGATAAATATTGTATATAGCACGAAAGATGGCGAAGTAAATATCGGATTGTTTCAAGTATAAATATCTGAATCGAATGAACATACTGATTAATTCACGACCTGATATCATAAGTGGCGAACGTTCTAGTGGAATATTTGTACCACTAATAACATTGATATAATCTTACAAAGTAAAAGAAAAGTAGATACTATATTTATTGGCCAGTTAAATTAGAAATATACGCGCCTTACTTTATATTATTCAGTTGAAGATAGTCGAATCTGCTGATTGCATAACTTCTACGCCGCATCGTCAGCTAAGTCGGTCTGCTTCCCCAAATTTGCGAATCTATCTTCCAACAGTAACGAACAGCAATGTCGCCCTACACAATTTCCACTCCTCTTTTTGCGATCCAGCCTCTGTTTAATGAGGTGATTGCTGATGTGAAATCTGCAACCTCGCCGAAAGATCAGTTTTGGGTGTCGATTACGCGCGTTGATGGCACTACAAAGTATGCGAGCGTTGACGTTTATAGGATGGGAGGCACGATCGAACTCAGAGGGATTGATGGAGTTGATGTTCTTGAGTATACAGATAAGGTGAGATATTGATGGTGTTTATTGTCTAGTTGATATTTGACTAAGTTTCGTTAAAAGACGATCCGTATTGCTTGTGAAGAGATGGGCATCAGCAGCGTCGAGTTTAGAGTACCAGATGCGGAGATCCTGACCGATTCGCGTGAGTATTGAGCTAGAAACGATTTCCGAGATAAATGAGTTTAACAATTATTTCAAGCGATTGAATCATTTGATATCTCACCATTATCGAATCTGTATGCAGTCGGATCTCCGACAGGCATGATAGCACTCTCAACGCTCTCAAGAACAGCATCATCAAATAGCAGCAATCCACCGCCTGCAACCGAGCTGACAAGGAAATTAGAAGGTCATCTTCTGTATGTTAGCCGCGTCAAGTTTTTCCCATCGGGACAGGCTTTGCTGAGCGGTGGGGGTGACATGCAGATCAAGCTATGGGATGTCGCAGATGGTTCTTGTGCCAGGACCTTTATCGGGCATAAGGGGGCAATAGTCGATCTGGCTATGATTGGCCGAGGTCGGAACTTCCTGTGTGAGTGAACTGATACTTTTCATTGTAATATCCGAAAACTGTCTAAACTGTATATCTAGCGGCATCGAGTGACGGCACGGTGAAGATGTGGTAAGTAATGCCTGCGCACTAGAGGGCTGAGGGCTGCTGTGAAGAGATGGCTAACAGAGTCAGGGAATGCGCAAGCGGTGAATTAGTGCACACATTTAGACATCCTACCGCAGCAACATCTCCGACGAGTGTGGCAGTAGCCAGCCGCCAGGATGGTGTTTCACACAATGCAGGCAGTCTGCTTGAGTTTGAGACCAATGACAAAATGGCCATCGTTGGCTACGATAATGGCGACTTGGTACTGTTTGGTCTGTCTACAAAGGATGCGCTGAATGTTGTTGAGGCTCCGGGTGAGATAGCCGAGGAGGATGCGGCGGTGGTCCAGGTCGCAGCGGGAGCAGGTGGTGAAGCGTATCGGCTTGACGTTGCAAGGAAGCGCAGCATCGAGACCTGGGATCTCCGGCTGCGGGCACTGGTTGGACCTCAGTATCGGGTGCGGAGTGCGGCAGAGATAGTAAGGCTGGCGGTGGCGGCCGACGGAGAGGTGGCGAGCGCTACGCGGACCGGCGCTGGCGCGGTAATCGGCGGCGAGGGCCAGGTTCTGTGGTGCGCTGCCGGCGCGGACGAGAGCACGACGGTCGGCGTGGTTGCGCGGGCCGGCGCGGTCTACTTCGGCGGCAAGGACGGGGCCATAAGGCGATACGCGACCGCCGACGCGTAAACAAACCACGGAGGACCCTGGCACGTCACGGTGAGGCAGGCTAATGCAGGAACCGCGGGCACGTGGGTGGCGGCGACGGCGACGGCGCACAACTGTTTGCGGCGTGCTGCACTTGTGCCATAATGCGCGCGCGCATCGGCTTTCCGACGACCGGGGCTCAGGTCGGTGTGCCCCTATGGAGACCATTTCCGGGTCAGGGTTTGCGATGGGCCTGGTCTCCACCGCCGCCTGAGCCATCCTCTCATCGCCATCGTCGTGTTTGTTGCTGCTGCTGCTGCTTGCTGCCTCAGTCCGCTCAGCCAACCGGTCACTCGTATCTCGCGGCAGTCCCCGAATAGTCCGTTCCGCCTGCTGCCTGAGACTTCCCAGTTACCCCCATTCTGCGACTCCACAGGCTGATGCGTGGCTTCTAGTCCGTCGCCAGAGGCTCCGCCGTCCGCTCGTTTTTGTCGTTGTCCAACTCCAGCCATTCCTTTCCCCGCGATTCTATTCTCGCCCTGTTTCTTCTGCGTTCCTTTGTTATTTTTTTCTTCGCGCTGCTTTCCCGCCGTCCTCCGACACCCGCGTCTGCCTGCTTCCCTCCATTTGGCTCCACTCTCTCGCTGTCCCCATTCCGCGACCCACAACTCACTCATCAACCCTCGCCATCAAGCCTTCAGCTGAACGTGCCTATGGACATCGACATTGATGTCGACGTCGACGTCGACGTCGACCTGCGCATGGCCTCGGCCTCGCCCTCCGTCGAGCAGGTCTTTCAAGAGTTCACCGTCGGGCCTGATGACTCCGCCACTCTCTCACCAGCTTCATCGTCTGGCGACTTCTCGCCCGGCGACACCGGCGCAGACCCACACCTATTCTTCTCTGCGTCAGACACAGTATTAAACTCTGTCGGCTCTCAACGAGCTGCCTCTTCATTCACCTCCGCTGCTCCTTCTATTGCGGGTACGCCCTCAGCTGCACAGGCAGCCGCTTCCGCTCGGCGCCCGCTCTCGCGCAAATCAACTCTCACCCAGCAACAGAAGAACAACAAACGTCAGCGAGCTACCGCTGAGCAACTCATGATTCTAGAAAATGAATTTACAGTGAACCCAGCTCCTAACGCAAAGACACGTTTGCGCATCGCAGACAAGATAAATATGACTGAGCGGTCTGTCCAGATTTGGTTCCAGAATAGGTAGGTGCTTTCTTGTTCTATTTTCCCTCCACGGAGCGTCCAGACAAACTAACTTTCATCATGCTTTTTCAAGACGAGCGAAGATAAAGTCTCTTGCAAAGAAATCTATCGAGACTGGCGAAGAAAGCGATCTTATCCCTGAATCCATGAAGCAATATCTGGCGCAGGCATCTGGCCCAGGAGCAACAACCTCGTCCGTTTTTTTCGCCCGAGCTTTCGGAGTAGGAAGCAACAAAGCTGCTCTTGCTCGCTCCGCATCTTTTTCAAATATGAGCGATCGTTCGTTTATAATGCTGAATCCCGGAGGTATGCTGCTCACACCTTCGGAAATGGGCATTGGAGCCCCTAATGCCAACAAAACTCTTGTCAACAGATTTTCTTGTCGAGCACTTACTATCGGATCGTGGCGGCGCGTTGGTTGCACAGCGATGGACCTCGTTGTGTTTTACTCTCCAACTCAGAGTAGGTTTACCTACTACATCAACAATGACTCGATCGGGTTCAAAATCGAGTATCCATTTTCAGCCGTGAAGCAAATTTATGTCCAAGCTCACCCTTCTCTCGTCGACAGCGATGGAAGTAGCAGTGAAAGTGCTCCCTCTGAGAGTAAGATTGACATGGGCGATGTCATCGTCGTACTTGGCCAGGCACCGCAGTTTTTCATGGAGTCAGCCGATATGAGCGGCGGTTGGTTCGAGACCGATGACTTTACAGAGGGCCAACAGGCGTCTAAAATTATGGAGCATAGATTAACAGGTCCGTTGAAGGTTCTTGAGCAACAATTAGCGGAGCTGCTTCGTGTTCGCACCGAGGCTTCTCATTCTGCTCCGTCAGCCTCGGAATCAGTGTCACCTGCGGTTGCGACGCGGGTAAATCGGAGTTCGAGTGCGTCATCGGTTAGTACAAATTCAAGTTCGACTACGAAGATGATGAACGCTCTGTCATTTACTGCCTCTGCACCGGTGTCACCTCTTGTCGCTGGTGGTGTTGAGGGCAGTAGTAGCGGCACAGCAAGTGCAGTAAGTGGGTCAGGAGGCGAAATTGCACACTTTCCGCCTACTCAATTTATCGGACAGGCTGCTACTGTTGGAAATAATCCTTTTGCTTTTTCATCACAGTATGCCCCTAGCGGATTTCTTGCGCCAGAAAATACAAAGCCCGTTAGTCATCGACGCACGCGAAGCCGCTCCGTACCCGCAGTCATTGATTTCTCGTATATGAACCCTATGCACTCTGGCTTTGCGTATCCGAATAGTAGTATTGATATGACTGCAGTGGCCTCTACTATGGGTCCAATCTTGTCGCATCCTTCTCCATCGCCTTTACCATTAGCGATGAGTCAACGCATGCCACAGATGTCACTGCAACAGCAGTCTATTGATAGCACACCGTCACCGTCTCCGCATATCGGAAATGGACCTCTGAGAGTTGATACATCTGCGCCTACGACGCCGTACATAGACCCATACTCTTACGCGGCCCTTTTGTCTGCGGGAGGATCCGGTCCCGGAGGAGGCCCAGGAGAAACTTACTCTGACTTGGTTTCGACCTCCGCTGCTATCGGTGACCTCGGGCCAGGTATGAATCCGTACTCAGCTGGGGAGATGTGGTCAGTACCTACAGTTCACCATGTTGACGGAGGATACGTTGATGCGGATGACCTAGGAATCGTATCTGACATTGCTGGCGATACGCCGATTGTGGGTGAGACTGAGATGTTTGAGAATGCATTTGTCAAGCCTAATTTCGATAGTGCGGCAGCGGCAGCAGTTGCTCAAGTAGTTGCGCGTACGGATGGTAGTGCGGGTGACGAGCTACTGGATATCGGCCTGATAGGTATTAACGGAACCGTGTAAAGGAAATAAAATCAAGATAATACAAAAAAAAAGAAAAGCGCTGGTGTTTGGTATGCTTCTGGCTTGATTTGCTTGGATTAGAATGCAATGTATATTTATTTCATATTTCTCTTTTTTTTTTCTGTTTTGCTTTCCTTTTGATTTGTTTATTCCATTTTGATGTAAGATGACGGTTTTTTTATGATATAGTTCGCAATGATTGGGCAAAATGCTAAGTTTTTTTTTGGTCTTCGCTTTTACTTTTTATTCTGTTTTGTTTTTCTAGTTTAACTAGACATTATACATATGATCTCTATACTAGTTCTATATACAGCTACACTTGATCTCTAGTGTAGTACTTGCCCCTTTTTACACCTCACCACGCATCCGATGGCGGTAATGGCCCTTTACTCGGCGGATCAACCGGGAGTATTGGCTTAATTCCTCTGTTTTCAATAATCTCGATAACTTTCTTTTCAAACGCGACCAGTTTTGAATTGCTCTTTTTAACGCCATCTTCGACCCACACCGCCCACGCGCCGATCTGATTTGCAAGAAAAATATCAGTGAAAATGCGATCACCGATAACTGCGACGTTGCATGGCCTCAAGACTCCGGAAGTCTCGTCTTCGAAGAGGGACATGAAGAGGTTCTTGCCGACGGACTCGTGCGGTTTGTAATGTAGATGCTCGTGGACATGGATCCCGGTCGCTTTCTCTGTTTCTTCTTTAAGACGGAGGTCGATGCCTATAGCATGTCGGACTTCATGCAGAAATGCTCCGGCGGTATTAGACACAATGATGATCTTGGAGCCGGGGAATTGGCGACGGAGGTTTGCGAGGGCTTGGACGTTGTCGGGATGCGTGTGCATTTTGTCAGTCTCGGCAAAGCAGTTGTCTTTGTCAAGTACAATGGCCTGAATATCCGCATGATTGGGAAATAGTTCTTTAAAATCAGTAGGCAAATCACAGAACCGCTTCACTCGCGCGTGAGGAAGTGCTTTGGCTGGGTTATGAGGAAGCATGAGAACCTGATAGAGCGCATCGCGGCGGTCGGCGTAGCGCATGTAGGCCCAGCGGCCGCGGAAGTGCTGTTCCCAGAACCAGCTTGAGACTGGCCGCACAAGCTCATTGAACCTCGTAACTAAATTTCTCATTGTCGCTTGTGCAGTTCAGTATCGGAGAATCAATATTAAAATAATCGAACACAAGTCGTTAACTATCACGTGATTTATGTATCACGTGATAATCCAGGGCCATGTGCGGCGACGCGTGGCCGAACCTGCGGTGCGCAGCAGGACAAGTAACGGTTGCATGAGAAAAATAGCTTCTGCGATTGACAATTGTTGAAATCGTTTGCAGTAGATATTTAGCTATCGAGAGCTGCTGCTGCGTGAAATAAGCGGTCTTTTTGGCTGTCCATTGAGCGCTCTAACTTGCTTGTTGCTTTCCTGATCTCATCTCGTCGCCCACTTTCTCCGCGGCCCATCGTTCACAATAGACTATTCTATACGGTCTCGCTAATTCCTAAAATGAAGCTCCAGTCGCTACTTTTAACAGCTGTTCTGTTTGGGCTTGCGTTTGCGAACGAGGCGTTCATTGTGAGTTGTTCCCTGCCATTCGATATGTCGCCGGCCTGTTGACACCTTCCAGACTGATGACCCTGTTGGTCGCCAACAATGCTCCGGCATGTACGGACGCCGTGATTGGGGCGGTAGAGAATTTCCCTTTATCAAAGGTTTGTTATTTGGTTTTATCGGCTGCTAATTGCTCTGCCTTGCTAAACGTTTCCATAGTCGAGCTGCAACGTCCGAAAGCAAACAGCGCCGCTGCTGACTTTGGCATCGTCTCGGTCGTAATATTCGAATGGGAAGACGTGGAACTTATTGGAGTCGACACCGGCATCGCGAAAAGTCCAGTCGCATACGTCTGCAGCGATGAGACGATCGAGAATGGTCTCTGCACAAAGGATCACTACGGCGAATTCCTTCTCCGCGGCGCTGACGATAACAGCACCGTCAAATCTGTCATAACAAAGGCAGTTAAAATCAATCCGGACGGAACCGCAGATCCAATTACGTACCAAGTTCATCGTACGGGCTTTTACTGCGTAGGAACATTCGGGCTCACTACAGAAGACAACGGCGGCTATGAAGGAACTGTTACTTTCCAAAATGCATTCGGCAAGCTCCCAGCTTCCCAAGTCGCCAAGCTTCCATTCTATGGCGGCATGACAATTGCGTACGCAGTTGTTTTAGCGTTCTGGATGTTTCTTTATGTTCAATATCGCTCTGATATTCTTGCGGTGCAAAATTATATCACTGCTTGCGTTGTCTTCCTAGCTATTGAAATGGTCATTGTCTGGGGATATTACGACGTCATTAACTCGAAAGGTTACTCTGTGTTTTCGCGGGTTTATATGGTCTTCGTGGCAATCCTTAACGCTTTCCGCAATGCCTTCACGTTCTTCTTATTGCTTATCGTCTGCATGGGTTATGGTGTCGTCAAACCATCGCTTGGACCGTCCATGCTTAAATGCCGTATTCTAGCCGGTCTACATTTCGTATTTGGCATTGTTTATGCTATCGCAAGTTTCCTGGTGACGCCCGACACTGCGGGACCCCTAATTTTGCTTGCTATAATGCCATTAGCAGCTACCCTGACGATTTTCTACCTCTGGATCTTGTCATCTCTTACAGCCACGATCAAAGATCTCACCGAGCGCAAGCAAAATGTCAAAGCGCTCATGTATCGTCGTCTTTGGCGTTTACTTTTTGGCTCGATCTTAATAATCTTTGCATTCTTTTTTGTAAACTCAATGATCTTTGCTGATCGCAATGCAGTTGACTTTGTACCTCGGCATTGGAAATCACGTTGGTTCATACTTGATGGATGGTTGAATGTGGTTTATTTTATTGATTTCGTGTTGATTGCATTTTTATGGCGGCCGACTAGGAATAATCGACGATTTGCGATGAGTGATGAGCTTTCTCAAGATGATGAAGGTGGATTTGAAATCGCAAGTTTGGCGGGCTCACTTGATGAAGAGGAAAGTATCACAGGTAGATATGACCCTGTCGCGAATGAGGGTGCTGAAATGGCTAGCACTACCGCTGCATCTGCTACTCCTGCTGCTCCTGCGAAATATGATGGAGATAATGATAGTCTTGCAGGATCACTTCATGCAGATGCGAATCCGTATGGTGAGGAAGGCGCGCATGGCGGAATTGAAGTTGTCGGTCATGATAATAATCCAAGCGGAGAAGCTACAACTGAAACAATGTTTGAGGCCCCGGAAGACGATTATGATCGGTGGTCGGAAGATGATGATGATTTCGAAGAACGCATGAATCAGGCGGATGATGAGATGCAAGGACTGACAAGGAAGAAGGAGACTGGCAAAGATGATTAAGATGGAGAATGATATTGGTAGTGAACTTCGAATTTATATGATGAGATAGAAGAGAAGATGAATTGAGAAGAACTGTATATTTATTTGTTTATCAAAATATGAATTGAGTAAACTGTATATTTATTGTTTATCAAAATATGAATTGAGTAAAACTGTATATTTATTGTGTATCAAAAAGCGGATTTCGTACCACTAATAGCATTTCAAATAAATTATCGCAAGGCATTCTACAAAATAGATACAATTAGAAAGGTTTCATTCAGTAATAGAATACTACATATCATTTTTTTTTCCTTGGTACAAATACAAATGCAAACCACGATTTCACTCCGGATTCTTTCTCTTCTCACCCGTCCGTTCGCTAGGATCATGTTCATCCACCCCTGCCTCTCTTTTCGCCCTCTCTCGCTCTCTCGCTCTCTTTGCCTCGTCTTCTTGCACAACCATCTTTCGATCTCGATTTGGCTGTCCTTTTCTCTTAGCTTCTTCTGCCATCGCAATACGTCGCTTCCAAGCTTCTCTAAACTTTGTATGTGAACTAAGCAATTCCTCTTTCGTAACGCCATCTCGAACACTCATTTCGATCTTTTCCACGATAGAAAAGTGGTTTGGCGTAAGTTTGTCATCACGGAAACGTAAGTATCGCCATGCGTTTGATTTCTTATCATGCACGCATTCAACTATACGCTCATCTAGTGGCTCGTTTAGATTTTTTAATTTTTCCCATTCATCGGATGAGAGGTATAACTCGCCATAAGGTTTGTAATGTGTACTATCGACGTATACGGATAGTAAAGTTGTAGGTTGCGAGTCGTAATCGATATATGAAACACCATAGTCATCAGGATCCGTAAATACAGGGAAGTGCAGAGTTAATCTGAAATCGATACTATTTTCCTCTTGGGGTTTCCATTTTAGGATTTTTTGATCGGTACCAAAGACGTAAGGTGTTAATCGTGATGTGAAAATAAGGCCATCTGTGCCGTGCTTTAAATGCGGAATGACTTCGTTCCAAAGCTTTGGCAGTGCGTATGAGAATTCCATATCCTTGAAATCGATCAGGAACGGGAAGAATTGAACTTCTTCGGGGAACTGCTTGCAGAGGTTATCGTACGGTTTATAAACAAGTTCTCGAAAATATCCTAATCGCTTATCGAGCGTGCGTTCGGTAAGAAGTTTACCGTCAATAACAAGCGAGTCGAAAACCAAGTATCGCAATACTGCGCCATGCTCTTCTTGATCGAGCACGAGCTCACCGTCGACGATGCAATCAACATGGAATTTTTGAAGATCGTCTTGTAATGGAAAGTGTAATCCTTGAATGTAGTAGTAATCATTCTTGCGGTCGATGAGGTATGTCGCCTCGGCATCACCTTCGCGCGTGAGGTACATTAGGCAACGAATTCCATCTGATTTTTCACAGACAAAGTAACTAACACCGCGCCATTAGCTCGCAAAATACACTTAGAAATATCACAATAAAATAGCTCACTCTTCTTTCTGCAGATTCTCAGTAATATGCCGCTTTAAAAGCGAAACGGGTTGCGCGCCGGGGAAGTTCGTATTGTTACGGCGAAGCAAGCGTGCTACATCTTGCCTCAATGCTTCCGCATACCTAGCCGGAGCTTTAATGCCGGGGATTTCTGGAACCGAGCCCGCCATATTTTTTTGATATATTAAAAAGACTTTGCTGAAGGTAAATTGAAGTTGGACTGCTCAGACGGTGCGAGGGATGTCCATTGCTCTGTTTCGTGAAGGCGCGTTTCGGGCTACAGATCTGGCTGCACAGAGAAATCAGTGTCGAATATTCGATTGCTCTGACGGTTCAAGACCCTGCTTTTTGATTCTGAATTACTGAGAAGAGAAGTATTTGCGGTTGTTTGCTGAGTATTCTAACTTACTGTAATTCAGAGGTTTCCATTGAAAGGGCTGGTAAGGTTGGGAAGGATTTAGGTTTTGGTGATGAGCAGGCCGAATCCGGTGCTAGCGCCATCGCGTTCCTCGGGCTTACTGCCGCCTTCGTTCAAAAGAAAGCTGTTGCTGAATTAAATACTTTGAAATTCGGTCTTGAGTTTTGGTATTTAAATGTCAACCAAAGAGCCAAAGAAATTCGGGGGACTGAAAATCCAATCAGTGAAGAAACCGACTTCAGCTACTGCATCGATAGCACGGCCATCTTCATCCTCTTCTTCAAAAGCGAAACGCTCAATATTCGGCGATGACGAACTTGAAAATGCATCTTCAGACGATGATAATGAACCAAATAACAAAAGCAGCCTCGCTACTTCATCAAAATTCAAACGTCCGCCAGCGAGATCATCAGCGACAGACAGTTACTCTTCGAAAAGTGCTGTCAACGTTGATCTAGTAGCGCACGCAATACACAATGAACAACTAGCAAAAGCAGCTGAAAAAGAATTAGATCCATCGATATATGCCTACGACGATGTTTACGATACCATGAAATCCGCCGAACGGTCCGCACGCGCCCATCTCATCGGTGACGGCGGCGGCGATGGAGAGGCTAAACGGAAGAGTAAATATATCGAGAATTTACAAGAATCGCTAAAAATGCGCACTCAGGATAGGTTACTAGCGCGAGATAAGCTAAACAAACGTGAACGAGAAGATGAAGGTGATGAATTTGCTGCTGCACCTGTATTCGAGAGTGCTGCTTTCAAACGACAAAAAGCCGAGCTACAAAAGGTTAAGAAAGAGGAAGAGGAGATGGAAGAAAGAGAACGGAAACGAAAGAAAAGTGGTCTTGTAGGTGTTTATCAAAAAATTTTGAAGGAGAGTCAAGGGTCTCATGAAGCTCAGGTTAGAGCTGCTGCTGCTGCCGCTGCGTCAGCGAATACTTCAAAGAAGGAAGAACGGTGAGGGCGGTATATTATGTACATATTGTATATTAGTGTAATATTATTATACAGGCTATATACCGACAAGTAGTTTATTGCAGTATGTACGCAATGCCCAACTCGCTCCACGTTCAAGCGTAGCGGAACAAAAAATACACACAGAATTGACGAATTCATAATTTTAACACAAGCTCTCGACAATAAAGAGACATGAAATACCAATTCAAGCTTTATAAAGATTATCTAGGAATCCATAGACTAACTCATCAACGATTCCATTCGTGCTCACACTACCTGCGACACCGTACAACATTGCGGTATCACCTTGCTTCTTCTTTATGTCTCGCTCGGCCTCTTCCTCATTGCTATGCTCAAGCTCGACTTGAGCCACCGAGTCCTTAAGATCTTGCACAAGAAGAGGGCATGATGCAGTAGTAAGTCTTGTGCAAGCAATATGCAGCGCGGCAGGATTCTGCAGCGCAGATAAATGCCATCCTTTCTTCACCATCGAGTCTGCAATCTCGTAGATATTCAGAGTATCAGACGTGAACGCGACTACTGATGAAATAGGTTCGCCTAGCACTTTTAACTTTGGGATGTCGTTTTGGACAGCTGTACGGATAATAGTAGCAGACCGCACGATCGATTTCGCAGATTCAAAGTACCCATCATCGCCTATACGCATCAGCGTTGCCCAGCATCCTGCCATGAGAGCACCAGGCCGTGAGCCGGCAAGTGTGGGAGAAGCGTAGACACCGCCAGACCAATCAGTGACTAAGAAGTACTGATAACGACGGTATGACGAATCACGATAGACGATAATCGAACTTCCTTTTGGTGCAAAACCATATTTGTGAGTGTCGCATGAGATTGAAGTGACTCCTGGAACACGGAAATCAAAAAGAGGGACCGAAACGTTCGGGTCGAGTTCTTGGTATACACGCTCGAGGTATGGTGCGACAAATGAACCAAGGCAAGCATCGACATGTAACGGAATCTTGTACTTTAGAGCAAGATTTGATAGACCTTCGATATCGTCGATTATACCATGAGGGAAATTTGGTGCCGAGCCAGCGATGAGGACTGTATTGCTATTAATCAGTCTTTTTACCGCTCGCAAATCAACTTTATATGTGACGGGATCGATAGGAGCATGGCGAAGCTTAATGCCAAAGTAGTAAGCCGCCTTATCGAAGCCAGCATGGATCGTGATCGGAGCAATGATCTCCGGCTGTGTAATGCGCTTTTCGTAATATCCCTTCATTTTCGCAGACAAGCAAGCCATAAGAAGAGACTCGGTCCCACCAGAAGTCGAAGTACCGGCACCGGATTCGGGAGCGTTGAAGAGGTTGAGAACCATGCTGACGACTTCGGCCTCCATCTTGCGAACAGCAGGGAATACGTCGGGATGGAGCTGATTCGCGGTCGAGAACATGCCGTAGGCATCGGTCTGGAGTTTTATGATATCTTCACCTCCATGATAGACGGCACCTGAGACCTTGCCGTCTTCCCAGGCAGAGTGCTTGAGCGAGGAGAGCTCCTTCATTTCGGCCAGGACTTGCTCGTCGGACCAGCCGTGCTCGGGTAGCTCGAGATGGCGGACGATCCCGGGTCCGCGCAACACCATTGCATCCTCCATGTCCTGCAGCGTCTTTTCGACTTCCGAATTGACTTTATCGCGGATTCCGGGGGCGCGGAGGAGATACCGAAAAAAGACCTTTGCGGAGTAGGTGTACATGTCGCGGCAGGCGCCGATGGGTCCACGGGCCATGAGTTCGCGGTAGGAGGCGGTGACGAGGTTATAGACGACATAGCCAAAGACTGCATTGCGACAATGCTTGAATCTGCGAAGGCAAGGCATGGAGATCAGTACTAGAGCGCGAGAAGAAGCAGCAAGTGCTCGGGACGGACATACATTGGGCTATCGGTCACGGCCCGCGCGAGCAGGTCCGCGTGTGAGAGGACTAGCGACGAGGACCGCACAAGGCCATCAACAGCCGAGGACATTGCAGATGAACCGTTGCAGAAAGACGCAGCAAGCAGCAACAGCGCAAATCAGACTGAGAACGAGGATCTTGATGGGAAAGAAGCGACGCGCGTTGATCTCCGGCCTAGAAACCTTCTCAATCCGAGCCGCACGACCTCAGTGGGCAATTACCTGCTTTCCTATTCCAGAAATTACGGATTTAGTGTAAACTAGCTTAGTCGTTTATTTGCTGTCTCTATCTGACTCGTCTACGCTACTCGCCTGAACTTGGACGGTCGAGGAGAAGGCGTGCGTGACACTGATCGAGACCGGGCCGTTCTCCTCTTTGGCGGCGGAGTGCGCGACACGGACCGCGACGGTGATCGGGAGTAAGACCTCGACCGCGACCGCGACCGCGACCCTGATATCGACCGCGACCGGGACCTAGACAGAGAATGCGACACCGATCTGGAGTATGACCGTCCGCGTCTGGGAGGCGTCCGCGAATACGATCGCGATCTTGATCTCGAATCGTAACTCGAATAAGATCCCGACCTGGCTGACCCTGATCCCGACGGTGTGCGCGAAATCGACCTGCCCCTAGCCATCGTTCGACCACGAGCAGCTTCGGGTGACGCCGAACCTCTCCGTGCATCTCCTCTTTCTTCCCTGACTCTCCTTGCAAGATCCCGAAGGTGCTCTTCCTTCCGTTCTTTCTCCTCATCAGCCAACCGCTGCTGCAGAATCGCACGCTGCTTAACTTCTTCGCGCGCATGCCGATCAGCAGCATATAGCGCTTCTGATAATTTCGCAAAATTGTCGTTGATCTCAACATCTTCTAAACCTCGTCCATCAGCTGCAAGTCTATTGCTGAGAGCAATAGTGTAGCCCTTTGGATTCTTCCATTTTGACACACTGGGAGGAATAGCAAAGTCTTCCTGGTCCTTGACTGTCAGTTTCCGTGGCGGTGAGCGTAGAATAGGGGCAGGTGGTGATGGTGGCCCGCGTGGGACCTTTGTGTGTCTGAATTTTGGTGGCGCCATTGGATCTTCAGGTAAGTCGACCATCTTGATGATACGCTGGCCGTGCTCAGTGTCGGCCTTTTCGCCCATCATGCTACTCGGTGTGTATCTGATAAACGTGGGCTCGCTGCGTTTACTATTCGTAATACTTTTTGCGTTTGCGGCATCTGCCTTGCCATTCAAGATATTATCAAAAGCTGCCTTTGTGCGTGCTGTCGTCAACGCTACTTCTTCCTCGGACGGTCTAGCTAGGTTAATTTCACCTAGATTCGCGCGCTGTCGCAGAGGGATCAGGTCTGAGAACGAGGTGTGAACTATACGGCCTGATGCTTGACCTTGCCGAGCAATCGCGTCGTATTTGATCTTTCCCTCCCCGTCGACCTGGATCGCGAGGGCGTTGGAAGCACCCTGCTTTTTGCGTCCCATGTCGAGCGGATACTGTAGCACGTTAATCTCGGGGTACCTATTGAAGTTGCGTTAGGATAGTTAAAAAACCAAATGAACAACCAGAGCAAGATAACAACGTACGCTCCACCATCCCCGTAGTCCTCTGTTGATTTTGGCCGCCATCCTTGCCGCTTGCCGTACGGAGGGATGTTTGCCCGCGAGCTGGCCGACGTCGTGATCAAGGCTCCGTATTCATTGTAAGTCGCTGTGCCGCTGTCCATATTCAACACAGAATACAGCGCTAATAGCAGAACGGATGCACTATTATTGATCGCTGAACAAAAATAACAAACGACTGAGGGTGATTTATCGAAAAACAAAGAGGCAAAAAATCAACAAATTTGAGCAGGGTAACCTGGGGCGTTTACCCGGCTCTTCGCGCCTTCGGCAGAAAAAGTATTTGGTCGAACTTGAACACACTGTTCGGTGGATATCAGTAATAATTGTACTACGACAACGATTGCAATACAGTAACGCATCTGGACCGTGATTATATCTGCCAATGTCGGAACCAAAGCCAGCCGATCCGCCTCGGAATCCGGTCTTCGAGGCCATGGGACTCCCGCGAATGCGTCTGCCGGGTCCAAAGATGTCTGTCTTTCTCTTAACTGTCGGTGGCATTGCCGGTCTGATTTACTACGACAAACGCGAGCGACGAGCATCCAGACAGATGTGGAAGGACAGAGTGTCACACATTGCTCAGGAACCAATGCCGGTTACGGGTCTGACGCGGAAGGTTACGGTGTATTTATCGCCTCCACCCGGAGATCATATGGAGATCACGATGCAACATTTCACGCAGTATGTCAAGCCCATTCTCACTGCTGCTGCTGTTGATTGGGAATTGGTTAAAGAGCAGAGACAGGGTGATATTAGATATGCCGTAGCTGAGGCTATCCGAAAACAAAGGCGTGGAGACGATGACCGGACTGAACAACAGCAAGCACTTGCCTCGGTACTGACCAGAGACACTAGTGGAGGAGCTCTCTGCATTGGAAGAGGAGCCTATAAAGAATATTTGCATGGCGTGCATGAGGGGTGGTTAGGTCCTCTTGAGCCTCCTGTTGTCGCCGAGCCACCAGTGGCCCTTGAGACTTCATCTACAGCCGCTGCGCCTGCTGCCGATGTTCGAGACGCATTTGTCGAGAGCGCAGAGACTGCGGTCATCAAAGCCAATGACTCGACAGCAGAAGCGGAAAACGGAGTTTTAGCTCCTCAAACGCCTCCTGGCATAGCAGAGGCGAAACCGGCGGAGCTTTCAGCAGCAGAACAAAAGAATCAGGACGAAGTGTCAAAGAAGGCGCCTGGGCCATACATCTCAGCCATAGACTACGCGACTGCACCTACGCCGCAAGAATTCGCGAAACTCGACCATCTCGAACCTGTCATGTTTATCCCGCACCCACATATCTTGGGGATCAGACATACTCCGATTCGAACATACCGATACTTTACTAAGCGTGAGCTGGCTGACCGCATTGGTTCCGTCACCGCTGCTGTGGCATTAAATCACTCGCGGCCGTTTATCCCGCTAATCGATATCGACGCGGGAAAGCAGGAGGAAGATGAATGGCCCACAAAATGGAAGCAGACTGGAATTGAGAAAGGATCTGAGTGGATGCAGGATATTGATCTGGATGAGCGAGTGGCGGAGAAATTGAGAGTGTATGAGTTGCCGGCGAATATCGATCATCCTGAGTCCGGTTAATAACGGCGATATGACTGTGGCTGAAGAATATGCTCTTGTTAAATTGTACATACACAGAATGGGGTTTGGATATAATAGTCTCCGGCATTTTGTAAATATAGAACCATTCAATGATTTATCATTACTACTAATGAGCATAAAATGCTATATTCATACAAAAAAACCATTCCCAAAGGCAATAAATCCCACACAAAGTAAAAGTCACAAAATCGTAAACAGTAGCGAAAATAGTAAAAGGAGATTGAATAAAAGCAAAATTAAAACAAAAAGGAGTTAGATCTAATGTACAATTTTTGATGCCTCTTCTTCTCCCAGCTCTTTGGCAAGCATTTTCTCAAGTAACAACTCCTTACTGATCCATAGATTCTCCTTTAGCTTGTTCACTCTCTCTAATTCTTCTTCTAATTGACTATGTAGCTCCCCTGCCCACACAAGTTTCCGCTTCAAATATCGAGCAAGTTCAGGCTCTGACTTTTTCACCTCATCCCCATCTAAATCAACCGCATAGTCTGCGTCAGTAAAGGCCGGAATAATCGCGATTTCAGTATCTTTTCCGTATAATAGCTCGCTTTCATGAGCTCGATGGTTTTTTAGTATAGTAGAGTAGTCTTCGGCTGTGCGCACGCTCATCTTTGGAGGGCCGTACGGTTGGGTTTTGGGAATGGCTTCGCGGATCGCTTCAGCTTCGTGGACTGTACGCATGTGCTTTGCCAGTGCGTCTGATCTGGTGAAACTTCGATCGCATTCTACAAAAGAAGAAAGAGAAATCAGTTAGCCGCAGTGGAAATAACATGGAGAAGACGAGCGACGTCAGAAATCAGAGATCACTACTCACCAGGCACGTTACAGTAGAACGGCTTCTCTCCAGTATGACTCCGCATATGTGCTACCAGCGCAAACCGTGAAGTCTGACTCAATCCCCTTCTCGGGCAATCTTGCCACTCACAGGCATACTTCGGCCTCCTATTTCCCACATGCTCGTCGTGAATATGCTTCACAAGGCTATCCATGTTTCCGCAATCCAGAAAACAGTCCTCCCAACGACAGAGCGTGACCTGATCTAGATTGTCATCGTTGACTCCTGGAGATCCAGGTACGGACCCCAACGAGTCTTCAGAGATTTCGGAAGTAGTCGAACCATTTGGCGACCCTGGGTGTTCGGCTAACTCAGCGGCGTCTGAAGCGCCGGGCGAGGAGACCTCTGATCCGGGCGAGTGCTCCCTTTTCGCCATTTTGTAGTCGTGTTGGCAATTGCGCGGATTCAGTCGGTTGTTTGTCTTAAACTGATCAGCTGAGCATCATCCAGTCACTGCAACCGGTTAGCGAAAAAGCAGCACAAGCAGGAAGGACGCGGACTGGCGTACGACGGGAACTCGTTCACGATTGTCTGCACAGTGCGGCGCGCGAGTAAGTTCTGAAAGATACGCTTTGTCGTGCTGAGACATACGGGCGTTTCTCGCCATTTACTCTTCGTGATCGACTTGCTCTACGACGACCACCACAGAAACACAATAACATAGCATATGGAATGTCCGCGGAAGCCAGTACTGTCGATTCAGAGTTTGTTGACATAGCGGCTTTAGCAGCAGCAGATGATGTTGCGCCGGAAGCAGACGCCGCGAGCGTCGCCTCGTGCTCCTCCGCGTCGTCCTCAAGCTCATCCTCATCGTCTGCAGCTAGTCCCAAGTCATCGGTGCTTCGAGGATTTAGAGTACTCGGCTCTATACTACGATTTAGCGCGCTTCAAATGATATTTCCGTTTGTCAACGGCATTATGCTGGGCTTTGGAGAGATTCTTGCCAATGAAATTGGCGTTCGGTGGGGATTTTTGGGGGCGGAGGTGAGCAGTATTCGATGTTACTTCCGATGTTGATGCAGATTGCTGATAGTTATACGATCTAGTTACATCCGATACGGGTAAATATCAGAAATCAGGTAGAACGGCGACTGGCTGCAGAAGAAAGGAAGCGGATATGATCGTCTCAAATTAATTGAGGCCCGTACATTGCGTTCATTATACATATATATACATACATATCAGCACTTCTTCGTATATTTACAAGCATAATAGAATATAACATTCTATCCAAAAGCTCTTGTTGCATGCCCTAAGCTTCATGCTTACGTTGCTTAATCAATTTCTTCTTCACACGAACTGGCATGACTGCTGTCGCTGATGGCCGCGCAGTAGGAGCAGGAGCACTCTGCGAGGCCTTCTGCTCTGCCTGCTTCTTGGCTGTGCTCCACATATCTTTGTACTCTTGTGTCACAGAAGTCTTTGATTTGTCGACAGCCAACGATTTCATGTAGAGCTCGTCCGATATACCCATTAATTTCCGGAACGTGGCCGTTTTCATAAATAGCGTCTGAACCATTGACAAGAAACCAGTGACGACGAAAAACAGCACGTTCGCGGAACTGTACCAAAGTCCCATACCAATCATCATAGCAGGCGGAACATATGTCATGACCGTGCGCATAGTCGGCGACATTGTTGACGCGTTACCCATTTCTCCACCCAGCTTGAAACCAGCCCACATCGATGCAGCGGAAATAATACTCAAACCAAGATACGGATCCGAAATTGCAAGATTCTGGAACCAGAGCGCACCTTCAGTACTTAGACCAGCTACAGGGACTGCTGCCATTTTTGATATCGCCATGAAAAAGCCATAAGCAATTGGAATCTGCACGACAGCACCTCCGAAAACGACCGGCATGCTGATTCCGTACATCTTGGTGAGCTTTCGGAGTCTGAGCTGAGAAACTGACTTTGTTTTTGCGTCAGGTGCATTGCGCATTTCGTCTTGTAATTTTTTCATGATAGGCCTGACAACCTTTAATTTCATGTTCATGGTGTATGATTTCAATGTGAGCGGCAACACGATCACACGCGAAACGATACCAAGAGCAACAATAGTCGCCCACCAAGGCCATCCAGAATAGGCATGCAAATATTCCATAGCATGAAGCGCAAGATCCGAGGGCCAAAGCCATCCCTGAGCAAGTCCCAAAGACTCGAAATATCCAACCTCGGTGGCAGCTGGGGCAACAGCTTCTATGGCCGATTTGACGGCGGCCACAGCGGACGAGTCCGTGACTGTACCGGCGGTCTGAGAAGCAGCTTCTGCCACTGCGGTTGAAACCGAAGACGCGACATCAGACTTGAATCTATGCTGAGATAGTACTGGGGGTCGAATTATGCTCTGTGGCCGCCGAATAGCGGTTGAGTTGAATATGCTGAAGCTGCGAATCTGCATGGCGAGCCGGGAGAAGTTAGTTCAAAACAAGGCTTTCTTTAGATGCAAGCAATACTTACGCCGCGAGCAGCAAACGATCTCGAGACTGCAACCCGCTCAATTGCGACTCTGCACCTCGAAATGCTCATCTTTGGTGGTTGGCTGGAGTTTGGATGGTTCGTCGAAAATAACCAAATTAAAATAAAATATGAAAATTAAAAATTAGAGGCACAAACACTGCCACGAATGCGCCATTTATGTAAAGCATACGATGCTCCTGAGTAAGCCGCACATTGGCTGGACTCGACTTATCCGCATTGAATCGATGTCTTGGACTGTATTCGATATCCAGTCAATATCAGGTGTCCAATTGTTTCGTATTCTGGGCTCAATTGAGCTGTTGAACTGTCGTCGAAATGCACGACGCGGCCAGTAAGTGCTGCTTGCTTGTTTGCTTCTATATTTGGAAACGAACCACGGAATACTGACGGTCGATAGCCCACTCGTTCCTCGCTCAGATCCCACTCATTATCTCCCCCTTCATCAAAGTTCCCCAACCTGTCTCTCTGCCATTGAATTATGCTCCTCTTCCTCGTGCGTTACCGCCATCATCAGCAGCATTGTTTAATGAGGTGAAGACGATTCTGGCCTCGGTCGACGATCAGAAGAAGCAAGTCCTTGACCGGCAAGCACGAGCTAAGCAGTCCGTCGCGAAATGGGAAGAGCAGCTAGCCCAAGCTGAGACTATGCATCAGCGTCAGATTGCTCCGGGATACTTGGATTCGAAATTGCACATGCTTGAACCTAGGCATTTGGACGACCATGATCCGTACAGCAGCACACCTGCTCCTGCATCGGCTGTCGCTGCTCCAGCTTACGAAGCTGCTCCCGTCCATAGTGCTCTGTCGGAATACAACTCCGCTCAAAGTTCTGCTCCCCAGCAGCGTTCTCAGGCATCTCTGATATCGGTGCCTCCAACTCCTGCTCCTCAGTACAGCAACGATCAGCAGTATTCGTCGCCTGCGTACGTTTATCAATGGTTTTTCTAATACGTATGCTGACTTATTTGGTACAGTTACTCTCAGCAGTCCTTTGCTCCTTCCCCTCAGCATTACGCGCCTACTCCTCAGCACATTCAATCACCACCTCCTCAGCTATCTCATTCCTCCTCGTACCAGAGCGAAGTTTCCTCCTATCAGCCTCCAACTTCAGCGTATGATTCTCCGCTATATCAGACCGCTCCGATATCTCAGCCAACGCCAGATCTCTCAAGACGTCCCACCGTGCAACGGCAAGTTTCCTCATCGGCGCATTCTGTCAGATCTGGATCACCATCTCCTCCTGGTCCTCCAATTCCTCCTCGTCCGCCTTACGAATTGGCAAATCGTCCCTTACGTCTATCATCTATGCGAAAACCTACTATGGGTGAATTTCCTTGGGCACGAGCAGCTTCTGAAGCGGCGCGGGCAATTCGAGGTGGTGATTCTGTGCGGCCGTCGCTTGGCGGTGCTCCTGAACCGCCATTCACTCTTCAAAGAACAGATTCAAATAGGACTGATGTTTCGACTCTTTACGAGACTCCTGCATTTAGGCGGTCGTCGTTACCTAGACTTGATTCGTATCGTGGAAAAGATAATAGCTATGGATCGCTTGATGCCAAACTTAGTGAATATCTTGGTCGTCCTCCTACTTCTAGCGCTGAATCCGATTTGCCTAAATATACGCCCGCTTCTTCTGCTCGCGGAGGTCTTGATCCTCTTCCTGAAAAGGCTGATTACGAGGATTATCTTCGCGATTACCAAGCCCCACCATCACAGACGGCCCAGCTCATCGATTTTGATGATGAAGATCCTGTACCGCTTCAATCTTCAATCAAAGCTCCTGAAACTACAGATCCGCTCGCGCATGAGTTTTCAGTCTCGGATATTGCAGCTTCTAAACCTGCTGACTCTGAATTACCTGGATATTTATCTTCTGAAGTCGCGCCTAATCCGTACGCAAGTACAAGCAGCAAGCTTGGTATTTCGGGAAACTACCTTGACGATAGTACTTCGGCTGAGAAGGAGTTGTACGGTGGTCGACCCAGACCATTTGAAGCTGAAGCAGCCCGTTCTGCAGATGGTGGCGATGGTGATGATGATAGTGATTATGACTTTTCAGAACTTATGAAGCCGCAATCGTCAGCTTCGATTCTTGCTAGATCTCAAGATATCGAAACTCCTGTGAACGAGGAAGAAATTGATTATGCTGCTGCTCCCGAAGAGGAGACAGCTGAGGCTGAAGAGGAAAAATCTGCGGATGAAAAGACTGATGAGCCGATTGCACCAGTGGACGAGGATGATGATGAAGCTATTGATGCTATGCTTAAAGCTCTTCAGGATGAGATTGATGAGGAAGAGCGCGCAGCTGCGCGAGCTAAGCGTGAAGCACGACGACGGAAGGCTATTGATACTGCACCCGCTGAGCCTGCACAGGATTCTGAAATCGCACCGGTTGATGAAGCGGCAGTCGAAGTTGCTGAAGATAAGGCTGAACCTGAATCAGATGCTGCGGAAGCAACGGAGGAAGTTGTACAAGAGTCTAAAGAGAATCAAGGCGACGAAATCATTGACGAGAAGGCGGGTACGCAATTCGTTGAAGATGCCGCAGGTGATCAATCTACGAGTGAAATTGTCCCTGAAAGCAGCGATACTCCGCCAACTCCTGAAGAATACGAGCGTGCGACTGATATTCATAAAGATGAGTACGAGGAACATGTTAAAGAATCAGATCTTACATTTACTGCTACCGATTTTTACTCCCGTGCTGATGAAGCTGCTGAGAGCAGTGAGACTGCAGTTGTACCTGAAGATGTGCATGAAGGTGTTCAAAAGGAAGATTCTTTGGAGAATTTATCACAGGCTCAAGCTATTCGGAATCTTGGTCTATATGAAGATGCATCTGCGAAGTCGCGCCATAATAAGCATGAGAAGCATGCAGACGATATTGAGCTTGATGAATTGAAGGTGGCTGCTGCTGCCGATGAAGCTGAGGAAAAAGAACCTGCTGATATTCAACTTGTTGTTGAAACTCCTGTTGAGGATGTTGATACTGAGGCCTATGAGCACTTTGAAGATATTGAATCAGAAAAGACTCCTGCTGACCATGACGAAGAAGAAATTGTCAGCGATGAAACTGGAAAAGACTACGATATCGTGAGCATGCCATCAGATACTGAAGGACCTGCTCCTGTCCAATCTACAACGACAGTACCTCCCGAAGAAGCTACTATTTCCGATCGTCGTGCGCCAATGGAATTAGAATCTGATTTGGTTGCTAATGAATGGGGTAGTGTTGTTCCTGAGGTTGGATATAATGGACCTGTATATGGACAGTATGGATATGAATCTCCTTCGCCGTTTGATAGTTCATCTGCGCTTATGAATGAGCCTATGACTGCTCCCGAAGTTTCGGAAGAGACTGCAGAGAACACGGTCGAGGAACCGACTGAAGAAACGAGTGAGCAAGCTACTGAGGAGGTTTCGGAAGAGCCCACTGAGGAGAGTACCCCAGAAATTGTCGAAGGTCCAGTACAAGACAATATTTCTGCTCAACCTGAGACCACGGAAGATGAGGAACAGGAGACGACTGTATCGGTATCCTCTGAAGAAAGAAGTGAAGCTCCTACTGGATCTCCTGAGGAACGCGCTGTGGAAGCGGACACTGCGGTTGAATATCAAGCTGAAGAAGAGGCGCATGAGGGAGCTCTTGAGATTGAAGAAGATTCACTTTCTCCTGTTGAAGAGCCTGAGCTTGAGTTAGTCGCTGTTCCAGAGGCAGATTCAGTTGATGCCAAGGAAGAGAAATCGGAAGTTGTGGATGAATTGCCTGAAGTAGCCGAACCAGTTGAAGAACCAGTTGCCGAAGAAGAGCCAATCGAGGCCGCTGAGGAGGATGTTCAACAGGGAACCGCGGAATCTGAACTCCCCGTTGAAAGCGAGACTCAAGGTTCTGAGTCTGCGCCAGAGGGATCGACTGCGACGGATGACGAGCCGGTTGGAATTGTCTTGGCTGCGGTCGAGGAGTCGACTGAGGAGGTTGTTAATGAGGACGCGGCTTCTGAAGAGGAACCAGATTCGGCTGTGGCCGCGGAATTTGAATCTGTTGAAGAGGAAGTACCTGAAGGCACAACTGCCGATGTTCCGGAAGAAGTCACAGAAGACGCAATTGAGATCACGACTGAAGATGCAGCTGAGGAAGATACTGTGGAAGTCGTTAATGAGGACGCGGCTCCTGAAGAGGAATCTGACACGGCTGTGGCCGCTGAAGTCGAAGCTGTTGAAGAGACAAAGGAAGTATCTGAAAGTGCAACTGCCGATGTTCCGGAAGAAGTCACAGAAGATGCAATTGAGATCACGACTGAAGATGCAGCTGAGGAAGATACTGTGGAAGTCGTTAATGAGGACGCGGCTCCTGAAGAGGAATCTGACACGGCTGTGGACGCTGAAGTCGAAGCTGTTGAAGAGACAAAGGAAGTACCTGAAAGTGCAACTGCAGATGCTCCCGAAGAAGTCACAGAACAGGCAATTGAGATTATGACTGAGGATGCAGCTGAGGTAGGCCCTGAGAACAGATCTGAAGAGGTTTCGAAAGCGATGGCAGAAGAGATTCCGGAAGAGACAACAGAGGAGATTCAAGGAGAAGATTCTGAGGAGATTATTCAAGAAGATGTCCCCGCTGAGGAAAATCATGAAGAAGTCGCCTTCCCTTTCGATACACAAGAAGTGTCTTCTCCAGTTGAAGAATCAACCGTACTTGAAGTAGAGCTGGAAATCACAAGCGAAGAGCCGGACGAAGTTGCAGGCCTTGACGATGATTCGAGGGAACAAGAATCAACGCATGAGGTTGCAGATAAACTAGAAAGTGAAGATGTGCTTAAGAGAGCAAACGCTGACAATGAAGGAGAGGAGGATGAAGATGAGTAAATTTTGAAAATTTTTCATTTTGCTTATATCAATTGGAATACAAATTCCTGCAGGCATATTTGCGGTTACTTTTTATAATTAATTTTTGATGATGAATAAATTCATGAGTTAATTCAATATTATGCTATATTACATTCTCATTTACATATATTGCACATTTTGTCGTTCCTCACCTTCCCTCTTGCTTGACAATATGTAACATCATAGGAGGCAAATATGCAAACGTCAGATACGAAGTGTGGGTTTTCAACTCAGATTCCACTTTGGATACATTTTTCCAATCATAGCCTTCATCACCTTCATGAATTCTCTTTCCCTTTCCCCAGGGGTTGAATTCCGTAGGCAAATAAGTCTTGTTAGAGCTCAACTCTTTGTCGCCATCCGCTTTCGAATTACTGCTGTCTTGGTCTTCATCTACAGCAGATTTCCCTTCTCGCTCAGCCTCGACTCTTGCGTTTCTCTTTTTCAAACCTTCTATTCTGCGACGTTTAATATCTCTCAGTCGCTCAATAGCATCTTTTGGTCTGCGAATCATTTCCTTATGAGCTTCCCATCTCTTGCAACTAATCTCGACCATTTCAATATCAAGCCATCCATCTTTTTGCAGTGCTTCAATAGTTCTTTGAACTTGCTCCATACAAGGCGAAAAGCAGCATATTCGCGTGATCTTGGACTTTGATATAGCGCTTGTTAAATGAGGAATAGCTTCCCAAGGTGCTGGCAAATCGAGAAATACTGCAGATGCATCAAGAGTCTCTCCCCATGAATGCACGAAGCCATTTTTACATACATCTCCGTGAGTACATTTGACGACTGATGACAGGCCGTGTTCTTCAATTTCTTTGGCGGCCATTTGATATCTAGGCTCATGGAACTCAAATGTCCAGATTCGACCTTTTCTACCTACCGTTCGCGCTAAGGCATGGGTGAAACTTGCACTTCCAGTTCCTGCTTCGATGACTTTTGTACCTGGTCGAATTCGTAATCGCTGAACAATATATGAGGCATCAGGTGTATACACAATCTGTGTCCGATGAGGCAAGGACAAACTCCAAAGTTCAGGAGTAGGATGCAGAACATGGATAAATCCGGCTTGTGTAGACGACGATGAGCCTACTTGAGTTCCATATTTTGATGCAAGAATAGTATTATGCTGAAATGAACCAAATCGGGTATGAAGAGCACTATCTTTAATCGGCCGAATAGGCTTTGTGTTGTCGCGCGTTAGCCATGCTAGTACGAGATCGTTCGCCTTAATCGACGTCGAAAAATCCAAAAATGGAGAAAAAAGTTGTGCCTTGGTCGATTCCTCCTTCTGAACTAAACTCTGCACAGATTCTTGTACCGATTCGGCTACTATTTCGTTCGCCATCGATCGTGCTGTTGATATTGGAGTAATGAAGAACTAGTGAATGCTGGCGGAGAGAATTTAGAATATTTTTTGGGAGTTTGAGTTCGGCGGCTCGCTAAACTCGTGCTTTTGGGCCAAAATTAGACTGCAGTTTATTTTTTCAGAACTGGTATAGAAAGAAGTGGCTAGTAATAAGAATGTTGATAACTAGTGCCAATAATCAGCAATAGCAATAGAAAAGCACTAATTTCTTTTTCAGTAATAAATTAAGAAACAGCCTATGGTAAAAAAAGCAAAATTCAAGAATTACATATCCAATGGACATACAGCCCAAACAAATAGACCCCCAAAAGCTATTGTACTAGGTACATCCTTTATGATAAGTCCAAACCATTTCACATCATGAATCTGAGAAAATTTAAGCCGTAGGCATCTTTATTCTAATTCATATATAATTGGAGCTTGATGAATTCCGAATGGTAGGATCCACATTATGTCGAACGAAGTATCGAGACTTGTCATGCAACCGTCAGCTATTCCAATCTGAACATTATCAAATTGTCTCACAGCTTTTATTATCTTAATATTGTTTGAAAGGATGAAAGCTTCGATATAGAACTCTGATATCTGGAAACCGAAAAGGCCGAAGAATCTCCTCTATGATCAATCAATAATTTCAAATACTATCGAAAATGGTCCGTCAAGGCCTCTGCGAGATCAACATCTACATCCAATATGTCATCTCATTTACTGAAAAGTCATGGCTTGCCTTCAAGTAATACTTCGGAAAGCGCTACTATGCCAACAATCATGACGATGAGGAAGTAGAAGGATACTACGACAAACCGTATGAGAATAATCTCATTCGTTGGTCGTGCAGACAAGACAATCATTTACAGTCATTGACTCTCCAGCATTTGTCGAACTCTTGGAAGATAGACTGAGAGTCTTAGTTGTGAATATCTCTAGTTAGATAATTATTATTAAATATATGATTACGATCACATCTTCCCTAATACAATATTGCTCGCTCCTATTACTCAAGATAAACGTAATCTATTTCTTCGCAGCCTTCTCCTTCGGATAAAGATCGCGCACAATATATTTCAAAAGATGCTCAAGTTCGATAGCGCGTTGATCCATTTTCTTTGACATCTCTTCATATGTAAGCGTTGGTATTTTTCTATCGATAAGAAGTCTCTCTACACCTCTAATAGTAACAGCAATCTGTTTACTTTCAAGTGAAGGAGGAGCAGATTCACCTTCAGCAGGCCCTCTGTGCTGCGCGCAGACGTCATGGATGAATCTGGAAATCGCAGTAAGGCTCTTTGATACTGATGGATGATCTTTTCCCAGCAAGTGGAAGACATGAGGTAAGCTTTCATGGTAATAGACATAAGTAGGATTCCCTGCCTCCCGATAAAATTTCGAAAAGAGTACTGGAACAAAAAGTATCAGTAAATGCGATCTGGTTTGGTTAAATTTGAGTAATATAACATCTCTTACATCCAGAATCACGAAGACGTTCCTCAGAAACGATGATAGCGATAGGGCACGCACCAGCCCAGCTAGGCGTCATTATCGGAGATGCAAATGGATGAGTGATAGCATTATTTTCCGCATATGGCTAATAATATGGTGAGCTGGATCTGGAATGTCTCACATATCAAAAGGCTGGGGACTTACATAATATCTGCCGCTCGGTGTCGGCCATACCTCACTCTTCTTAATGCGAGGGTAGTAATTCGAAGGAGGTAGATAATCGAATTTCTCGATTTCCTTCGAGGACTCGGAAGGTAAGCATCTAGTCATGTCGACATAAGGAGAAATGGTAATAATTCCAGCCGGAACGGGAAGACGCTTCTCACCCTCTTGACCGTTGAGGATAGTAGAAAGGGCTCCGAGCGCCAAAGAACCGCCTGAAGAATCGCCAGCAAAGAAAATCTGACTGCAAGCCAGTTTCTCAGTTTCGAGAACATGCATATAAGCAACAAGGAAATCAGCAATACCAGCCGGCATTGGGCTTTGTGGGGCAAGTCGGTAGTCAACCGAGAGCACTCTAGTATTTGCAAATTCAGCAAACAAAGAAGTTAAGAATCTGTGTCCGGAAGCAGATCCCATATAGTGAGCACCTCCATGGGCGTATATCACCACAATATCATCTTTATCGCAAGTAAACGTCTTGGTGTGCTGCTCACGGCCATGAATTACCCACTCAGCAGGAACATCAGCAAGAGTTGGAGCATCGATAGTAGGATCCTTATTGCCGGCATCGGCCGTGAGTTTCTCACATGCTTTCGAGATGGTTGAAAGCATAAAGTCAGCGTCGGCGCCAGTTGGAGCTGGAATACAGCACTGGATAGTCTCGATGCCAGAGTTGTTTATCGGAAGTCCCCGCTTACTCAATTGCTGAATCTGCTCAACTGTTTTGCCAATTGGGTTCATAAATTGTCGAACGGCAGAAACAAGAAGATGAGTACGCAAGTCCCAGCCATAGGCCGCATTGCGAAGGTATGCACCATGCATTGCTGCCTCGAAGGCCAGATGGGCTCCGAGTTTGAAGCTGCTCAATCTGTCACCAAATGACATCTTTTTACCAGCAGCCAAAACCACATCTTGCTTCTTGACAGTGACTTCCTGCTGCGGGACTAGCGCGGCTTCCGGAGTAGTAGCTGTGACGGGGGCGGAGACGGCTTCAGGGGTTTCCGCGACGACCACTACAGCTTGTTCGGCGACAGGTTGTTGAGAGTCGCTCATGTTTGCTTTGTGTCCTGCTGGCGGCCAATTGTGGCAGAAGCATTGGGCGGAGAAGCAGGCAGAGAGAAAGTCGGAGGATTAATGAACTGATGATTTACGGTCTAGCCCGCACGGGTCGAGGCCGCGTTCGTCATAGTGCCTGTCACCATCGCCCCTGACTTTCTTTATGCTTCCTGCAAACCTTATCTCCATATTTATGTGAGAACTAGTCTATAAGCTAATCTATATTCTTGCAAAAAGTAAAGCCGAAATATATAAAACTGAAAAGAAAAACAATAATCGTGTCCCAAGGATAAAAAATATCGAAAGAACAGAAAATTCAAATAGTCAAATGCCAAAACTATTAAACCAAGCAAGAAACCAAAAGAATGCAAGCATGTAAATCGTTCACCATCCAAATTCAGAAGTTTTCCTGTCAGAAATTAGAACACTTCCTCTAACTTTTGCTTTCGTCATCTAAAACTAGACCATACTTTTTTAAACAAAGTCAGCCTCCTCTTCTCTAATCGGCTCGGCAGTAGCAGCCGCGGTCTCATCTTCGTCATCTTCTTTCCGGTGTAATTTCGATCCATTCGAAAACATAGATGCACAGAGCGCCGCTGCGCAGGCAATTGTAGAAGCCCAGAAACAGCGCCTTAGGGAATACGTGTATCCCCAAACCACCAGACCTTGCGTATCAGGATCTAATTCCCTGATCGCAGTTACGGAGTGAATCACGTTGTCGACGATTTCGGTGCTATTAGTGATATTCTCGAGCATTTGAGGAAGAATCTTGGTGAGTGAGTTTTGATTGATGGAGTTGGAGATAGCGACACCTAAAACCAATCCGATAGATCGGATAAGGTAGCAAGTACCTGTGGCAACAGCATGATCGACCCGCGAGAAATGAGCTAGCATACTGAATAGCACCGCAGGCATCAAAAGTGCATTGCCAAACTGTGTTGGCATGAGGAAGAAAATAAACTGCCATTTAGGAGAATCTGGTCCAAAAGAGGCGACCAATCGACAGCCGATAAGCATAATCAATGTGCCAATCTTCATCAACGTCGCAAGATGTCCCCAACGAGACATGATCACACCAGTCATAATTGAACCGACAATTCCGACTAACGAAGGAACAATAAGACGAGCTCCGGCAACAGATGCAGGGTCGAGATTAACAGCTTGAAAAAATAATGGCAGCATAAACAACTGTGAGTTGTTTGCGATTCCAGTAAAGAAGGTGCATAGCAGACTGCTGACAGGTAACCTTCCCTTCAAAATGCGCAGAGGCATAACTGGCATTCGAGCGACCTTTCCTTCAATATAGACAAATGACGAGAGCATAGTAATTGCCGAAAATCCAAAGCCGAGAACTTTGGGATCCGTCCACGCGTATTCATTGCCTCCCATACTAAGGCAAGCCAGTAAGCTGGAAAGACCCAAAACGAGAGTAATACTACCGCCAAAATCAATATTGCTGATAGTGTTCGCCGCAGTAGGACCAGCATAAGGAGGATTTACGATGTACATATATCCCAAGATTATGGAGATAAGGAAAATTGGGAGCTGCACAATGAAAACGTATCTCCATCCAAAGGCATCGGCAATCAGTCCAGCAGTCGAGGCACCAGTAATACTGCCAAATCCCCAGCAAAAATTCAACGCGGATTGATAAATACCGCGCAGTCGGAATGGAACCATATCAGAAAGAATGATAGTTCCAAGTGTGACTAATCCACCGCCCCCAACGCCAGTGACCGCTCTGGCGATGTTTAAGGTCATCAATGAGGTAGCCATCGAGCAGCCGAGAGTGCCGATGAAGAAGATGGAAATAGCAAAAAGAAAGCAAATACGACGACCGACAATGTCAGAAAAACGGCCGTACAAAGGTTGAAATGCAGTTGATGAGATAAGGTATGAGGTGCTAATCCAGCTCACGTTGTTGGCAGCATTGAATTCTGAACCGATGAGCGCGTACGTACTCGCGGTGCAACTCGAATCCCAGCCGGTAAGAAAGACGTTTGTGCAAGTCACAAGCTGGACCATGCGTAACCGCAAAGTGGGAGTCCAAGTGGGAGAAAGCGGGCTGATGTAGTCTGGCGGCATCATGGCCGGGCCGTAGTTTGCGCTGTCTTCGCCCATCAGAGGCGAGTCCTCGGATATGCTTTTGCGAGGGAAAATGTCGTCGTCCTCGTCACTCTCGCCATCTGTCTCGAGCTCAATTGCGAGCGAATCGTTGTCTGATGTGTCTGAGCCCGGGTCGTGCATCTCCGCGGGGTTCAAGCCGCGCATCGGTCGCGAAACTAGTCGCGTGTCGTAGGACACAGGAATGATGGGCTCGCTCACCTCGTCGTCGACGGTTAATGGGTCAACCTGAGGCACGGCACCGTGGACTGTGTCGATTTCGGGCATGATTGGAGTGATTGTAGTTGCGGTGAAGGTGGATAAGTAGAGACGGTAGGGTAGAGCGTTGGGTATTACTCACTATTGTTCGCTACGCAGACTGCCGCGGACAATGCACGCGGAACACGGGAAAAATGATTAAAGCGCAACAGAATATGCAAATAGCAGCACAACCTGTAAATCCAAATCCAAGGGCAATGTCACAAATCAGGCAGCTCGCAGACAGTTAGTAAAATGAGCAGGGAGAAATGGCCGCGGACGACAGAAAGCTGGCTGGGAAGTTCCAAACCCTTTCCTCGAAGAAATTTATTTCCGCGTATCGTTATCGGCGGTGCATTTGGTACCGCGAGTTACTATTGCCTCTGCTCGTACCGCTCCTCCTTATCCAGTGCCGGATAATACAGTCCATATTGGCTTCTTGCATCATTTCGTGCTTTCCTCTTGTTTTTCGCTCATTTCACGTTGATAGTTAGTCGTACAGCTTCCATACTAATTTCTACTCCACAGCTGGCCCCCACCCAGCAAGCCATCTCACTATCGCCGGCAGGAATCCGGTGGCTGATTCAGTAAGATTTCATCTGAAGAGCTTTCTGTCGGTTGTTCCGTGCGATATTGCTGATTATCTTTCGCTTGACCAATATGCGTACAACTCGTAAGCATATTGTGATTATGTCATGGTGCATCTCTCATCAATCGGTAGTCGTTAAAGCTGATTCTCGCATTGGCGCTGTAGTAACACATCGCTTCTACTCTTTCGTAACTGGAAGTCGTAGACAACTATAGACAGCCAATTGACAACCGCCTATATTATTCAACTTCATCGTCTTCTAAGCAAGACCAGATCCGCGATGACTCGTACATCTAAACTTCATCGTCTGTTGGAGATTATTCCAAACAGCGGGCAAAATGCTCTTCTCGCTGCGAACCCTATTGGCTTCCGAGCCCGACTGCTCGCTCCCGCCGCACGATCCTCTGCGCCAACAATCACCGCTCGTCGCCCCAAACAGTTCTACCACAGCTCATATCAAGTCAATTACTGGCGTTATAAGCAATTTTCGACATCTGCTAAGTTACAGCTAGGGTCTACTTCAAAAATGGTTCAAGTGGCGTTTCTCGGTCTGGGAAATATGGGTGCTGTAAGTTGTGTACGGCTACGTCATTGCAGCTGCTTGAATAATTACCAAATGGCAATTTATTTGGTTTATTCCTGCAATTGAAGCTGCTGTAATGAAATTGAATGCTGATCTAAATATTGTTCATTGTTCAGGGCATGGCGGCCAACTTGATCGCAAAGGGTCAGCTTGATCCCCCTCTTCTCCTATGGAACAGATCCGCGGATAAGGCGAAGGCATTCGCTGAAGGCAAGTCCGTCACCGTCGTCTCCTCAATCGAGGAAGCTGTTTCCAAAGCAGACATAATCTTCTCCTGCATTTCAAATGATGGTGCCGTCGAGAGTGTATACGACGTTGCGCTCAAGATCCCCGATGGAGTCGACGGCAAGATCTTCGCCGAATGCTCCACAATTCACCCTGATACTACCAGAGGACTCGAGACTGCTACCAAGGCTGCCGGTGGTCTCTTTGTTGCTGCTCCTGTATTTGGTGCTCCTGCTATGGCGAATGCGGGTATGCTCGTTTTCGTCACCGCTGGTTCGAAGGATGGTATTGCCGCGACTAAGCCGTACCTTGATGGCGTTATGGGCCGCATGACAATCGATCTGTCCGATGATCCTGATGTTGGAAAAGCTCTCACCTTGAAGGTCATCGGTAACACCATCATTCTTGGAATGGTTGAGTCTTTGTCTGAAGGTCACGTTCTTTCTGAGAAGACTGGATTGGGAACTGAGAACTTTGAGAAGTTCATCACCGCCTTGTTCGGCCAATCGCCATACTTGCCCTATAGCAAGCGATTGACTACCGGTGATTACGTGAGAGATAAGCCATTGTTTGGCGCTGATCTTGCCGCAAAGGATGCTAGGTAAGCTTAATTCCCTTCCACTGCATTTGTGCATTCACATAACTCGAAAGCTAATATGATATAGACACGCCTTGAGTCTTGCTAAGTCGTCCGGAACCACTATGCCTATTGTTGAGATTGCTGCTGAACATCTGAAGGCTGTTGAAGAAGAACTTGGTCCTAAGGGAGATATTGCCTCCATATACGGTGTTGTTCGCCAGAAGGCTGGATTACCGTTTATCGAGAAGAAATAAATTTTTGTGTAAAGATCTGTAGTCTTTACTTTTTTGTGAATATTTTTTAATACATTAAAATATCAAATATACAAGTATACAAGTATAAAGTGCAACCGACCATGAGTGATGCTGATTATAACGTTGATAATATAATTACTAGAAAGAAATAGTGCAGAGCTTGGAGATGAGCCGCATCCAAAAATTCAGCAGGAATCCAATTTTTGATATTAAGACCGACTTCAATCACTATTGTTTGCAACTTGGGTTTTATATCAAAAGTTATACCATAACTAGTGCTATAGTCATATTATTAACCCCGGCTCTATTTCGTCGTTATAAACCATGCCATCAACAAACCTGGTTCTTACTCTTCCACAATATACCGAATCTCCAATCTACCTCTCGCTCTTCACAAACATAACGAATGCGTCCACGATTCGATCGCAATTATTAGCTGGGAATTCAAAGTATGCTTATGCATTCTTAGATCCTAAAAGTATAGTTTCTTTGTCACATGTATTAGCAGCAGTTTATCGAGCCTTGACAGAGCGAACTGCCGGAAGTATGCGCACGCGGTCATTGAATTCAGAAATCGTGTTTTCGATGTCGCCATCGATGAATATTGCAGATGGTTTAAGGCGTTTTGGACTTAAAGATGATAGTACTTCTGTTTTAGTTGTTAAAGTATTAGATGAAGGAGAGGTAAAGTTAGAAGAAGAATCTACGGTCGCTACCTTAAATGAGATTGTTGAGGGAGACAGAATATCTATCAATGATTCCTCAATAGAACCGTTAACTGATATTGACATTGTACGCAAAGTAGGTTGCTTCCATGAGAAATGTCACTGGAATTAATTTACTGACTTGATGCTTAGAACTATAAGATCCCGCAGGGAATATCTCTTACAGATCGGGACAGAGCGGCAAAGATTGTCGTTGGCGCGCTTGCCTTACGGGGTTATATGTAAATATTTTAGCAAATTACGGATACCATATGTAGATAAATAGAATGAAGAGATTTTAACTCATATAACGCCAGTAACATGCCAATAGTTTTCAAAAACAAGATGCAGCACCAATTTATCTCCACTATTCCTCTTTCTTCAAATATCTGCTTCAGCATGAGCTCCCTTTGCTCTCCCTCTATCTCCTCCTATCTTTCTCTTCGATCTCAGAGCATCGCGTCTTCTTCTCTTTGCTTTTCTAGTCCAATCACCTCTATTCTCATAAAACTCTTCATTCCATTGTTCGCGCGATAGAGGTGGTCTATCAGCCATTTTACTAAATTGACTTTGAGCATCTAAGAAAGCTGATTCAGGATGAGGGAAAAACAAGGGCATATTTTCGAATTCTTTTCGTTTTGCAACAGATTTTGCGTTTGAAGAGAACACAGCAGAAGCCACTACTTCATCTGCTTCGTCAATATTCATTGCCCCACTGTCGTCACCATTGTCTGCTGCTGATGCAAAAATTGGTTCAACTGCAATATGATCGGCATCATTGTCATTTCCTCCAAATAGCGAGAATGAAGAAGCAGAAGCATCATCGGCATTAAACAAAGACCGAAGACGTTCAGTAACCACTGTCTTGCGAGGATTTCCTTCGTTTGTAGAGCCAGCGTTAGACTTCTTTTCGATCGAATCAAGAGCCTTTAAATCTGAAGAATCATCATCATCAGAATCGGATTCTGAAGAGGAGCCTTCGTTTGAATCATGCTCGCTAGAATCAGATTTTGCTTGTTCTATTTCGATTTCTTGCTTCGATTTCAGATCTTCTTCGTCGCTCTCTTCGTCACTGGTAGAAGTTGAGTCTTTGCTGGATTCGTCGCTGTCGCTAGAGTTATTAGAAGTTTCATTTTCATTCTCATCTTCACTTGAATCAGCTTCACTAGACGAAGATGCTGATTCTGAGCTGTCAGAATTAGGATCATCATCTTTGTCATCTTCATCATCCTCTGAACTAATCGACATTTCCTCAGCATCCTCATTATCAGAATCAGAATCAGAAGAAGAATAACTCGCAGCGCCTCCTCGAAGACCATAAAACGGCATATAAGGTTTCCCAGCCAGCGACTCATCATCAGAAGACTGTGCGTCGTTGATTGTAGTATCATTTTCCGGCAGTTCTATTCCGTCGAAAAGCCCACTACCTTCCTCGCTTTCTTCTTTGGCGTCGACTTTTTCATCGTTCCCGGGTTCTGCAATAGTTACTCCAGCGAATAAATCACTATCTTCAGATTTCTTATCATCTTCCTCAATTAATTCTGCTGTAGATTCTTTCATGACCTCAGGTACAACTTCATTACTTTCAGTAGCTATCTCATCATAATGCTGATCAATATTTGGCCTTGCAGAGTTAATGATATTGAAAATCGCCTCATCACCATCTGAATCATCGCCATCCATACTGGCAGCAGTAGTAGTTCCAGAACTAAATATCAAGATGATTAGCAAAAGCACACGTAAAAACAGAAAGAAGATACTTGGCTTATTCATACCTAACTGGATCCGTGCCGCCAAACATCTCATTCAAAATCCTCAAACTTTTTTCTCTCTCTAGTCTTTGCTGCTTTCCCTCCTCAGTCTCCTCGATAGATTGCTTTGAGCTCTTTGCTGATTCTGAGCGTACAACTTCGAAATGAGCATCTTTCATCAACGAATCTGCAAATTCTCCAATGTCAAGAGATGCTTTTAGTGCCTCAAAATCCTCAATTTCTAAAACTTCTTTTCTAAAAACTTCAACAGTATCACCATATCCATTAAGCCATCTGCCCACTAAAATTTTACTATTTTTAATTTTTTGATCAGCTTCTTCAATAAATTCCCATACAAATTCATTAGGATCTTCAACATTTGCGGATCCCCATAATTTTTGTTTTTTGACTTTAAATAATTTTGACTTTCCATTAAATTTAACGCGAAAGCTTGGTGGATTTTTTCGAAAATCACGAATAGTTTCTCGCATTCGACCATTTTCAATTTTACCAAATTCGTATCTTGAACGCCGAATGTGATATAGTAGCTTTTCTATCCTTTTGTTTTCTTTTAGCTGAATAATTGATTTCTTTTGAAGTGTACAATTTTCTGCTTTAATTTGCTCTGATTTGCGTTCTTCAGTTGGCTCAAACGCAACTCGTTGACGTTCTTGAAAACTTGGAGATTGAGATTCTGCGATCTTGATTAAGCCTCCTTTAAATTTCACTCCATTCAATGATTTTCTCAATAATGCATATTTGGTTTTCGTTATTTCGATAGTAATAAAGCCGTATGAGTTCTCATAAGCTTGCTTTTTGTGGATCGAGAGCTCGGTCACTGGTTTACCAAACATACTCAGACGAGAGACTAAATCGCTTGGATCCGCAGCTAGCTTGGGCGGTAGAGATGAGATATGCAAGCGCATTAGAGATGGATCGTCCGCCTGCAAATTCATCTTGATTGTTGCTGTTTGCCAGACGAAATATATGCAGTCTGGTGCTGTTTGCGAGAGGAGATCAAAATTATAGAAATAAAAATATTAAAACTGAGCATAAAGGCAAAATGCTGCAATAGATAAGGAGTGAAGTGTCGAATGCACGTCTGATCAGGGGTCAATTTTGATTCCTCCCAAGGGATCAAAAAAGTTTTTGAGCCTCACGAGTTTGAAAATTCAGAAGCTATCATCAGACTGACTTGGTTCTAGTTAAAGAATATAACTCGTACTTGAAACTTGTATTATATTCCTTATTTCATATTTATTTAAAAAATATGGTTGCTCCGCCAATAGTATACTCCGGTCATGTTGACTTTCGGATGCGTCTTGTGCTTGCGACATTGTCGGGCAGAGCAATCAAAATTGAAAAGATCAGATCCGACGACATGGAGCCTGGTTTAAAAGGTATTTGATTAACATATGCTTGAAATAGCTATGATTCAAGTTGTGCTGACTAGATATTAGATTATGAGGTCTCTTTTTTACGGCTGCTGGAAGCAGTTACGAACGGCAGTGTAATAGAAATTTCATATACAGGTACGGCTTCGTTTTATGATTTTGACAGCATTCCGCTGCTCCAGGGTTTTAACTCATATTAAACACAGGTACCACTGTGGCTTATAAGCCAGGCCTAATAGTAAACGGCACAATAACTCACAACTGTCCACTATCCCGCGCCGTTGGCTACTTCATCGAGCCGATACTTCTTCTCGCTCCATTCGGCAAAGCTGCTCTGTCTCTCACCGTTAAAGGTATAACCTCTAACGGCATCGACCTCGGAGTTGATACGATCCGAACTGCGATATTTCCAATTTATAATAAATTTGGAATAATGCGTCAAGAATTACGAGTTATCAAGCGTGGATCGCCGCCACTTGGAGGCGGAGAAGTGAATGTATTCTTACCGCACGTCTTGCTACAACCACAGACACTACACGCAGCAGTGGGTGCACCTGCAGTCACTAAATTGCGCGGCGTGGCATATTCAACGCGAGTTAGTCCTGCGAGCGTAAATCGGATCGTGGACGGTGCTCGATCTGTACTAAGTGTAACTGGATGCGAGACATTTATTTTCAGCGATGTAGCTAGAGGTGACGAGTCTGGAAAGAGCCCTGGGTTTGGAGTTTCACTTGTTGCTGAAACAAGATCTGGATGGTGCTATTGTGCTGAAGCTGTTGGAAGCGCAGGTGAGGCACCGGAAGATGTCGGTGAGAAAGCTGCCAGAGCGTTACTGGAAGAAGTCGCTAATGGAGGTATGGTTTGTCGGAGTCAGGTCAAAACTGTGGTATTGCTCATGAGTCTTGGAAAGGAAGATGTTGGAAGAGTTATTCTTGGTAAAGGCGTCATAGACGAAGGTTTCGTTCGATTATTAAGAGATATCAAGAGAATTTGGGGTACAGAGGCACGACTTAAAGAGTTTGAGGGCGACGATGAGGATGAAGATGACGATGATGAGGAGCGCGAGAGAGCGGAAGAGTATGTGTTGAGCATAAAGGGCGTTGGATTTGTGAACGCGAGTAAGAAGATGGCATAAAATTTACGCTGTGTAATACCTAATATTATTGTACATGAATATAGTCTGCAACTGCAAATAAATCTAAAAAGATCATCGCAGAGTACCCGCACGTTTCTTTTCCAGAGCTGTTTTATATGGAGGTGCAGTCGGCTTTTGAACCGGATCTAAACTTATTGCCTGAACTCCTTTCTCGAGCTGATAAGTCGCATCGGCATCGTAATCAGACAAATCTCCACACGCAATAAACGGCGCAATCATCCTCTCTGAATAATCCATGCTGGATTTTTCTAGATCTAGCGGAACTTTAATATCTTTCAACTGTAAAGCTTCAGGTTTCCATCCTGGTCTTGGTCTGTAACCTTGACAGACGACAAAAGCTTCGAGCGATGATGCACGCGAACTTCGAGGTTTAGCACATGTGACGTGGTCGAATAGCAATGCAAGTTGCGAATATAGCAAGTCAACGTCACGGCCGCGAAAAATCTTTGCGACAAATGTACCGCCTTCACGAAGGAGGCTTGTGGCTAGAGTAAGAGCTGACAGAATGAGTTGGCCTTGGATGTATTCATCTAGATCGTGGAGTCCGGTGACGTCCGGCGCACCGTCTATGACAAAAAAATTGTTAGCTCATAAGTATCATTATATATTGCATTTCAGAGTGCTGTTTACTCACCCGAACAAACAAAATCGGCTGGCTCGCCCCCAAAGAGATTTAAGATGTTGGTCAACGTCGACGGATGCGTGATATCAGCTTGCAAGGTAGTAACACCAGGCAACGGCGCTATCGGCTGCAAATCAACCGATACAATAGTAGCAGCATTCGACCCAGTTGATAATTTCCTTGATAGAACTTGACTCCATGATCCGGGCGCAGCACAGAGATCTACTACTCTAGTAACGTCGTCGAGAAGATGGAATTCGGAATCGAGTTGCAGAAGCTTAAAAGCAGATCTAGCGCGCCAGCCTTGCTCTTTCGCTTTGCGATAGTATAAATCGCGTTTGTCTTTGCTGCATTTTCCCATATTCGCTGATTTCTCTGATGAAATTAGACAGGAATATATCAGAAGAGGTCGCCAGGCAAATCAATATCTAGAAAATTTCAATGCGGCGTGAAACACCCTAATTGAAATTAACAAATTATTCTGACATTTGATCTCTTCGGCTCACAAGTAGCAATCAAATATTTAATTCATTATTTCGAGTAGTATAGTACAATAAGTGAACGCCTCCAAAAATTATAATCCCAGCAAGCTATTGCAGTCCAGTTATTCCTTACACCGTCACAGTTCCAACCTGCTTCTTACTTTGCTGCACGCTATTTAATACTTCTTGTGTAGCCTTTGCGATGTCACCATTCAGTCTTCGACTATCCTTTTCTTTCTTCATGCTCTTCGACGCTTTGTCTTTTCCTTCAGAGTCAAGCTTCCGCTTCTTCTTCGCTGACGCAGATTTTAACGAGTGCGTAAGTCCATCGTTGCACAACATTTCGATTCTCTTGCTGAGTACTTCGATATCCGATTTCAGCAATGGATTGATAATTACAAGATTATCTTTAGCAATAGGTATGCCGCATTCTAAACAAGTATCCTCTTCAATCTCCTTCAGTGCACTTTCGGCAAACACATGACCACACTCGGCATGATAAATGAACTTCGATCCGCCTGCTTTCATTTGCTTTCCAGTAACAGGGCAAACCCATTTCCCACTCTTATCATCTTTAGTAATCTTAAGTTCAACAACGTCTTTGAAGCTCTTGATATGCGGAACAAGAGCTTCGCCATCTCCAAATTTCTCCGGTGAGATCAGCCATTCTAAAATCGCATCTTTATTATATAATCTTCCTAAATAATCACTAACAATTGGAAGCTCTAGTGGTTCTAAACTTAATCTGCAAGTTTTCCAGGAAAATTCGGCCGTGAGTAGATTTTTTTCAAAGACTTGAGATGACGTTGCTTCGCGAGAAGAGTAGTTGACCAGCTCGCGGCGAGTTGGAATTGATCCTCCATCGTTCTGCCAGTTTTTTTGTTGGTTAGCAAATTCTTTGGCTCGTAAGATACTCACTTCAATAGAAAATATAAACAGATGAACTTACACCCATGGTACAGTACAGTCGGCCAGATTGTCGGCGTAGAGAGCGTACCGCGATGGCTCAAAAGAGATGAGAGCACATTGGAATATGCACGTGAGTATTCACGTGACAACTTCACGTGATATATTCTAGTGTATTTGTAAATTGAACCGTGGCGACGCGAAATCAGATTTCTAATATCTTTGCATCCTCAGTTACTATCCGCGCAATTTGAAGCGTAGCATATACATACACTATACAAGAAAGATATTAAGTGTGAATTATATTAGAATATGGCCAATTATTTAGCGTCTATCTTTGGCACGGAACAAGATAAAGTCAACTGGTGAGTTTACGAAGAGATTTTCGAGAAAATCGTTACAGTATACTAACATCTACAAATCAAGCTCGTTTTACTACAAAATCGGTGCATGCAGACATGGCGACAAATGTTCAAGAAAACACGTGAAACCGTCGTATTCACAGACTATTATGTGTCCAAACATGTACCAGAATCCAGCCTACCAGCAAGGCAACAAATTGAATGAGTCGCAGATGCAGAATCACTTTGATGCTTTTTATGAAGACTTCTTTTGTGAAGCAGCTAAGTTTGGAGAGGTTGAGGAGATTGTTGTTTGTGAAAATAATAACGATCGTAAGTGATTGCTTGATATATCACTAGTGTGTCATTTATATATGTATGCTAACAATTATCTAGATTTGATCGGTAACGTATACTGCCGGTTCAAGTACGAAGAAGATGCGCAAAAATCATGCGACGATTTCAACTCTCGATGGTACGGTGGTAGACCGATATATGCTGAATTGAGTCCAGTGACAGATTTCAGAGAAGCATGCTGTCGGCAGCATGATACGAAGGAGTGTATGCGTGGTGGCTTTTGTAATTTCATTCATTCAAAGAAACCATCGCCTGATCTTCTTCAGGATCTCGAATTGTGTAAGTTACTGGTTTTTTTGCTTTTGTTTATTCGCTTTTGAGATAATGGCTAACGAATTTCATTACTTAGCTCAGATGAAATATTTGAAGAATCGAGGTCGTGACGCCCGTTCAGTTACACGTTCTCCTTCCCCAGAACCGAAGCGTAAGTTCGTCTAAACCATTGACACATGAAGTGAAAAAAAGAGGAGGAGGAAGGAATATCCTCGTGTATAATGCTAGATTTGTTTTTATATGTGAATGTGGTTTTTCTATGTTTTCGGTGTTGGGCAATTTGCATTTTGTTTTCTAATTGTTTGTACCATGTAAATTAGGATAAAAAGAATTCAAATTTTTATTCAATCTAGTTCATAATCCAAATTACATCCCATTATACAATCTCCTATATACTATGCTTGATATAGTACGCAACAAAAAATTAACCGTGCAATTATGTACAAGTTCACTCAGACCGAGAACGATTACGCGCGCTCGACCCAGTCCTCATTTCTCCGTGATTCTGGCGCCTCATCAGCGCCGTATTGAAGATATTCAGCGTACTTGTCTAAATACCAATTTCCGTCTTGAGCACCGCGAGCATAATTTGAGAAGTTGTTTTTGAGAGGTGGGAGAGTCTTGGGAAGGTAAGGTGAGAGCTGGATGAAAAAATAGAAGTGTTAGTATTGCCCGTTCATGTACTTTTAAGAACTAAAATAAAATAAAACTTACGTCACTTGTAGCCAACTCTTCAGGAACAACATATGTTCGCACTTTGTTGTAATCGATGATGTACCGGGCATGTTTTGTGTGCTGGCCCATGTTGGCTGAGCCAGTGCCTTTATAAAAGTCCTTGTTTCCTTGCTTTGTTGTCAGCTTGGCTCTTCGGTTCTTTGGATGATTTCTGTTGATCAGCGGTATTAACCGGTCTTTAAAATGATTAAGGAGAGATGGCGCGGAGGGCTTCATTGCGGCGGTTTGTTGCTGTAATTGCTGATATTGTAGCCTGCTCCAGTCGTTCTACAGCAAATGAATATCCCGAGATGGCTAACTAACTGGGCCAACGCTTAGTGCATAGTATAAATGAGCAAGCTTTAGTGCTTCATGCTAGAATATTCCTGACTCTGTAAACCCTTGGCCCTGCTCTGACATCACCACCCTTTCTTCTTCTCTCGCACCTTATATCTTTCTTTGTTTGCCCAAACTCCGCATTCAACGACTCGACTATTCCTTCAGATTCATCATGAGTGACGCTTCCTGGGATAGTGTTACTTATATCGGCCAGAAGGCCACGGCTCGCAGCAGCGCTGCCGCCCGCTCAAACTCGGAGATCAATGCCGCCCGGCGCACGGGAGCAGTCGTTTCCACCGACAAGAAGTACGGCGCAGGTTCAAACAAGTCCAGTGGTAGCGAAGGTCAACGTCTGGCGAAGATCGATCGCGAGAACGAGGTCGCGCCCCCGGCGAAGCTCGATTTGAACGTGGGAAAGGCAATCTCAAAGGCTAGATTGGAGAAAAGTCTTACGCAGAAAGATCTTGCCGTTAAGGTCAACGAGAAAGCCAATATTATTAACGATTATGAAATGGGTCGCGCTGTACCTAATCAGCAGCTGCTGGGAAAGCTGGAGCGTGTGCTGGGCGTTAAGCTGAGAGGAAAAGATATTGGATCGCCACTTGGTGGACCCAAGAAGAAATAGATGACGAAGCCAAAATCACAAATAAGACAATACGCTGTATTACGGAAATAGAAAGAAAGCAGAAAGAAGACTGTTTCATGAAACATCAAAGGATCCTCACAAACAGCCGAACATGACTGCTGACTCAGTCTCATTGTCAAGTCTAATAAGATTTCCGTTTTGTCGTGACGTCTTTTCAGCATTTTTTTGTTGCTAATTTGCTTGGATAGGGAAAATTTTGTATATATAATTTGGGACGGTTGCTTCGAGTTTGGTTTACTTCATCTTTTTTTTGGGTTGTGCTGTTATGATTAAGATATATTTTCAGTACTCGTGTGATTCGTATTACAATTATTTGTTTTTGCGTGCGCACTCTATCTGCAATTCCATATATACACTAATTGAACTTTCTCGCAAAGCATTTTATTATTCGTTTTATAATTCTGCTATGTAAATGCAACGCGTGCTACTCAAAGAGAACAACTTTACCACTTGCAGTGCCTCCGACTATCCAATTCTACATCAGGAATAAGTTAGTAATAAAAAAAATCAAGCGAGTAAAAAGTAGATGTACCTTTGTAGGATGGAACTTGCAAGCGGAAGGTACAGTAGTAACATACTCTCCACCTAGCCTCGCCAATTGAACGCCATCCGCGTTATAAATATCCATATATCTCTTCATATTACCGATAACAAACTTATTCACACGATCGGCGGGATTGGCCTGCCAGGCTGCTTTCAAAATAGTCACCCATTTTCCAGACTGGCAATTATGCTTGATAGTTGACGATGGTGTAAGTTCTGACTGCTTAGAGTCGGTCTTCCAAGATGCCGATTGGTGAAGATTGAAGATGTTGATCGTGTCGTCGTAGCCATTGCAAACCAAATCTCCAGTTGAAGCCCAGGATGTGCAACTTATACTCAATCGGCTATTATATTCGGTAACAAAGTTAGGCTGAAGCTCACCATCTTCAATCTTGTTAATCTTTCTAAAATCCCAAATTTTCATCGTTCGATCAAGCGAGGATGTAGCACATAAATGCGGTGCTCCGCGATGTAATGATAATCCACCAATTTTCTTTTCATGAGCCCGATATTTCTCTGTTCCTTGATTAGTCGGCGCTCGTAAATCGACGCGACAAATTTCTCCTGCAAATGTAGAGTAGTAGATTGTATTCGAGTCTGCAAAATCCATTTCACAGACGCCATCCGAGTCATGATTACCTTCACTAAAGCAGATTTCAGAGCTAGTACCAGATTTAAAATCAACGCATCTGATAGAACCATCGTAGCTTGATGTGTAGAGTCTCTCTGCGTGGCCGGGTGCAAACGCGAGACTTGAGAGGGTGCGAGAGTGGACTTTGAAAAGGTACAGAGTTGGCGAAGAAGTCTCTTCGTTATCTTCGTCTTCCGATTTCGAAATGTTTTTAACTGTGTCGACGTCCCAAACTCCCAAGTTTCCTATTTTATCGCCAGCAAGAACTAGCCGATGAGAAGTCGACGGATGGAATTGCATATAAAAAATACGTTCGGGAGTCTAGACAAGAATAATCGAGTCAGTTTATTCTTCGCATTGTGCATTATTTAATAATAATGTCTCTCACGATTTTGATTTCGTTTGGTATAAACCGTTCATATAGTTTAAGTGAACTCATATCTTTCCTTAAATGCAAAACATCTTTTGCAAGAACTTTTGTATTCTCTCCCTCATCAACCTCATCGGCATCATCGAAAGTCCACGCCCGCGCAAGACCTTCGGTAGATATGTCCTCAAATTTAACGGTTCCAGCAACTCTCTTTCTACTAGCTTCTTCTTTCTCTATAGCAGCTTTATATTTCTCTGTAATCTCATCTTTAAGAGCAACATTATCAGCCGCGAGACCTTTAATTCGAGCACTAGCTCGCCGCGGAGGTAATGGCTCTTTTTTGACCTTTGCTTTCTTTGCGGCCGAAGATGATGCTGCTGATGCTGACCTTCGTGAGCTGGAGCGTTTTGTAGCTGAACTTGAGGCAGCACCGGCCGAGGCCGCAAGAGAGCTCCCGAGATCGGCGAGCTCGAGCTGACGAAGGAGAGCTTGGTTGCGCGCGATATTCGCTTGCCGTTGACGCTCGTACTCGGTTTCTTCTTCCATTAGATCTCTACTTGTAATTCAATCTTACCAAAATGCGTACATATATTATTGGACAGTGATGCATAAGGTCATAAGACGCGTTGATTTTCGTTGACGCGTTAGTTACTCTATAAATTGTTACCCGGATTGGATCACGTGCCTTGATGATATATAATTTTTAGGCCACATCTAGGCTGGGAACGTTTAGAGCTTACATGAATGACAGATTAATCATAACATATATCATATTATGGAGTGTAGTTCTTTAATATCCAATCCGACGCGTATCTAAACGTACACAGTGAACTCAAAAACGCGCAGCAAGCAATAAAAAGGGAAGAAGGAAAAAAAAATGTAACCGAAAAAAAAGTACAAAGAAAAACAAAAGGGAGACAGAAACTGAAAAGTACGATAACTAAGCCAAAAGTAAAGGTCAAAGAAAAGCGATAATGAAGATGAGATCGGAGTAAGATCACAGGAGACAAGGTGTCAAGATACCGTCAAGTAGCAGTCAATGAGTGTCCTCGATTTCCCTCCTTTTCCTTCTATTTTTCCTTGTCCTTGTCATCTGCCGATTCAAAGTTCAATATAAAAAGTAAAGTAATAAAGAGAGCACGATAAACCAAATTAAATCAAGAACAACTGCAAACGACAAAACCAAACATAAATTCCAAAAAGAACTGCTCAAAAGCAAAGATTGCAATGAAAGGTAAACATGATAAAAGAAAATATGTTTTGTAGACAGTTTTACTCTTCATGCAGCCATACATGGGTCGATAAGTTTGCCTTTATTTCCAAAAAAAAAAAGCTCTTGTCTCTCGGGATTAGTATAGCATCTCTTTTTTCTCTCTTTTCTTGATGTTTTAGTTAATGCATATGGTCGGCCATTGAGCCACGATAAATTCAAGATAATTCAAGATAAATCACAGAATCGAATCTAATCTCGTAAACACATTAAGCCTAAAATTATATCAATATTAGAATCTTAATTCCTTCACGCGAAATTAGAGAAGGGCAAAACGGGGAAGAGATCACATACGCGGCAGCGACAACTTCAACTTGCAGCTCTCTATCCTTGTTCGCATTCAATTCATCCGAAATCTCTTGCGCAAGATTAACACCAACACCACCGGTAGATGCACCAGGTTTCGCCGCAAACGGCCACTGTGAAAAATCTCCCAAGAGTTCATCTACTCGTCCAAACGCACGGTCACGCGCGTCATGCCCCAAGCTCGAGAGTGCGTTTTCGAGCACGTTGGCTGCGTAAGCACCACAGACCATACATACTGTGCGCAGATATCTAAATGGTACTTCTTCGGGAACGAGCGGAGTAGCGGGTAAGACGACCGTCCGCGAAGTGAGGATGTTGATTGTGCGGCGACGGATCTCGTCCTTTGCACCGGTGTCGGACACAGGATGGGTAGCCATGTCGAAGAGGAGGAAGTTGCGTTTCTCAGTGCGCAAGATACCTTTATCCACTAATCCCTTTGCGAGTCTTTCACGGACTTGCTTGAGCTGATATCCAATCTTCATCAGATTCCAGGTCTCGCCTGACATGAGATCAATCCAGGCCGCGACTGACAGTTTTTCGGAAGTTTTCATGAGCTTAAGAGCTTCATCTAGAAGCACCTCACCTGTGAGTTTCTCATCAACGACTTCGATTAGGCGGTCGCTGAGGGGGAGACGTCGACGAGACGGATCGCGCTGCATGCTGATTCGACCGCGGAGGGCAAGCTCGAGGACAATGCAACCTCGTAGAGCGTATGAAATGTTATCGTTCCAAAATGAGAGGTAGCCCTGAATAGAAGACAGGAAAGTTAGTATATAGATCCAACAGAAGCCAATTGAGAGGCAATTTGGTGGATGCAGCGACTGAAGGCAGAAGTAACATAAGTAACATCTCGGTCGACAGCGCCGCATGCGAGAACAAACAGCGGCGAAGTAAGCCAATTCCAACAGATTACTAGACTCAAATCCAACTCAAAATAAGAAGGACTAATATTCAAACAAAAGCAAACAAAAAGACCACAGAGGAAGGAAAAGGGAGGGCGCGAACCTGTTTGTCTTTGAGTCCCATGAGCAGTATTTCCTCCATAAGCGTCAGACGAGGCTGCTTCGCGCGCTCGTCGCCTTCTTCCATGTCGCGAGGATCAAACGCAATCTTGTGGCCATTTTCGGACGAATAGGTCTCTGAATGGAAGGACTTTTCTTCGGGAGACGATGCGCGCGGGGTACCTGGGTCGGAGCCGTTCTGGGTTGCTGCTGCGGACGAGGACGAAGATGCGACGGCGGAGGCGTTGTTCACGCGGCGGCGCTGGAGGCCGGAGGACATGTGTGAGTCTTTAAAGGAAAAGAGAAGGAATCGGGCGCTATCCGAGGCAGATTATAGGGGAGTAGGTCGCGGGAGGCGGTGCAGAAGCAGGAGCTGGACCTTCGTATACTGGCTGGCAAACCCGGCCGTTGGAGGAACACGACTTTGGTAGGGTTGGGGTCCCGGAGACGCAGCACTTGGGTACGAGCGCCTCAGGAGACTTCCGCAGTAATACACGAGCGAACTACCCCATCATGCAGGAATCTAGAATCATTCACGCACCAGCTGTAGCTGAAATTAACAGAAAACATGATAGACTGCAGCGCACTTAATGCGCCCGTATAAATGCCAATAATCTCAATATCATTACAAACTTATCATATCACAGTCGACAGCTTAGTCATATTCTAAATCAATAAGCTCTGGCCGCGCATTGAGCCCATCATCTCCCGACAAATGCACTTCATCAACAACATCCTCATTCTGCTCCGTCGGCTCATCAACCACAATCTCAACCTCTTCCAGTTGCTCTTCTTCAACAGGTTTAGAGGGTAACACTCTCTTGACAGCCTGGACAAGTTCTTCTATGATATCTTCACGCACAAAAACGAGGAAATATGGAGTGCCTGCAGTTGAATCATATTCCCCTCCGACATCGACATTAGTAAACGGCATCACTTCTTCAGCTGTCACTTCCATCACATTCTCATCATTATATTTGCGCCAAACCCCACTTTCAAAATCATGGATATAAATCCAATAATGCCCAAATGTAGCTTGTCCGCGATGTATAAATACCGAGTGAACTCGATATCCAAGTTGTTTCAAATCTGCAAATTGATGTCCAATCTTGCGATTCAGTTCATCAATCTGTGCGTCAAGCTTAGGTGCAGCTGTTGCCATTTCCGCCACTTCTTGCGAGATATCGTCTAGCACCTCCCCAATCAGTGCCGTACTAGCAATATCTTGCTTGCTATCAGGACAATCATGCCTATCCAGTAGCGTCTCTTCCGAACTCGGCGTCTGTCTTTCCTCATCAACAATAGAAGTAATCCCCGTAGTCGCTTGCTGAACTTGCTTTAACCATCCATGAGCAGCGCGCAAAGTATGCTCACCATTAAGTTGATTAGAATCATCGAGGATATTTTGCACTCTTGCACGCTGTGTTTCAAGATTTTTGAGTTGTACTTTCCATTCCCACATTTGCTCTCTTCGTTTTTTAATATCGACGCCTGAGGTTCGATCTGAGCTATCCATATATCGATCAAGGTAAATCGTATCACCGAAAATAATCGGTGCATTACTTTTAAATACCCGGCCAGCTTCACGATCATATTGAACTCTCTGAATCTGAATCTGCAAAATTGGAGGTAATTCGAGTAAGGTGACGTAGCGACGAGCAGGTTGTCCATCTAAATCAACTGTTTCGACATCGAAGCATGCGTCAAGTGCATCATAGATATCCCGAGCTCCGGCAGCGACGTCGACAATTAAATGCGAAAACCTTTCTTCTTTTGTCCGTATCGCTGCATTTCGAGTTTCATTTCCACGCACTTCGAGCGTCTGCTGCGTTTTGCCATAAAATAGATCTTTTATCATATCTATTTGCTCGCCGTCATTGTCGACACTGTCCGGTTTAAGCGCAGCTTCGATCTGGAACAGAACGTTCTCGATACATTCAGTTACATCTTGCTGACTACCAAACATCATGCTTGAATCGTTTCGTGGCGGAACTGTTGGTGGAATTGTCGTTGATGTGCGACGAGGTAATGGAGGTGGAACTTGCTGACTTGGTTCTTTGTCAAGTAGATCACTGTTGATTTCGCGCTTATTATCGTCGTCTCTAATGTCATCTAGAGTGCTCGTAGTGTTCGTTACCGCAGGTATCTCACCAAGAACTCGTCGTTCCATCGTCGGACTCACAGGCTTTGAATCCGTCGACTTCTTTGCAGGCGAGAAATTCTCTTTATCGCTCATCGTTACATTACCTTGTTCAATAACAGCAGCCGCAGCCTCAGCTTCAGCAACAGGACCTTCTACAACTTCTTCTTTCTCCTCATTAATAACATCAGGCATCGAAACATCACTTGTAATAGCATTGCTTTGGCTCCTCTGTTGCTGTCCCCCAAATTTCTGCCAATCCTCCCATGCCTCAAGAGAACTTACAAGTGCAAGATATGCTAAGTCATGATTTGGAGCAACAGAACTCTCGCTTGAATTAATCATGTTTGAGAAAAGACCGCCAAGCTCACGTACAAAATCAAGTGCTCTATGAATTTCCCATTCTGTAACTTTTCGACCTCCGATACGTTTTCCGCGCGCTAATGCAGCTGAAATATCGTCGTCTGCTTGTTTAGAACTATCAAAGTCGATGACAAGGTCACGTAGTGGTTTGATAGTAAAATAAAACTGAAGCAGGGAGTTTAAGTAGCAAGTATTTCCGATATTTTGAAGTCCCACCGGTTCATTTTCAGATGCCTCACGAGTGAGTGTTACTATAAACTCAGTTAGCAACAATGAACAAAGACAAAGAAGTAGTGAAAAACGTACAATCTATTGTACCGTTCTCTAGAAAATTCTTCAAAATTTTACTCTTCCTCGCAATCATAATAGTTCGCATAGCATTGCGCATCGTCAATATCTCATCCGGATTATCAAAAACTCGAATATTAAACACAGTCAATAAATGGCTATCTTCCATCGCATTCTGCACCCCTAATACAGCGAACGCAGCGCTCAATTCAGGCAATGGGCCAGTAAGACTATTCGCGTCCGCAAACGTCAGTAATTTAGGGCTCTGCCTTTTTTTAGCCAGTACGACGAGAGCGGAATTAAGAATATCTCTCTTTGCAGGAAATTCTCTCAAATTGATCTCATACGATGCAATGATCATCTCATCGTCAGTCTCATGCTCAACAGCTAAGGCTTTGTAGCTCTGTTCATCAGTCATGCTTTCAGCTTGTAAATAAGAGCGAAGGAGGTCACTGTCTCGCTCATTTGCAACGATCTGTAAGGCGGATTTTAGTTTTGAGGAAGAAGATGGAGCATCTTGAAGACGGGCTTTGTAGACTCCTAATATCAGAGAGTCGTCGGTAAATGAAGAAGGTTCGTCGATGCCGAGTTCGCGATATGCGCTTCGTAAATCATCACGTGTTAGAGCGCCGAGTGATTGCAGCTCGACGACTCGGATTTGAAGTTCTTCGGACGCACGAGTGGTTGAGAGATGCTGAAGACATTCGAGATAGTATGCTGAGTTTTGTGGATCGCAATCATTTTGACGATCAAACGTTTGTAAGAGTAGGGTATCACTGAAATCTGGAGTAGCTCCCAAACTTGCGCAGCGGCTATACGCTATTGTTAGTATAAATACAGCATTAAAGCAAATAGATATGGCCATACAGAGAGACAGTGGTCGTAGGCTCGATGTATGCCACATTTCTAGTATATTTTGGATAATGGCCACATGCCAAAAATGACTTTAAGGCCGGTAGCTCGGAGTCCGTCGAGATATTGTACGGATTTTCGGCATCGTTTGCTAAAGAGATATCAGCCAATGTCAACAATACAAAAGAATAAAAAATGCGCATATGATACTTAATGATTTGACTAAGATCGCAATTTCCATCCTAGCTTCCTCCAAGAGCCTCTTGACCGCATTCGAAGTCTCAGTGCCCTCATTGACCAACGGCGCTCGCCATACTCCAGCCTCTAAATCCTTCGTAAATGCAAATTGCTTTAAAATTCGTGGATCAATTTTCGTATTCACAGTCTGATTATCGATTTTTATTCTTCGCGGAGTGACACCTTGACGAGATTCAAGAGGGTCGCCAAGGATTCGATAAAGGGTATTATATGCAGCATGCGGAACTGGGATTGCAATTGGAGGCTTTTCAGGCTGGGCGGCTTCTTTGAGTTTATAATCACGGTCAGCTTCGTATGCTTTGATGCGAGATTCGATTTCTGAGGTCGTGAATGTATCGGTTATGCGCCGCGTTAGTCGAGGGCGGTAAATTGTGATGGTGACGATGGTTGAGCATAGGTAGCATGAAAGTCTGAATTCTTCTTGATCAATGATTTCATTGGGACCTTCTCCGTCGGTTGCGGAGTCGGCGTCGTCAAAGTCCGGTTCGATAGGCCTCGTGGAGTTATGCTGCGAAATGGGAATGAAGTGGTGAATGCTCTCGGGAGTGGAGCCACAGGTTGCTGGTGCTCCAGCGGCTGCTTCGGGATCAAGACTGACAGTAAAATGATAGCGGCAAATAGAGCAAACTAGTCGCAAAATATGAGGGTCCGGCGGAGAATCAATGGGAATAGACTCGGCAGAGTCAGCGGCCACATCAGAAGTCGTCGGATCAGGCTCCGGTTCCGGAGATTGAACCGAGTCCGATATAAATCGATGAACATGAGAAGATACCGCAACTCCGACTGCTTTCTGCTGCTTTGTGCTGGCTTCTTTGAGTCCGAGGGCAGATCTGTAGACGACGACGGGGATATCAGACGATTCTACGGATGGCGGGAGCTGCGGGGTCGGAAGAGTGATTGAAGCAGAAGTTGGAAGGTAATGAAGTAGCTGCTGAATTACAAGCGGAGCCGATTTTCCGGCACCAAATTGCGGCATTGCGGGGGATTGCTGATATGTCAGGACTAGAGGGTTGCAGGATCAGATTGCCAATGACGAGGGCATCTGCAATTGAATTGCTGCGTTGCTGAACTTGGTGAGCTTGTGAATAGCGAGAATCAATAATGCAGACGCTATTATTCAAGTAACAGCAAAAACAGGATAATAGAATCGAGATGAAGGCCAGATCAGCTTGTATCTTGCTGTCCTCTCGACGCGTACCCAGGAACCGCAAGTTCGACTCCGGACGTTGCGGATCTCACGTGATTGTTTCACCAGCCACAGGGGCTCAGGGCAGCCGGCACTGCCTCTTTTGGCTTAGTCATCTATTGGCATAACTGTGCAAGTGGTTTTGCACAGGCAAAGTGTGTGGTCGGGAATTCACTCGCGTCTGATTGGCCTTTTTTCGACTTCATCAAAAGCCTCCGCCTAACTCGAGGATTCGCGAAGATCTCGACGTATTTACACCTCAGAAGCGAATAAGACCGGCCGGATTGGATCACGGTCACAGACGACTGCTTTTTCTTAGCTTTCTCGCAAAGGACTTGTTGTGCCTCCTCTTTGGCGACTTTTCACGGACTTCACGACCAAGCCTATCGAATCCACAATAATCCAACACGAACAACAACAAATCGCTGCAAAATATGTCTCTTGTGCCGAAAGCCGTCCATCCTGCTCACGCGTATCCGGCCTACGAACCGCGAGATGCAATTGCGTCGACCTCTAAGATCGCTGTGCCGGGTCTGGCTGCTGGATTAGCAATGACTGCCACTGTAGAGCGCATCCAGCATCCTCGGGGACTCTTGACCGAATCGCTCGCTCGTATCGCGACCCGGACTGGACTTTTGGGTATGAATTTGCTGTTTGAAAGAAGATAGGAATGCTCTTCTTTTATATTGTCGCTGTGGGCAGGCTTGAAGTCCTATCAAGTTTTGCAGTTGCTAATATGACGCTCCTTTCTATTTGCAGCATCGGCCGGCTGTCTTTACAACTTCACCGAGACCGCCTCAGCAAACTTACGAGAGAAGGAAGATGCCTGGAATAACTTTTACGGTGGTTTAGTTGGTGGTGCAATTATCGGATTACAGAGTACGTATTCATTTCATATCATCTCACATGTCGCACCATTGTAATACAATTAGCGAGTTCGGCAATCGGCTAATATTTACTTTTCAAAATAAATAGAGGGTACGATTACACACACATTCTGGACGTCTATCTTCTTCGGATCTTTTCTCGGACTCGCGCGGTGGGCCGGTGGTATCTATGGCATCACTCTTACCGGGGGCGCTGATGCGCCCGGTTCGTTCTTCAGCACCAAGGAACCCGACCAGGGAGATTTCTACGCGATCCGTCGCCGGGCGCCGTTATCGGAGACGATTAGCAAGCTGGGTGAGGGACGGGGACTCGAGTATGCGAAGGCTGGTGTGTCGAAGCCGGAGTAGGTTGGATTGATAAGAGTTATTGTATTTAGTGCTTTTTTTTTCTTTTCTCTTTTTGCTTTGTTTATATTGATCATGGCCCGGTAGTTAAGTGACTTCACAGTTGCTGTATTGCATAATAATTCATATATTGCTGTTTATGCGCATAGCATACGAACTATTGTAAGGAAGCCGACTCTGGCTGTCAGCTTAGGGTCTTTTGTACCGTTCGAGGAGTCTCCTCCACGCTGCCCACCGGTGCCGCACTCACCGCTTGCCCGTCCCCAGCACCTGCAGCAGCCTGCCCGTTCGCCGCCGCTCCGCGCAACTCTGTCATGTCGAAACTGCACCAGACCCAGCAGAACTTCTACGTGCACTTCCGCACTACCCGCGCAGGTATTGTGAACTCGCTGCGCCCGCAATCTCCCGACGAATCATTGACTGACTGACTATCCTAGCCATCGAGGCCCTCATCACCACCGACCCCATTCCCGACCCGCCGACCGACCTGCTTGCGGCCGCAGAAGCTCGTCTGGCAGGTCTAAGGACAGACGTTTCCAATGCTTATGCTTACTTGGCTCCGTACGACCAGCGGACCTACTCTACAGTCAGTGATCTGTCCCTACTGTTCTCATATTAACTGCACAGTTTCTGACATTGATTGTCATGCAGCAACTCGACCAACTGACCGCCGACTACGACTCCCTGCGTGCAAAAGTAGCTCCACGCACCCCATTCTCTTTCTCCAGTAGGAGCCGCAAGCCCGAAAACGGCAGCTCAGCATCATCTGGTGCAGTAACAGAACCAGTATCCCAGCAAGAGCCGATCCGGCCTACGGTCCCCTCGACCTCTGTTCATCAAACTCGCAATCAGCTTTCGAAGTTTGTCGTTGCGAAGCCTCTGCCGTCAGCTAACAGTCTTCTCATCAGCGGTATCGAGCTATGCGTTGTCTTTGTGCCTTCCTCCGTTTCAGTCAGCAATGTGCAAGTCATGGACTGCAAAGATTCAGTCTTGGTATTCGATTGTGAGATCGATGGCCCCATTCATTTAACTCGAGTAGTAACCTGTTGCTTTGTCATCCGTTCTGCTCTTCAATTCCGCATGCACGACTCGACCGACAGCGATATCCTTCTCGGATCACAAATTTCTGGCGCAATAATCGAAAAATCCGACGAGCTGATCTTCGCTCAGACAAAATTCGACAATGAGCTGCACTCTATGATCGCAGTCGAGCCATATACCGGCACCATCGACGACTTTGATCACCCGGTTGGACTATCGCCTAATTGGAGCACGATTGATGAGGACTCGACGACGAAGTTCACCGAGCTTGAGTATAAAGAAATCAAAGCGTTGGCCGAGAAGCTCGGGGGTAGTACGAGTGCCTTGCCAGATGAAATGAAGCGGATAAAACGGAAAGTAATTTCTAGAAACCTTGAGTTTGAAGAGTGAAAGCTTCTCGAAGTCTTATTTGTTTGCTGTAAAGTAGGTAGTAAGCTACTTTTCGTTGTTTGTTTTTATGACTTGGTGCTCGAATTGGAATACTTTTTGATAAAGTCGCGTTCTCGTTTCGGATTACACTACTGTACGATATTTTGAAATGAAATAAATTATCGAAAATTACTTTCTTATTCGAAACAAAACTAACATAATTTGAATCATTATGCCACATCACTAAAAGCGGAAAGCAAGAAATAATACAAACAAAATTCAGAGAAATTACTTGTGTTCAATTGAAGCAAGTATATGCAAAAAGAAATTAATGATAGACACAAACCCAGAAAGCAAAACAATCAATGCACAAACATTTTCAAAAATGAATACAAAGCAAAATACTAATTACGCCGATTGATAATACCTGAAGACAAAACATAAAAGAATCAATTAACGCGCCACGCGTACACACTCAACTCGCAATCAACTACTGCTAGGTACAGCAGCAGGGGGAGTTTCAGCGGGAGTAGACTGGGCAGGAACCGGCGCTGCAGCAATTGGCTTCTCCTTCGGTCTCCTTTTCTTAGGTGCTGGAGCAGCAGAAGCTGTCGCCGTCGGTGCACCACCATTACTTCCACCACCCACCGACGCAGCAGCTGGTGCCGGCGCTATTGCCACAGGAGGTGTATGATCGCCGCCCGAAGTAGCTGCCGAAGCTGCTGCAGCTCCTCTCTTTCCACGTGAAGATCCCGCGGGACGACCGCCGCGGCCACGACCGCGTTTAACCGTACCATCAGCCCGCTCGATTCTAACCTGTTCCGCATCTGAAATCAACGGTCCTGAAAATACAAAAAATCCATCTTTTGTACTCGCAGCTTGCTCTTCAAGAAGTAATTCAGAATCATCGATGAACGGGTCATTAATATCATATCTACCATACTTTCCATCAGTCTTGCGCTTCGCCTTTGGTTTCGGAGCCGCAGAAGATGATGATGCCTCGCCTGTAGCTGTCTTTGGAGCTCCAGATCCAGATCCAGCATCATCTCCAGAATCCTCAGATTCGTCTCCAGCGTCATTTCCTTCATCGTCAAATAATTCGGCCGCTGTAGCAGCAATTTGAGGGTGCAACGTTGCCCAGCCGTATTTGTCTTCGGCTAGTTTAGTGATGTTGAGAACGACATTGGTCTTGCCGTGCAATGGGATATGTAGACATACGGACGGTGCGACGTCATTTTCGGTCGAGGCCGCGCGATCAGTAGAGGAATAGAGAGATGATGAGGTAGTATGAGGGCCGCCAGAATTAACGCGGGCGCGTTTAGCAGCAGGTTGAGGAGCTGGTTCAGCGGTCGGACTTGTTGCAGTTGCACCAGAACCAGTACTGCCACCAGCAGTGTTCAATTTGGTAACGATAGCTATAGCAGACGACGGTTCAGGAGAGAGCAAGCTCGAAACAGAGACTGAGCCTACTTTCGGTGAACTTGGAGATTTATCCTCGGGGGAGAGTAAGGACGCTATTGACGGTGAGGCGCGAGCTGGAGTGTTTGTTCGCTGTGAAGGAGAGTCATTTGTCTCCGGATTTAAGAGCGAGAAAAGAGTATTGCTCATAGTCCGGTCAAGTTCTAGCGTCTAGATTGTAAGCAACAGCAGCAACAGCAGCAACAGAGGTTCATGTGAATTTGTGCTGGAGTTAGTGATTATCGCGATGGCTTGATCTGGGAGACAGCGAGGGCAGTTACCCGGACCGAAAACGCTAATATCTTGCCGTCTTGGATATCCGTTGAACAATTATCACTGGCAACGGCAATATGAGTGTCTCCCGCTTTGCTCAGCTAGTAAAGGCCTACCCAGCAGACGTTCTAAAGCGTCAGATTAGTCTTAAGACAGCGCTTGAGGACCAGTTGGCGGAATATCAAAAGGGAAAGCGTGCAGAGCTGCCGAATCTCGGTGGCCAGATTGAAGGAATGCAGGATGTTCTTGATAATAAGTATCAAAAGCTCGTACGTAAACTTGATATTTTTGTTGTCATTTTAACGCTATATTTTGCTGCTAATATGAACTTTACAGTATCCTCTATCCGACAAATTAATGAAGCCTGCCGGTAAACCCACATATTATGCTGCTCTTGAGGACGAGCTCAAGCATGGCGTGAAGGAGCCGTCGAGGTGGGACAAGGTCAAGATATTTTTCGCAAATGGTCGTATAGACTAGTTCATCTCCGTCATAATTGCTTCTCGCGTTTCTTGGTTTTATTGTTCTTTTGTCTTGGTTAATGGCTTTGGGTTGGTATTGGTTGACAAAATGTTCCTATCTGTAAATATTGGTTGAGTTTAACAGAGTGAGAAGAATAGCATTTGATGATACAAAGCGGCTCTTTATTAAATACAGTGCGTTTTCTATATATGCAATCCATTCCTATTTACAGTTTAATCAGTCTTTCTCAACCTACCACCCCCTTTCTTCCACAACCAGAGTGCTTCAACAGCAACTGTTCTCAGTCCAAGATGTCTGGTTTTTTTCTCGTCGGCTGCTTCAATTATTGAATCAATGACTTTTGTGTGTTGTACAATATCCCATAATGCATCGCCGATATATTCACCATAGCTATTTGCGCCTAACTTGTAAAGAATTCGGCCTACTATTTGAACAGCTATCGCCCGTTGAGCTGGGACGCTGCTTCGACATAGATGGGCTAGTTCGGGAATAGTATATCCCGCGTATCCAGGGGAATCTGAATGATGGTGTAAACCCAGAGTGGTAGGTAATTCACGAGCTCTCGAAGGTGGAATAACGTCACCACGAAAATCAAATCTGATATCAGCAGGTGAAACAGATTCTTGTTCGGGAAAGTATGGAGATGAAGAATCTTCCTCTTCGGTGACAGGCTGCATCCACGCTAAAGAAGAAGGATCCGTCGGGAGGTCGGGAAAGTATTTGTCGTGGAGTTTTGTGAGGAAGTCGGGGTCGGAAGGGTCAAGGTCATCTGATCTGGGAGTTGGAAAGTGAGTTGAATGTGGTGAGGTTGACGACGACGATGATGATGAAGGAGCATTAGGCATGGCATCTGCTATTGTGACTGTTTCGTGCTCGTCCTTTGCTATGCTAACTGATTCGTCAAATGTTACTCTTTTCTTCGTGCTAGTTGCTGCATGTGCAGTTTGCTCAAACTCGTCGCTATTATCAGCATCTTCAAGAGTCGGCTGTCGACTACTTTTAATTTCATCCTTCGTCTCACTATTCCAATGTTCTTCATCACCGTCCCCCGAGCTCATCAAAATCGCATCAGCAGCTGAGGGATCGCGTTTCATTATCCTAGCTAACAATCCCGGCGGCAGCATAGCTTCCAATTCTGCCTTCTCCTGAGCAATCTCATCTGCTGTCATCTCTGCCATACGCACATCATTTTCCGCGCTTATACGCGCTGCTTCAGAATTTGGATTGAGAGATTTCATAGCGCTATTCGACGAAGAGCCCGAGCGCGGTGCTAGAGAAAAGTGCCGTTGCTGCTGCAGCTGTTGGTTCGGTGGATGGGATGGTACAGACTTGGACGTGTTCTGCATACGACTTCGCCATAGCGATTTGTGTTGCGCCGTTCCAGATGAAATGATATTCGGCGGCGTCGCCGGCACAGACGGTCGTTCAACAATATCGCGAACGAGGTTCATATCGGAGCGTGTCTTCTGCAAGTGCGAACCCGTCTCGAGTGTGGAGAGTGTTCCTGCTGAGTGAACTTTCTGGTGAGCGGTGAATTTTTATTAATTTGTTGTTACTTTTGCGTAATTAGACGAGGCCTTCTTATTAAATTCACACGGGATCGCTGATCTCTGACACTATACTGGCCTCATTAGTACAGAGCTTATGCGGGCACTGTCCGGGCTTTGTGAGCCCCAACATAACTCCCAAGCCCCGAGCTTTTGGAGCCTTGAGCGCAAGGAAACTTGCCGTCTGTTGGCTGTGTCCGCTTCAAAGAGTCGTTTTCCAGCTCTCGAAGCTGCTGCTGCTGTTCATTTTTGGCTCAAAGGGTTACAAGTTCTAAGTAATGTCGACTATCTCTCTGCTAGCTGTGTTTTTGTTCGTCTAGTGAGCAGTTCAATATCTCATGTCGGGCGTCGTTCTACTCAACGAGACCGCGGCAGGATGTCCGGAGCCGCTGGTTGCTTGGACCCCGCTCATGGCTAACGATTACGTTGAATATTATACCGAGCACCGGTATTGTCTGCAAGGGTGCTGTCTACCTTGCGATTTCCGCCGCGATCTTTACGTCGGTGTGGCACGACTTATCCTTAGCCTGATGATCGTCGGCATCATCTCCTTCGTCGGCGCACTCTTCCTTGCGCTGTCTCAAATTATGAGTAGGCGTATGGTGATGTCCGAGTATAATTTAATTCAAGCTATTGCGCTTAGCATTTGCATTGCGTCGATTTCGCTGTTCGATATTCAGCGGTCAAAGGTCGGATGCAAGGATGCGATCACGGCCGATCTAGGTCGCCGCAACCCACGTTGTATGATTCAAGGAATCATGTTTGTATTTGGTTTTCAACTTTCGACTTTAGCGATTCTTATTCGCATTATCAGTCTTCATATGACAGTCGTCTGGGCGCTGCCAACTTCTCGCAAGCACATGGTTATCGTGATTTTAATCATTGCGACTGCATTCACAGCTGCTGGTGCATCTTACGTCCAGTTTGCTAGTGGTTTAATGTGCGGTCCATCATATCCACAAGTTCAATATGTGCTTTATATCCCGGTTATTGTGTACACCGGCATCGCTACAATACTCCAATTTCTGACCGCGGTACATATCGTTCGTACGTTATATCGCATCGAGCTCTCTATTCATTACGCTCGACATCATGATGATCCAACAAAATCACCACCATGGAGAAATAAATTTGAGATATATTATCGCTGCTCATTGAAATATTTACAACTTGGCTGGAGAACTATTGTGTTTACGGAATTTGTTACTTGCATTGCTGTTAGTTTAACGGTGGTGTTTTTTAGAGGATATTCTTCGTCTAGTATACGTGAATTTGCAGCTGCATTTAGGGGATATTTAATTTGTATGACGAGTGGAGAATACTCTTCTGAAGACTGTTCCAGGGCATATAGAGATCCTCTTGGAGGTATGCTGTTTCTTGCTTTATCGTTCTGGTTTTTTCGCTACTAATGATTGAATATAGATCGGGAGGTATTAGTTTGGGCAAATATTTTGATGGCTAGCACGTTTGTCCTATTTGCCACAGAATTTAGACGTAAGTTCTTCTATTCATTTTGTGCTATGCGATTATCTTTTAACATTATATATCCCAGCACTGCTATTCCAAGGCTGGCTCCTTTTCCTCCGCAATCCCAAATCCCTACTTTCCTCATCCTTGCGCACGAAATTACTTGATGAAATCCCAGAAAGAGAATTTGTTATAAACCCAATCAAATACTACCGTTCTCGAGTTCTCGATAATTCTGGGCGAGATTTAGGTCATATCCTTGGAGTGGTTGGACAAGTTGATAAAGAGAGCGAGATGAGGAACGGTGGTAGTGCGAGAGGTGCTAATGATGATATCTCGCAACCGCAGTCCTTGGCTGCACACATTCCGGATGAAGATGATGGATATGATGATGGCAATCATGAGAGAGGAGGAGCTACTAGCGCTGGCGCGGGCGTACTAGAGAAAATATCATCTCGGCCACCAAGTCAGCCATCTTCTTCTAGTTCTGAGCAATTAGCAGCGCAGCAGCCGCAACCACAGGCAAAACAGCAACCGCCAATTAACATGAATTACAGTAGACTGCAAGCGCCCCATCCCGCGAGTCTTGCCTCAGGCTCTTTGCGACGCCACGCCGCAGTTTCGCATCTCCGTCCAAATGGGACTTCGCAATCGATTGCAAGTGGAGGATCACAACGCATGCATAGTGAAAGTGAGAGGATTATGATGTATATGGATCCTCTTAATCGTGAGGAATTTGGAGGGAACGCAAGTGGGGCCACGAGTGCTATGGGTGGAAGTGCGATCAGCTTTAGAGCACCGGTGCATGGTATAAGGATGAGTGGTGCGAATGGGAATGCGAGGGCAAGTAACACGAGGGGTAGCGTTAGAGATAATGCGAGGGATGATGGAGATGCAAGGATAGTCGGCATAGAAGATGTGTGATATTGTGCTATTTAGTACAAAGCACAAGTAGTTGGTACTACATTTGTTTCCGGTTTTTTTTTTTGATCTCTGGAGTTTTTAGTTGTTTTGGAATGGGAAAAGTTTCGGTAATGTAATTGACGGTATATCTCAATAGTCATGCTATCGTTTATTTATTTTGAGTATATATATCCAGATGGATTTTAATCAAGAGTAACTAAAAGAAAAAAGAAAGTCGACTCGGACCGAAACGCGGGCCAGACACAGTCCAGAGATAGGCGAGCTACAATTTCTAGCGCAATATGCTCTGTGTCATATACCGACAGTAGTTAGTGAGAGCGGGCTGTCTTTGTTGATCGTTGCCGGTTTCTGGATGGAAATCGGACTCGGCCGTGCACGCCACAGGTTCCGAGATGCCGTCGGAGATGGCCATCCTTTGATTGAATACGGAACGCAGCCACCTGCACGGCTGTTCTCTTGTGCCTGCTAAGAGCAGAGTAGATTACAGCGATTAAAGCAGTGCAGTGGGAAACAGCAATAAATCTTCGTGTGCCAATAACTATGGCAGTTGTAGCATCGTCAACACGTTTAGTTACGGATGTCTGTCTCGAGTCAGGAGCGCGCTGGCCAACTGTGGCGTTCGAGTCGCCTCGTTATCGCCTCTTCTCTTCCTCGTCCTCGCTCGCTTTCGCTCCGCTCGCACTACTCCGGTCTGCAGCCATTGCCTTGTGGTTTTTTTTTTGTTGACTATATCTATCCTCCTTCTCTTGCTGCTGTAGTACCTCAGTCCTTTTCTCGACGACTGCCTAAGTGCTACTGCTGCTACTATGGTCAACTATCACGAGGTCTCGGTTACTAAACGGGTACTGCAAGTATCCTGTGCTTTTGTATGGTGTCTTTTAGCCGCCGGCCCAATTTTCGTATGCTTTTCTTCGTTTCTTCTCTATTGTTATTTATTGGAGCGATTTGTCCAATGCTAATCTATCTCCAGGGTTTTGCTGCTCTCAAAACAGTATGGCTTAACGAAGGTGTGTACGCAGAGCGTTGTACTGCCGACGAAAATGCCCGTGGTTTCATTTGTTCGTCGCGCGAGATCCACATGAACTTCATCTTCACCTGTGCATCGGTCGTGACCAACATCGCTGGTGTCGTCGTTGGAGCAATTCTTGATCGCTATGGTCCTCGAATCTGCGGATATGCTGGTGGCGCGTTAATCTTTGCTGGAGCACTTATGCTTGCATTTGCCGATTCGATTGCATTGCTAGATCTTTATGTCTGGGGATATATCACGCTTGCATTTGGAGGTCCATTTGTATTTATTTCGTCATTTCAATTATCGAACGCGTTTCCTACGTATTCTGGACTAATCCTTGCCTTACTTACCGGTGCATTTGATTCCTCGACCGCAGTTTATTTGGTATATAGATTGATTTATAATGAAAGTGGTGGAAAGTTTCATCCAAAGGCATTCTTTCTGATGTACCTTATTATTCCAGTATTTATTATTGTCGCGAGTGGATTGATTATGCCTTCAGATTCATATAAACCGTCTACCAATATTGGAAAATTCTTGGAAGACGAAGAGGATGAAGATTATCAGATCGATGCTAATAGTATCGATGGAGTTGATATTGATTCACGTACAAGTGGAGGAATTCCTTATACCCACAACACCAGCTCAGCTAACAAACAATCTACCGTGAGCACAAATGCATTACTCGCCGCTGAGCAAATTCATTCTATTCACAGCAACAGTGGCAGCAGCGGCATTTCTTCTGTTGGCGACAATAATGATGACGATGAAGCAGGATTTATGGATGAAAATGCAGCTTTATTATCGAAAACTGATCGCCGAAATATTAGTCCAGGACAATATGAATACGATAGTGAAGAAATGCAGAAATTAAAAATTTCCGGAGTTTGGGGTGCATTACATGGACGTTCTGCATTTCAGCAAATCAAAACTCCGTGGTTTATTATTCTTTGCTTATTTACTATGATTCAAATGCTACGATTGAATTATTTTGTCGCAACAGTGCGATCGCAATATGATTTCATTTTTCATTCCCCTGAAATAGCAGCCCGAATCAATGAAGTATTTGATATCGCGTTACCTATTGGCGGAGTTGTTACTGTTCCAATTGCAGGATACATTCTTGATCATCGATCAATGGCTACCTCGCTTGTGATTTTAGTAGTCATGGGAACTGCAATGGGAGTTTTAGGCAATTTCCCACTCTTTGCTGCTGCTTATGGAAATATTGCAATTTTTGTTATTTATCGATCATTTTTTTATACTACAGTGTCTGACTATGTTGCAAAAGTATTCGGATTCGATACCTTTGGAAAAGTATATGGACTTATTTCCACTGTTTCCGGACTATTCAATTTCGGACAATCTGGATTTGATCATTTAACTCATCGAGTGCTTCATCGAGATCCAAGACCGGTTAATATTGGATTAGTTACCATTTCAACAGCGGTTGGCGTTTGGTTTGTTTGGTACGTTGCAAAACAAGCTAGAAGGATTAAAAGATCTGCACTTGAATTTGAAGCTGAGCAAGCTACTGCTTTGAGAATGCCGGGATATGCATCTTCGTTTATGTCGTCGATTGAGTATTAAGAGACCAGAGGAAATGAGTTTGGATTTATACATTTGATTTATACATTTGCTTTAGCTAATTGTTTTGCTTTTGTTTGGCGCCTGTGTTTGTTTTTTACGGTTTCTAATGCTCCAGTAGTTTTGTTTGATGTATGATTATATAGACATGTCTGTTTGTATTTTCTTTATGGGTTGCATTTTCACGGCAGTCTTCCTTTTTTTGTTTAAAGTGCGCACTATTGTAGAGAATAGAATAGATGCTAGATTAATTATAATTTGATTTTTAGTAGTAATAGTGTCGTATTCTTGTTATAAACTGCTCATTATTTACCGGCTTACCGGTCGAGTTTGAGTGGGTCAGGGAACTTGACGATCGATCGATGACGTTGTCATCAACGTCTTGGACTTTTGAAAAGCAATTACTTTAAACGCTTGTCCATCTTGCACTAAATCTGATAAGAGTTGACCGTCCTGCATTTTTTGATTTTTGAGGACTGTGAGAAGTGGCCGTGAGTACTGGTCAGATAAATGTTTTATTCTAACTACATCCGAATTTCCGAGTTAATAAAACGTACTGTTTAACTGTCGCGCGAAACCTGATTCTAGTTCAAGATCTTATGAAATGAGCCATGCGCTTTTCTAACCGTTATAGTTTAGATGAAGGATCCTAAAACAAACTTAGTACACCCGTCGACGTCATAACTGATCTACAACATTCACAGACTGGTGGCTTCAGTTCAAGCACAAGGCCTGCGCTAAACTCTACATCGCTCAAATAGTCTTTTCAATAATGATAATTCGCTGCTAAGACGACACTTAAATTTCACAAAGCATTACTATTCCCACCTCAGCTCTTCTAGAAGTCTTGTTTTCCTTCCGACTCAAAAGCAAGATAAATGAAAAAATAAATTATTAGGACGATAGCAAAAGGAGTATGGCATATTTTGCAAAAATAGCTATATCTGACGAGATATACTTTTATACTGCGCTGCAGCAATAATAACTATATCAAAACCAACTTCCACAGACGCACAGCATTTGTAAATGATTTCTCGTCATCACAAGTTCACAAAAGAACACAAAATCGACAATTATATCCGAAAAAATCATCTTTAACTGCTCTTAAGTGGACCGTGTCGCTGTTGATATCCAACCATCAAATGACTGATATCACCAACCGGCAACAAATATGGGAAATCAACTGCAACAAGCATGAGCACTAAAAATACGTAAAAGCCAGACAACCCACAAGCCAAGGCACAACCACCGCCAGCTTTAATTAGTCTACCTCCAACAGTAGCGCGACCTTCTGAGAGCATAAAGTATCCGACCGTGAGGAAGATGAATGTAAGTTCGAGGCAAAAGAAGAGGAAAAGAAAAGCGATGTTTGTACGAGTGGCGCAAACCATAAGAATAAACACAGCAACAGTCCAAAATAATAAGTAAAATCCAAATGAAGCTTGGAATCCTTGCGTAGGAAGTCCAAGCACTTGACTGTCCCCAGTTGAACTATAAGCACCAATGGAGTTAAAGCTAGGAATTAAAGTTCCGCCGAAAGAGAACCAGAATCCAGCAAAAGCGCAAAAGACGACGAAAGAGAAAGTATTTCCGAGAAAGAATTCGAGCAGGCCCGAGGTGAACATCAGAAGGCCGCCTACAAAGATATAGGCGCCGGTCGAGGCGGCGCCGGATTGACCTGCTCCACGCCAGCCGATAAGGTCGCAGCCGAGAGGACAGATGCAGAGGATGTGGCCGGCCAGAGCGCTATGATCCAAGGTTAGAATTCAATTTACACAAACTATACAAGAAAAGAAAATTGACATACAGAGGAGTAGGATTGGCAAAAGTCTGGCGAAGGTTTCCTTTGACTTTATTCTTCGGCGACAGGTACAATTTCTCAAATAGCTCAGGAGTCATGGTAACAGAAGAAGCAGTGCGGAAACGAGTGAGATCGTCATTGTCGATTTCCTGCTTTATAGGACGGCCGGATTCAATGTCTGCATAAATAGCACTGTCGCTGGGCGGGAGAGTACTTTGGGCACCTTCGTCGGAGGAAGCGATGTGGTTGCCATCCTCGAGAGGATAATGCTGAGAGTTATATGCGGCTGCCATGGGGTTGAAGTTCAAGTACAGAGATGCAAGAAGAACAGACGAAGGGGAGGGTATATAACAGCTTATATAGTCGCAGAAGATCACAGGGAGCAACGGAGCTCGGGGCGACGGTGACTGGAGAAAAAGTCAATCAGCGCAGCATGGCGGGGTAATAGCGCGGACAATGAGCAGCTGACAAGCGTAAGCTGATGCGCGCGCAGAAGTCCAGTCTTTTGGTGTAATTCACAATTGCAACAGTTCCGGTGGTCCAGAGGAGGAGGAGCAGGTAAGTCCGAGACGGGAGTGCCAGAGCAGACGAACTGAGCAGGAGACCGCGGTACCTGGTCAATGCAGCAATGCGGGGATCCCTTGCGAGCCGCAGGCAAATAGACGGAATTTTATTACTTGTTTTGGTGTACTCTGCTCTTTCTGGCTTTTTTTTAGGGACTCAGGCATAATTCCGAGCCGGCATATTTAATTATGCTTTACTTGGGCATTTATTTATATAGCGATTATGGCCGACTAGAACACTGCATTGTATTCGCCAGTCGAGATCCGACAAGTAGAATATCGAAAGAGAAACAATCATCTTCCATATTCCAATTAGTAGAACCTGCTGAAAGAGAATAGATTAATGTAATATTGGCAGATTTAAGATTAGAAGCCTCCCGCTTGTCCGGCGTTTTCTTTTGGGACTTTTTGAAGGTAAATCGCGCCTAATCCTTCAACAGCTACTATAAGTATCTTCTTTGAATATCAGTGCTCGTGTACGTTTTGATTTGGCATGTATTTGAATAAATAGCATTTAATAGTTGAGACTGATCATTGCAAGAGTAGATCACATGAGCTGGCTGCAAATCTGCGAATCGACGACCTCTTCAAGGCTAACCTCCGATGGCCCCTGAGCCGTCGTGTAATCGCCGATGACGGCGGATTTGGATTTATTAACTGAGCGAGAGCTATGTATTCTGTCGACCAAGATTAGAAGGCATAGCTGCCCGGACCGGCAATCGCCATAACTACATACTATTTTCAAAATAAGCAAAAGCACTAGCAGACCCTAATACCGCAACACTCCAGCAAGAACATGGTGATATAACTAGTCAAATACCTAGAACAAACGAGAGAAAAATCCTATTTACTCTTCTTTTCTCCAACCTCAGTCTTGAGCTCCTTCCTTCTTCTCAGTCTTCTCGCCTGGCATCTTCGGCTCCGCCGGAGTTCCATGCACCGCCAACGTACTAACTCCAACCAATAAATCCTTCCCAATCACCTTTCCCACAACCCAAAACCACACTCTTCCATCGTCTCCCACCGCCTGATAGATCTTTGCCGGGCATCCGGTGGCTGCAGTTATATCCACAAGAATATGTCTGTACGCACCCTCTGGATCGAACTCCTCCGCTGAGATCGTACGTATTGGGGTATTTGGCGGTAATTTAATCAGCGTTGCGAATGTTGATGACGATGGAGCATGCTTTTCGTGTTTTTGCGGCGCGAGGTCTTTGCTGTACTTGACGCTGTGAGGGTGAATGTGAGGAGGGTGAGGCATATGTTTTGAGATACCGTGGGCTAATGACGACGCACGGTTGCGTCTGTGTTGCTTTGCATCTGCACCATCATTCGCACTTGAATTTGCTTCCGCGTCTACTGAAGCAGTCAATTCCTGTTCTGAAGGCTCTGCAGAAGGCGTAGGCGAAGGTCCCATCTCAGGCGAGAGGGACTGTGACGAAGCATCAGATTCACAATACGCATATACTTCATGCTCTTTCTCCTTATTCTGTTGCAAGGTATTCTTTTCAACTCCGTCCCATTTAACTCCAAATAATTCAAATGGTGCATCAACTCTGGATGAGAAAAACTGAGTAGGTCTCCCGAATCCAGTTCCCTCTGCATCAACCGGAATTCGTCGAGTGTGCATTTCATGAGTTCCGCCTGAGGCTTCGTAACCTCCTGCATTTAGTCTGCTTAAGCGCGCGAGATCTTGCAGCGCTGAGGAAGGCGAACGATTGGGATTGACTTTTGGAGATTGAGCCGATGCTGGTGGATTGGTCGTATCTAGATTATCATCTACTGCCGATCCATTCTGATCAAGAGTGTCGTCGATGTTCCTAATACTATCAATTCGGAATCTTCCAAAGAGAGAAAGCAAAATATCCGGAATATCCTCTAAAGAAATTCGATTTTGTTCTGGAATATGCCAGTCTCTAAGACGATTCCGCAGCATTTCCAGATGCTGAGAGAGCGGCAATCCATCAGGAGCCTGCTGGCCGTCAAGAATCGAGGTAGCCATTGGCGACGCTTTCCAAAGCGAGAGAGAATTGAACGCTTCGTTGATTCGAGATTCCTGGTCGGCTTCAGTCTCGGGTGCTTGTGCTAGCTCTTTGAGCGATGTGGTGGTGCTCTTCTGCTGCTGATCTTGCTGCTGCGACGCACTGGTGCTGTCTGGTTTGGAGCACATTATGCCTACCGGCTCGATGAGATACTGGAGCCAAAGATATGCAAATATCTATTAACGAGAAAAATTAACCCGTATGCAGTTCAGATCCAAGTCAGATCAAACGCAACAATTAGCGGTAAGGATCTCAGTCATACGTCGTCGTTGGCCATATGATGGGTCCTACGCGCTTGCTGATGAGCTTGCGCTTAGCCCAACCTTAATTCGGGACCTACGTCATGCTCACAACGCGGAGGTGTGCCTCGCAGCGGCAGTGCCGCATTGCGGAAGTAGCTTTCGTGGGTATATTTGCTTGCGCGATTCGCAAGTTGCCGCTCAGGATTATCGACATAAAGCAGGTCTGTCATGATTAGCACTATGCGCGACGAGGACGCCGAGGAGGCTCATGGTCGGTCATCGGACTGTCGAGCGCAAACTAAAACGGATAACTATGAAGCCGAGTCAGGAGATGATTTACGTAAGAGTTCTGTAAGCCGACGCGCAGCCAGATGGCAGACTTTCGCTGGCACTTGGATTAGGCTGCTAACTAATACTAAAACAAAAATAAAAACACATGGCAAAAAGTCAAATATAAAAACCAAAATTAAAATAAAAATTAGTAAAGAAGTCAATATATCACGTGATGATATATTTAAGTGCGGGCGTCCGCCTTGTCTCGACTTTCCCCAAAGCCGACCGAGAACGAGCTCCACAAAATTGTAAACAAACAGCCGTCGGACATACCACCACTCGAGGTTGTAACTATTCACTCTTATTTTGCTTTCTAACTCTGCCCTTCTACAGCTTTCCCTTCTTTTGGATATTATATATTCTAACAATCATATATATCCGTCGAGCAAACCTCTCTGACTTGCTGCCGATATTTACACGTCTATTTAATATTAACTGCTGTCTTGTCCTTCCATGCATGCCGAATCGCGCTAGCTCAACATTTAATTCATAATGTCAACCTCTGCCACATCTTCACCTCCTTTGCCGCCTCATACCGTGCGTATCAAGCGGAAACGGAATCAAGATCCATTGCAGGCTCTGAGTATGTTGTTTTCGATCGTTTGTGCATTTTGTTCACTTTTTCGACAAGATCGTACCAGTTAACCGATGCCCTTCATTCGCCTTTGTAGTCCTGGGACAAGGAACTTCCGCTAAACGCACTCGTACAAACTCTTATGGTAGTGCTTTCCTTTCTACTGGTATATTATTCTTGTCTATAATATCTAACTCGCGCAATGATCTCTAGTCTTCAAACTCGCAGCTACTGAAGAAAAAGTTCGTCATGCTGGTGCAATCACGCTCCTCGAAGCCCCTTCCTCGCTACAAGAATCCCCAGTCATACCTTCTACATCATCAGTATGTTATCTTGTTCTTTTTTTTTTTTTACGTCAGGAATAAATTGTCTGACATGACTTTTAGCCCACAAACGATGCCACAAAACTTTCTTCGTCATCATCAAATAGGTTTCTCAAAGTGGCGCGCGACATGCTAAACCCAGTTCGACTGTTCAATTTTCCAACTCGTAAACGAAGGATTTCGGAAGATGATTCAGCTATTGGTGATGGATCTTCAAATACCGGTGGAGATTCAAGTATTGTCAAGAAGCGATCACGAGCTATGCCTGTATCGCAGAAAGATAAACAGACTGCTGCTGCGAATGCTAATGATTCAAAGCCTAAGATGAAAGTACTTGCTCCTGTACCTATTAAGCCAGCTGAAGAATCTGTCGCGAGATCAATACGACCGTCAAGTGCTGGTATTCCTAAAGTCAAAATCCTCGGTACACCGCCTACTTCCTCTATTACCAAAACCCAACTGAAGCAGCAAGAAAGTCCCGTCTTATCTGAACCACCTAGGCGAAGAAGAAGAAGTAGCGGATCTCTTTCACTCTCGCCAACCTCTTCTTATCAACAGGCAAATGAGGAGGAATTGCAGCACATGGTTGATCTTTATTTACAACTTAATCAGGACGACCAGGGTGTTAAACCTACCAGTGAATTAAAACGACCACTTCGTTCACATAGTACGACAACAACGAGCAAGACTGTTGGTGACGAAGATGAGCGCGAGAGATCAGCTTCTCCAGTTCATAAACCACCGCACCGAGCGAGCAACAGTGATGATATAAGCAAACCATCAGAGCCAAAGGGAAACGCAACGGTTGCAATAATGCAGGATGACGAGGCAGTGGACGGCGAGATTGAGGATTATGTTTATGATGTGTATTTTCGGGAGAAGCTTTTGGGGTCGACGTGGGAAGGAGGGCAGTATGGATTACTGTAGGTTTGCCTCCTTGATTTATTATTGTGTGCGAGAGAGAAAAGATAGTATTTTACGATTGCTTTTTTTCTTTATTCGTGTTTATGAGGGAACGGCAGGAGGAAGACAGACAGAGCGACAGAGAAATGATTTTCTTGAATAATGCTCACGGTTTTTTTTTTAATCCTAGGCTATACAACACGGACCAAGATTTCGAAGATTTAATCTTTGACGAGAACGACGACAATGATTCCGGCAATAATCTTAGCGACGATGAAGATTCGAATGCGGAGGACTACTACGGTAATGACTATCCGGATGAAGACGAAGGCGATGATGATGGGGAAAATGGGGAAGAGGAGTTTGTCGGAGAAGAAGAAAAGCAGTTTGATGAAGCAGATGTTGATGCGGATGATTTTGACGAATACGACTATGATCGATGCGCCTCTCGCTTTGCGGATGATGATGGGGACAGGTCGATGGAAGGAGGCGCTAATTTACAGGATATTATCGAGATCGGTGATGAAGAAGATGACTCGGATGAGTTTGCGGAGAGAATCATGAGAAGTTTGAGAAGGCACGAGGATGTCGAGATGTCTGAGTAGCGAATATGTAGATATTGATGAATGCCTCCGGGCTGTCGCACACTGTCGAGCGGCTCGAAAACAAAAATAGTTGACGCGTGCGTCAGTGCGCTTGCCACTGCGCGTCTTTATTAAGCCCTCCCCATCCGTCCCGGGCCATCAAGCCCTTGCCCTTTGCTTAAAATATACAACGGTTCGTCCGCTTTCGCACTTTCGCGACATCTCGTTGACTATTGTTCCATTCTCTTGCATTACGCTCCTCTATTGGATGCGAGTTATTGCATTACACTATCCTTCTTTTGGTTTAATACAAACAGGCAAGATCGCCGTCAAACTGCAGGTTCTTCGTTTTAGCCTGCAGTTAGTATATACCTTTTGTTGCTCTCCACTTCCGATTCATAATATAGCGCAGCATCACACAGCATTATACAGGAGTCAAAGATCAGTATGCGATTATTACTATTATTATTAATAGCACTTGTCTTTGCGTTACCTGCCGCATATGCGAACTCAATCAGCTCTGGTGCTTCAGATATCGGCGCTTTCAGTTCTCTACTAGCTGCTGAAGAGTCTACTGAGGAAACACTTCCTAAAGCGAATACAGCAGGATTATTGTCGTTGGCAAATCAAAAGGGAGTAGAAGAGCATAATACTTCGACTAGCAGTAGTACGCCGACGACGTCAAGTTCGAGCACTTCATCGGCGTCGTCGAGTGCTACTCCCTCCGCTATTATTCCTTACGCATTCGATTCTCCACTAGGGAAGAATTTCACACAGAGTTCATGTCCCAGCTTTTTTAATGATTTTCTTACCGATGACGAATTCACAAACTGTTACCCTTTTTCTTTTTTCCTGCAAGTAAGTGTACTTTCTAGCCTTTCCTCTATATATACTATATATACGGGTGTATTATTAAAAAAAGGTTGCTAACCGTGAGCGTGAATATAGAACTCCAATTCGTTTTTCGAAATAATGAAAGAAGGCGCATACGCCTTATCAAGTACATTCGACCTAATATGCTCAGTCAACGTCACAGAATGTGTCGGCGTCATGAATTCCTACGGCTCTCGACTTCTACAAAGCTCAACCTGTCTCGATGATTTCAAGCTTCAAAATCCACTGGTTTCAGCAGCTTATAATGCCTTTACATCTTATGCTATGCTCTATTCAGCAGGCTGTCTTACTTCTGCTAGGTCAGGTGCCTATTGTTTTGTAGAATCATCTACGAACTCCAGTTTATCAAGCGACAGCTACATTTATTATCTGCCGTTAGATGTCACATTACCGAATTCAACTCTTGGAACATGCTCACAATGTTCGCAAGACGTTATGACTATTTTTTATGCCGATGCAGGAAATGCTTCTTTGGCACTATCGAAAACTTATTTACCATCTGCCGAGATACTCGATAGTACTTGCGGATCTGATTTCGCCGATACGGATGTTGTTATTGAGCCTCCGCCATGGTCGAGCTCACTCTCGGCTTCGGCCTCTGGATCATCCTCTTCTTCAAGTGCAGCTGCTTCTTTGGCAAGGATATATCACTCTGGAAGAGATATGTGGTTTGGTATATTTGCTGCGATATTACTTTGTATCGTTCCGATGCTATTCATCATATAATGACAATCAAAATAATGTCAGCACATTCGGAAGTGCAGGCCCTTTGGAATTTTATGTATTTAGGTTTTGTTGTTGGAGTCGGCGTGTGCATATCTTACTATTTATAGATAATTTGCTTTGTATCTTGATATTTTTGTATATATAATTCTTTTGTCGTTTTCTCAGCTAGCTTTGATGGATTAACTGCAGTCTGGTGCAATTAGTGCAGGATGAAGACGATGCTAAGAAATTTCGGAGGAGAACTAGTCTTTGATTTAGATGTACTGGGTGAGAACCACGGGCGAGCGAGGGGGAGGCCATAAAAGGCATGGAGTTTTTTGATCTATTCACGAACGTATGATAAATTTAGAATTATATAATGACATGATAATATATTACTATTCTCTACAATATACTATACTTATAATATAGCATACACGCAGCAAAATGTAAAGAGGGGCAGTGCGCGAATTCAGTCCACTTCCCGTCGTAATATTATGGCTGTACATATCGGGAAAAAAGCAGCAATTTGCTAAAATTGAAAATATCAAAAGAAAATCGAAGAAAAAGATAGTCAATCATGAAGAGTACGTCCGACCGACGGCGATATTTAGGTACTTGTTCTAAATAGGGCCAATATCGAAGCAAGGAGAGGCGCACAGACAGAATAGCTAATTATAGTATATGCTATCATATCTTTGCTTTATTTCTGTTCTGGATTTTGATTTTTTTCATATTCATTGTCCTGTTTATTTATTTTTCCAGACAGCCAGTTAATCCCTCTCAGTATCTGCATTTTTTACTGAAATGTGCGATTCTACTTGTAATTCCAATAACAACAGAGTTCAGACAAGCTTCAGCTGCGTCGCAAGTCGCTCTGAACAGTATCACGTGATACTTCCGTGTCGAAGATCTTCGGTTCGGTTTTTCAAGATCAATATTCCAGCTCTCAATCACGAAGGAACATGGTCCGCTTCAAATCCAGATATATCTTATTCACGATTCATTATCCAACCCTTCCTCCGTCCTCCATCATACCAGACCATCATGCTTCGCTGACCGCCGCGCAAACTCCCTTGGCACGCCCTCTATCCGTCTCCGATGGGAACTTCCTTCTTGGAGGTCCAGCAGCCAATCTTACGTCAAAGAATCGTATTGCATTTACTCACCGTCCTACTCCTGAACAAATTGATGCGAAGTCTGTGAATGCGGCTATTAGAGATGGGATTAATAGGAATTTTGGAGACCTAGGCGCTGGTCTAGTTCGTTCTAGTGTTAATCGTATGACTTGTCTTTCTCACTTTAGTTGTCCTTTCCTCTTTAACTAATATTATTTTCGTATAGTAAAATACTTTTCACAATCAACATCAACAGGAATTCTTCGCGTCTCTCGTGATCATTATAGAATAGTCTGGGCTGCACTTACATTTTTATCGGATATTGCTGGCATTCCCGTAGTTATCAGTGTTTCTCATGTTTCTGGAACGATGAGAAAATGCGAGAAAGCGGCTATTGCGTTTGATAAGGAAGTTTTGAGGAAGATGAAGATTTTATTAATGGCAGATGATGGTCAATAACTGTATCATAATTTTGTTTACTGGGAAAAGTCACGGAGTTAGAAGGTTGATTTTAAGTATTTCGCATTTATAATAGTTATCGCTGTCTATCACAGAATATGCAATATCATATTAATTATCATCAAATCAACTATAATTTTGCTCAGGATATCTTTCAGCTATTGCAAATCATCGACCTAATGTTCCTTGTACTAAAAATCCATCTCATTCCCACTTACATCTGCTAGCCCCTGCACATGCGTAAGAATGTTTAGCGCATCGGATGATTCTCCATGCAAAGAAGATCATGCGGATTGATATAAATCAGAAAGTCCAATTTGCCTACTTTCCCCTGCATATCATTTCTTTTTTTGCGGATATATTTGAATTCTGCAAATAATTAATTTAGATATATATCTTTTTGATTCTAATAAGTACATAGTATCCACACAAAATGAGCAGTCAAATAAGGTAAGCTACTACTTTGTCTCCGCCAATATCCATCTTCAACCTTTCATCTGTCTGTTTAGAATCTGCACGCCGATACAAGAGAAACAATCAAGAGAAGATTATATAAATTCCATGAATTTGAAGACTAACGCGCGCTTTTAGGTGGGGTATGAATAAATACCAAGATGCATCCGGACGTATGAGTCCCGCTCTCATGCGCGCACGCAGAAAATATGCTACAAGAAATATCATCACCGGAATCTGTCTCGCGGGATTTGTCGTTTCTATCTGTACATTTTGGCCTTTTTGTTTTCTTTCTTAAATGAAAAAGAACTTCTTGCTAATATAGAATATATGATACTATAGATACATATGCCGCCACAGCATCCGGAAGAGATGATTTCAGAGATGTTCCAATGCCGCCAATTTCTGAAGCTACATTACAAGAACTTCAAAGCGATCGCGCAGCCATTGAAAATCAAAAGCCTAGTATGCCTGCATATCCTGTTACGAAGAAGAAATAGATTTCGCTACTATCTCCGTTTAAAGCGCGAGGGACAGATTGGTGTTGTCTATCTTTCGTGCATGTGGCCCTTGTGCGATATTTGTAAATATTGCTAGTGAATGAATGAGAACTTGAGTGGTATATTCATTGTGCTCGATTATGGTTCTGGGTACAGCTTACATTACTCCTTTGGGTGGGTCTTTTCTATGGTTTTCACTCTCAATTTCTTTTGTAATATATATTTTTTAGCTTTTTCATCTATCATCTACTCTCTCACCAAATAATGAAACAAATAAACGAATCGCTAAATAATTCTCTGCTTTCAGAATTACGCAGTGACGGCAGACCCCCTTGTGTGCATATAAACCGACCTGTTATTATCATACTTAACTGCTAACGTAAATATTCTAACGGGAGTGAATTATCTCCTTGAATCCGCGTCATAGTATTACATAGAGGTCCTGCCCTGACGTAGATCAGCAACGGCATAAGCACCGTCCACACCAGAATTGCAGAGGCAAGGATGAAATGCTGGAACGCTGCCGTCAATCTCACGGATCACGTCGGTCGAAGAGGACCTGGCAAAAATGAACTAATGCATTTGCGATGATATCAAGAGAATCAAGAAGCTGAGCACGAGGCGAAGAAGAACGAAGACGGGCCCAAAAGTTCATAATTCGCTCCCGTCAGAACATTGCAGCTGAATGTGCCATAATAACACTTAATACTTGCTATGGTCGTCCATATCAAATGATGATACAACTCTGCAGCGCGATATCTCCACTAATATTGACAAATCCTTGTGCAAATAGCCTGATTTCATCGACTAGACCTTCAAATAAATAACTTTCATTAATGAATATCACGTGATAATCACCTGACAGCTGTTGGCGAGTTTCTGAGTCAGTTTCGTAACGCTCTCCCCTTCTAAAATCCAATCATCTCGATTGATCATAAGCGATGTATGGTTGCGCAGTGTATAGAGAATCTGGTATATAACCCCAAAAGAAATCAAGCACGATCGTGGAAGCAGGTCCTGGTTGGCAATCAGCACAATAAACATCAAGCGAGTGTGCGGCGACAGCAATGAGCACGAGCCCTGGCTTCTATCCGTTGCTCGCGGGTCGGTTTGCGAAATTATATCGATTTTGCCCATCATATCATACATTATCGTAAAAATTCCTCCCATAAAATAAAATATATACTCAAACAAGGACCCGCTCCCCACAACCCTCACAAATTGGCAGCGACTTATACATCTGCAGCTCATTCAAACATCTTCCTGAATCTAACTCTGGCATCACTCCAACTTTCCTTATACTTCCAGGACTAGATATTTGATACCATAACCATCCTCGCTCGAACGGGCTACGTAGAGATTGAGGCAAGTCTCCTAATGCAAAAATAATTGCTAGGAACGGGGCGCGAGAAAGTGCTGCAAAACCCCACGTTGCAGAACGCAGTAAATTCCTATGGTGGAAGTTCATTTCTTCTTCTCGTTGTTGAGTATAATGTTGAATAGAGGCTGAGTACATCGTTTTGGCAGAAGATTTCGAAACCTCAAAATCCATAAACGCAGCAGATGCCGTATGAATTTGCATATAAGCAATCCTGAATTTCATAAAATACACTGTGCAAGATAAACGACAGTCTGTAGGAGAAAAATAGAATGTCCCAGGTTTGAAGAAATGAGTTCGTTCCCAATCTTCATCATTTTCGGAAGAAGAACAGCGAAGACTTTCTCGACACGTCGAATTGCACTTCTCCATTTCTGGCCATGATCCAATACTTGAACCGTCTCTAGCAATAGTCTTCAAATTCGATTTATGAATTTCCATATATGCATTTAACCTGCAATCCAAAGTGCAGAGCTTGCCATGAAGGTCTTTGACCTTCGACCACCCTTCTTTATTATCAAATTCAAGTCGCAAGCACACTTCGGGCCTAGGCACATTTAATTGCAACCCGGCATTAAGTTTTGCTCCTTCTGGAAATGCATTTTCAAATAACTGTTCCATTTCCTCTTGAAGCTCTGCAATATTAAAGAGTTCTTCAGCAACACATTGATACACTGAATCAGGCCTAGAAGTCAAACTTTTAATCTTCCATTTTGCTTCATTATATAAATTCTTTTTCCGAGTTAAAGCTGCATATAAACCAACCATAGGTCGAACTTTATGAAAGAACAGTTCGTCATAACCAGACCATGCAGCAGCTGATCCGCGTTTTTCAAGAAGCATACAAACTCCAGACATTAAATTTATCCAGCCGTCTATTCCTGAAGAAACTGTAATTGCTTCATGCATCGATAATACGATAGCGGTGAATATGCAATCTTCTTCGACCGTCATTGCATCTCCTCTCATCACATTCGTCGGCAGATCAGAACTTGGAAATCGCGAAGATTCGGCAATTGCTTTATTGCTAAGCGGAGGAGGAGTTTGCAAGGGACTTGCAAATTCATCCAAAATCATAGCCGTATCCTCTTCCGAAATTCGTTTATTAGATAATTTATCAATTGTGAATTTCTGAAATCGAAGAGCTTCAATATACCAATGCGAGCCAATTGCATGTAAGTTTACATCATTAGTGATTCGACCAATATATCCGACAACCAAAGCTCTAAAAGCGTATGTAGTACCAGAGGCTGTTGGCGAAAGCACACACTGAGGCACAAAGCGAGACCAGGTCTCCAATACTTTACCAAAACGATCATCTTTCCAAGACTTCATTAAGACAAATTTTTTAACAAAAATGGAAAGACAGTGACTTAGTAATTCGTATTCCGGAAATAATGAGAGGTTGGGTGGGATTTGACTAGCGAGTTTGTGATATAGGTGTTGGGGAAGGAGCTCGACAACTTCGAACGATAGCGGTTGTTTTCTGTTTGTAATATCGTTATACATAGATATTGATAGCAGATTATTGTCGAACTGTGTAACCGGATCGAGAATTCGCTCTTCAGATGTACCTCTTGTCGAGTCCGTAGAACTAGTTGAGTCAGACGTAGCTGAAGATTCATTAATTATTATCTCCTCAGATTGCTGTAATTCCGGACATGACCTGTTCTCAATCAAACTCATATGAGAACTTCCTATTCTCTGTTTTGCAAATGTCAGTCCTGATCTAGGGCCGCTGCATTGGAGGCCACGCTTTGTGCATCGCACACATTGAGGGAACGTTTCGTCACACTAGATTGTAGCAATGATCCTGTCAGCTTCTGGAACTTCGAGATGTCGTCGATAATGAATATATTATGCTATACTTTTACTTTGCGTTTCCGACAGGCTATACAACCCCGACTTCCTCCTGGTATTCCAACCATGATTATCGCCGCGGATATGGTCGACGAAGAGGCGTCGAAGCGCGTACGATCAGCCGATTAGAGGCGAATATCGCTAATATACTGAATATTCCTGAAATTTCGGAGATAGTCTTAAAAAGAAAAAGCCGTAGTTAAATCACCAAATTACTAAAAATATAACTATCGTCCACTTTCCAATACTCGATCGAAACGAAACAGTTGAGTCAGCGATCATAATGCAGCGAGACAGTCATGGAGCGAGAATGGCAAATGATTAAAGTTATCATATTTCCCAAACAAGTTAGCCATGCGAGGTCTGGGATCTATAAATTGGCCGGCATCTACCAGAACTCCCGGGATTGCAAGAGTTGGACTAGATATTGACGTGATTCTATACTGAATTATTACTGCGATTTGATAATTCAGAATAAAATGTAATTCGTCATTCTTGTGCTATCGCTAACTTAGCCGCCGAATTATGGCGTCCGTCCGGAGTCAAGGCAATGTGAATACTTACAACCTCCATATACATATATATCATACCTTTTTTCTTGATGCCAATAGTAGCATGTGGATCCTCCAACCTATGCTTATGCATTCCTGCTTAGCACCTGAGTAAAGTCGTCTCTGGACCTATATGTTTCCAGGCTCATAACCCACCGTAGCCAATCAACAACTACGATATTTTAGAACCGGAGAATTTAGATTGATAAATAATGAATCTTTTGTCACTAAATGTAATTTACATTATAAAGTGCTTCTCATCCTCATCTTGACTTCCCTTTATACAAAAATAAAAAGCATTAATAACTTCATCAGAAAAAGACTTGAAAGGAAAGGAAAAGAAAAAACCTCGTTACGCCAAAAATAAGTTGAGCGTTCATTCTCTCTCTCTCTCGTTCTAAAAAGCCAAAACAATATTAATCTCGATACTCTAAATAACCTTCAAGAAATCGCACTTTTTTCATCTTTAATGAGATAAAGCATTTTCTGTTAAAATCGTTTACAACAGCATTTTCCGCGGGTCCTCGATGTACTCTTTAATGAGCTTCAAGAAAGTAACAGCTTCCCGTCCATCCAAAAGTCTGTGGTCATAAGTAAGAGCAAGGTACATCATTGGTCTAGCCTCGATCTTTCCATCGACTACGATAGGGCGCTGCTTAACTCCGTGCAAGCCAAGGACGGCCGTCTGGGGAAGGTTGATGATGGGAGTTCCCATGAGCGAGCCAAAGACACCGCCGTTGGAGATAGTGAAAGTACCGCCGGCCATATCCTCGATAGTGAGCTTACCATCGCGAGCCTTGGCTCCGAGGTTAGCGATAGCAGTCTCGATCTCGAGAAGAGACATAGCCTCGGTGTTGCGGACAATGGGGGTAACGAGACCCTTGGGAGTAGCAACAGCAACCGAGATATCGACGTAGTCACGGTAGACGATAGTGTCACCTCCGTTCGGTCCCTCAATAGCACCGTTAACGGCAGGGATCTCCTTGGCAGCAATGCAGACAGCCTTGGAGAAGAACGACATGAAACCGATCTTGACGCCAGTCTTCTTAAGGATCTCGTCCTTGTACGACTTTCGGAACTCCATCAAGCTAGTCATGTCGACTTCGTTGAAAGTAGTAAGCGAAGCAGCTGTGTTCTGTGACTGCTTTAGGCGTTCGGCGATACGCAGACGCATACGGTTCATCTTAACCTTTCGCTCCTCACGCGAGCCGAAGGGACTGGGTGCAGCAGGAGCAGCCTCAGCAGCCGGAGCAGGCTTGGCAGCGGCGGGAGCAGGCTTAGCAGCAGCGGGAGTGGGAGCAGCAGCGGCAGGAGCAGCAGCGGCAGGCTCAGCCTTGGGAGCTTCAGCCTTGGGAGCTTCCTCCTTGGGAGCCTCCTCCTTAGGAGCAGAGGAACCGGTTCCCTCGGTATCGAGCTTGAAAAGTTCCTGGCCAACGGTGACGGTGTCTTCCTCGGCTGCAAGGAGCTCGGTGATGACACCGGCGGCGGGAGCGTTGACGGCGACGTCAATCTGTGAAGGTGAGATTAGCCAGCGCGTCTCGGAGCTAAAATAGGATAACAATAAACAAATTCCTACCTTATCAGTCTCAATGGAAGCAACTTCCTCATCCTGCTCGACGAAGTCTCCGACCTCTGTTCAATACGTTAGCAAAATCAAAAGAAACACAAACACCACACAGCAGAGGCAAAAGAGTCATTCTTCCGCTCATCGGACTTCGAGATTGATCAACGACGTCATCGGCCAGGATCGACGAGGACAGCAAGTTATTCTCGGCTGCAATGAACCTGGGAGATAGTGGGGATTGCAGAAAACATGTAGAGGGACCTACGCTTAACCCATTGCTTCAGGGTACCCTCGGTGATGGACTCGGCCATGGGAGGAACGGGGACGGTGGAGATAGCTGCGTAGGAAGATCAGTTAGTACATAGATTAGATTTCTATAAAGCTGAACTTCGGCTCGACAACAACCCGGCAAGTGCAAAGTGCCTCTGAGTGACTATAGCGAGCTTCTTTCAGCGGTGGAGGTCCAATCGTACCATATGTCCGCAGAGCATACTGGAAAGCGGCAGGGCCGGCGAAGAGCGGGCTTCGTCGCGGTGAGGCGTTGCTGGCGAGCGGCGACTGTGTCGCGAGACGCGAGACGGATCGGGAGGCAGCGGGCAGAGCGACAGAAACGCGTCTAAACGAGCGGACAGCGGCGGTCTTGAGCATTGTGAGGGTGTGTTGGGGGGAGGAAGAGACGAGGGAGGAAGAGGAGGAAGGGAGAAGCAAAGTGAGGTTGAGAAAGGCAGACTGCCGGCACGCGCCCGGCTGAAGCAATCATCCGCGCATAACCGTCGCGGCGCGTGCCGTCGGATCCGTAGCCTGCGCTCTCCAGGCTGCGATTGGCTGTCCGAGGAACAGTCCTGGGGATGCAAAGCCAGAACTAGATAGCAAACCTCTGGGTGTGCCCAGACCCAGAATAGCTTCGGCCAAAGAGCCCAAGCAGCTGCGCAGTTGCGCCGTGGCCGCCGGCCTACGAGAGCGCGAGAAGAGAGGCTTACTTGCTCTCACCATCCTCACCACGAAGACACGCTCAGCGCAACAATGGCGGCTTATACCCCGTTCTCTGCCCAGCACATATGCTCGATATACCGCCGCTCGCTGCGTCTGACGCTCTCGTGGACCATCCGCAGAGACATCTGGCGGCAGCAGGCCCTGCAGATCCGGGCAAAGTTCGACGCGAACAAGGACGTCATCGACCCGCGAAAGATCAGAGTATGAGATCTCGTTTGCCTGTTGAGGGCAGAAAATGTGAGCGAAATGGAATTCTAACTTGTGCTGAGTAGGAGCTTATCACGGACGCTGAGAAGCAGCTCTTTATCAACAAGCATCCTGATCCCTATATTCCTCCTTCGCGACCTGGTGGTATGTCCTCTTTCAGCAACTTCATTCGTTTGGCCAACTGTCTAACTCTCAATACCATTCAGGCTCAAAGTACGAACGCAACGTGCCTCCTCCTCTCGACGCTCGTACGTTCTTTTCCCCGCTTTGATTCTATCATGTCGTGCAATTTCACGCTGTACTCAAAGACTAACTCGTGTTCTTTCTAGCCGTCGATGGGCCTTACTAGAGCATTCATTCTCATCGTTCCTTCTTTTTTTTGTACTATGGGCGGGTATCGGATTTTTCATTATGTAATTACGGGATATATAGCAAAAACAGTGGAAATAGATTTATATCAAACATTATAATTTGCCGAGACTATAGGATACCGAGCCCTTCACATGATTTTCAAGCCGTAGCAATTCGTTTATATGCAGATGCCATTGTATTGGGTTCTACCTTAATCCTTTCTTAAGTGGTTGACGCTAAAATTGCGTGAAGAGTAAGTAAAGCTCTGCGCGCTCGTACAGACTTTTCTCGTCATTGAGCTCCACTTCTTTTTCCCTGTAGAGCAATATATAAATTTTAGCGTAGGAGGTTTTATTATAGAATATACAATCCAATTGTGCATACAATATATTTATATCTGCGCGTTGTCGCAATTATGGTGACTTTTAGACTGTCTTGAAACTGCGGTCTGTCGCGCATAGTAGATCTAATCGCGAAAACTTTGAAGCAGGGCAAAATCGACTTTTCCTCCCATACTCGGGCTTTGATATCTTTCCATATCCAAGCGCTCCTTCAACGCCACGCTGTTCGTCTGTATATACGAAAACATACGAATCGACATTTGTTTTTAAATCGTCCAAGTCTTGATTGTACTTAATTCCTTTATTCGCATAAGTTGATGCGATGAGCTCGGGACTGAGTCGCGTTGTGCGGTCGCTTCGAATTGCGCGGACTCTGAGGAGCGTCCCGGATAGCAGTGCCAATGCTGGTTCTATTTCAGATGGCATTATTAAACCTGCTCTAGATAGCAGTGCTAGTCCTTCTTCAGATTCGATCGCAGACACTACCCCGGATAGCAAGGCCAGCCCGACCTCAGAATCTATTGCAAAGACATCTCTAAGCCTTCCAAACAATGGTGTCAACTATCGAAGTCTACATATTAACCAGCTTAAAAAGAGATTTCCAAATCGCGAATCGCAGATAACGATAGAAGAAGCTAGCGCGGCTTGGGCATATTTCAAATGGATAAAATACAGCAACCATTACGGTCTTCAAGTACGGAATGATTCAACGGAAATCATTAAAAAGGCATTTGGTTCTACCGCTTACTATGCTATTTCCAGAGCGCGCAACAAGACTACAAAAGAGGAAATTACCCAGTTGTTATTGGCCATCGATACGAGATTGTTTTACAGACCGGCGATGAGTACCGATAGAGTACGAACATTAACGGCTAACATCGATCAATTATATTCGATTGGGGGTAACAGTGTACGATTATTTAACCTTGGTCGCGGTACCTGGTTGCAGCGTATTAAAGAACTAGAAGCGAAAGATCACAATGCAGCTAAACCGCTGTAAAAATTTGGGGCAAGACGTGATACGCGAGAACACGCTTCTTTCGCCAAACCAAAGAAGATCTTGTGAGAGAACGCCAAATGGAGGAGACTGTGTGACTTGATGTTTTTGCAGTAAAGCTATATCTTTGCACGATTTATATGAGGATTTGATGGTGTATAGGACTGCTCGTCAACCGACGGAATCATATGAGTATGGGGATTTCTTATGTATATATAGTAATATTAATGTATATAAAGTCAAACAATATGTGCTAGTAGAAGTATTATAATTGCCAATTTCGAATATGTCATTTTCTTGCGCTAATGAAGTGGTTGCAAGCAGTATCCACTCGATGAAATCAGGTCGTTTGTATCAGGATATGTCTTAAGATGATATGAGGCTATTTGGATTAGGATATATCTATACACGAATGCGGTTATTTGTCCAAGGATTTGTCTATATAAGTGAAGGTATCGCGCTGCCGAGTTGTGTCATCATCGGATATTGAGGATCATAGCAAATACTAGTATCATTATAAGATGCAACTGCTAAAGGTAATATTCTGACTGGAGTGAATTATTTCCTTGAATCCGCTCTGAATATTACATGGAGGTTTTGCCCGGAGATATACGACTTGTATAGATGAATATACTCGGCATAAGTGGAGGGTCACAAGTCAGATCGTCTCGTACAACAGCCTGAATAGGGAAGTATTGATATCTCGACTTAGCAGTCCATGTATAATATCATCTTCGGTCTGCGGCCCACCCCGAGACCAACCAATCGAAATCGGCTAGGTTGTCCGCGAATAAATAGTACTGGTGCGCTAACCTCTTCATCAACTTAGGTTCACTTACTAGATCGTTCAGCGTGGTTGTACTCTTGGAGTCCTTTCATGTTCATTACGTTGTGCTCATCATCCTGCCACAAACCTTTTGAGACTAGATCCCTCGGACCGTCATAGCTAGCCTGTCCATCTACTATTATAAACTGTTCAGGTTCGACGACTCCGAACGATACGTAAAGAAGGCTTGCTGGTGTCATCACGTTTATCCGCTTGGATTATTGCAGCTAATTTCGGAATTTCATATTCTGAAATCTCGGAGTAGTTTTGAGCCGCTTAGCGGCAACACGCAAATCAACTACCTCGACGTATGTAATTTTGGTATTCGCTTTAATCAACAACATTAAGAACCAGTAGCTAAAGAATGCAGCAGAGCGAAAGTGAATCATAGATAATTTGTGGGACAAAAGTCAGAACCCATAAACCAGCACAATGAGCGCCAGACCATCAGACGATGACAGGGCACAGTATTCCTCATCGCGTTCTTCAAATTACCAACCTCATCGCCTACATCACCATCATCATCATCGCAGCAGTTCAAAGTCTAGCTCGACAAATGCACATTATAAGGATACTAGAAAAGATGGCAAACAGCGGTCTCATGGAAGTAGGAGCGAAATGCACGGCGATCAGATGAAGTCCCTGTCTAGGAAACAACAGAAGGATAATGGACATGAAGCTACAGCTGTCGAAAGCGGAACTGCGGATGTAGAAGTCGATCCTAATAATGGCGAGCTAATTGAGCGAGATGAAAAGAAGAATTCTATAATACCTACTGTGTATGCGGAAGATCCAGTACGGTTTTTGTTTCTGCTTGCCCAAGCTATTAGATTGTGCGTCGTATTGATTTTCTGATTACAGAATAATTTAACTAACAAGGCTCATGATAGACCGTCGATAACAATTTGGTAAGGCGGTTATTTTTTGACCCTGTGCCACTATCTCTAATTTAACTTCATTAGTACCGCGCTGGTATATATGCACGAGCATGACATCTACATCAACGAATCGAATAACGACGCACTGCCATCACAAGGACCAATATATGACAGATACGTGCGTGTTCCCTTCCAATTCCTTAATTGTTTTCAATATCTAACTCTAGATCTAGAGTTTAAGCATAACATGTCTTTCACTTGCTTGCAAAGCCACCGAATGTCCTCGTCGACTCCGCGAGCTATTAGTCCCAGCATATCATCTTCTCCACAAAGATGCTCTTCCACGACTAACCTTCCCTTCCGAATTCTACGATTCACTGCGCGCAGGGATTGTTCATTTCGAGCTTATCTTACTCCGAATTCTCAAATACGAAACTGATATAGACACAGTCTTTGCATCAAACGCAGTCATACTGGAAGAAGCTCTAGAAGGTGGCATTACAAAACATATATTTGGAATACAACCACTTGCTGATGTCGTTCGCGGTATGTTTAAGTCCGGCGATGCAACCAGACTTGCTCAAGCAAAAGAAGATCGCGAGTATGCAGCAGAATTTGGGATCGTGCCATTAATCGATAGTGAGACCGGTAGAGCTGCGTGTAAATGGGCTGTTGAATGCTACAGGTCGGGATTGTGCAATCGAAAAGGCTTTATGCCACCGCATATAGCGGTCGCGGCGGTATATATGGCGATTCGAGATGAAGGATACACGATCTCATACTCTCAGGAGGACTGGATTCATTTGACGCTTGATGAACTGAGTGCGTGGAAGGAGCCTCTACAGACGGTCGATGAAGAGCATACAAGCCGTTTGATTGCCATACTGGAAGAGAAAAGAAAGCCGACTGAATGATAATGCATGCTGTACAAATGATAAATAAAAAAGATGAAACAAGCAAAAATGCTACCTAATTTACACAAAACCCAAATCGACCTTGCTGTACTAAACTAGATGTACAACAACACAAACTCCATAAACCCCTAAATTGTCCAAAGAAAACAATGCGTCATGAAAGCACCGATCAATAGTATACTCTCAATATGGCAAACGATACATTGATGATAATACCAGCAACAATAGCCATCTGCTGCCTTTTCGAGAAAATACTTCCTTCTCGCAAGAAAAACAGAGCGACGAATCCTAAGAAGAAGCCAACAAAGGTACCCAGCAAGAGATCTTCATAGATTCCAATCGGACTTCCGTCAGGCAGAGTATCAGGAGCCGAAGCACCTTCGTCTATCCAGCGGTCTTCGAGCTGACGCACGGCGTCAGAGTCTCCGTTCAGTGAGCCACCGTGTAGTCTGTTGAACTGCGCGCGCAATTGCGCTATATCTTGGTCCGAAAAGCCTGCTGTTCGGAGCCGATCAAATCCGATGGGAGCGGGAAGTGTAGACGGGGCAGTTTGAGACTAATAGCGGCTCTGTTAGTTGGTTGCAGATTAAGGAGCATGCAGTTAGGGCAAGAACAAAACATACACCAGCGTCGGACTCCTGCGCCAGCTCCTCTTCCGTCAGGACATCGCCCACCGAACACAGCAGCCAGATCGTCATCGGCTGGTCGTCGTCGGCAGTTTGTACTCCTTCCCCGCTGTTGTAGTACTCGGTAACGGGCTTGATAGTCTTTGCTAGGTCGTCTGCGTCAGGCAGTGCACGACCGCCGTAGATAAGGCGCAGTCGCCGGCGGGCAGTCTCGGCCGCGCGGTCTTTCCGAATTAGGCGCTTGACAGAAAACACAGGCAACGGGGTCGTGGGCGCTGGCAGCGGAAGAAGTAGGTCCGGGATCGAGGTGCGCGAGAAGCGGATCCCGAGGGACATGTTGTTGTTTGCAGCGGTCTTCGTCGTTGTTGGCGGACGCAAATGCCAGTTCCGACGATGAGCGGCGGTGGTTAACGTGACCACACGTGACTGATCTGGTGACATACCGAGGGGCAGCCGAAGAATAAGCTCTGAGCTAGGCATAAATGAAACTCTAAGTGTGCGGGGCGGCGGAGAGATAATTATGTGAAATTCACAGGGCAGGAAAACAGTCGGCAGCCGGCTTTCCTCTTTCTCTTTTTCCCCACACTCAACCCCACCCGGAGAGCTTGCCTGTTGCTGAGCTGCTGCCTTTGTTTGCTGTCTAATTTTGCGTGTTTGTTGATTATCCTTCACTCGCCCGGGCCGTTCTTGCAGCCGCCCGCTTCGTCGTCCGGTAGCTATATTCGCCAATCTACTCCGGCGGGAGGAGGCAGTCGAAATGTCGTGGAGACTTACCGACAAGCTCGCCGAAAAGATAAACCACTACTCCTCCTTTCCCGCGACCGGAGTCTCGCTTCGCCAAATGGTGCGTCTTCCTTTCACTGTCTTGCTCACGTATGCCTTCGTCGCGCTGTTGCCCGTCGGCGATGTCGGCTGACCGCGTGACGTCTGTCGGATGCGCGCTTCTCCCTTGTTTATCACGATCGCTCGATCCCCGTCCGCAGCGCTAACGCATCTCCTCTCAGGTCCAGTTTGGCCAGCGTCCAAATCCTGGTGCGTCTTGTGCTCATTTGCTCCTAGTCGCGTGCCGCGTGCAATACTAACCCCGACACCTCATGCAGGTACCCTCTTCCGCGGCGCCCAGTTCCTCAGCGAAGAACTCCCAATCCGTCTCGCTCACCGAGTTAAGGAACTCAACAATCTTCCAGATGGTCTCTCAGAAATGCCCTCGATCCAGCGAGTCCGCAACTGGTACGCTCAGTCGTTCGAGGAACTGATCGAGTTACCTCGGCCGAAGCTCCCTCAAGAACTCCGAGACCTGCTTATCAAAGCTCAGAAGAAGAACAGTAACGGCGAAAGGCATGGAAAGATGCTTATGCAGAATACCGAGAACCCTAGCTTAGCTGGCGAAGATTATCGCGAAGTCAAGAAAAGGGCCAATCTCAACAGTCGGAGATATTTCGTCCTAGTCGATGACGACATCAGCTGGTCACCAGACATTCACCAATACAACAAAATGTTCACAAAATGCCTTTCTGTGATCAAAAGACGGCATGACCCTGTCGTTACCACTGTTGCTCAAGGAATTAATGAGTATAAACACTCGCGGCAACGTATGCAGATCGACAGCTCGATCCAGTCATTCCTCGATCGCTTTTATATGTCGCGTATCGGAATCCGAATGCTTATCGGCCAACATATTGCTATTAACGAGCAGCCGTCAATGGATAATTATGTTGGTGTAATCTGTACAAAGACAAACGTTCGCGAGCTCGCACAAGAGGCGATTGAAAACGCAAGGTTTATATGTGAAGATTACTACGGCCTTTACAATGCTCCCAAAGTCCAGCTTGTTTGTAAGCCTGATCTTAACTTTATGTATGTTCCTGGCCATCTGAGTCATATGCTCTTTGAAACTCTAAAGAATTCGTTGCGAGCCGTTGTCGAGACGCATGGTGCAGAGGCGGAAGAATTCCCGCCCGTCAAACTTATTGTCGCGGAGGGTAAAGAAGATATCACAATCAAGATTTCAGATGAAGGCGGTGGAATACCTCGGAGCGCTATTCCTCTAGTCTGGACATATATGTACACTACCGTCGAAACAACACCTTCTCTTGATCCAGATTTCAGCAAAAGTGACTTCAAAGCGCCAATGGCTGGATTTGGCTATGGATTACCCCTGTCGCGTTTATATGCGCGCTATTTTGGCGGCGACTTAAAGCTGATCAGCATGGAAGGATACGGAACAGATGTATACCTACATCTTAACCGACTTAGCAGTACTTCTGAACCATTACAATAGGGCTTTGTCCCGAGTTCTAGTAGAAACTAGCTGGGTATTCCATAACCAAATATTACAAGAGAAGAATATAAGTGAAATGGAGTCGAAAATAACGACTTGGACATAGATTTTGACGCTCTTAGTTTCTTCCTTTTGTATTTTACTATTCATTACTTTTTTATCAGAATTTTTCAGAAAAAATTTCATTCGTTTTACAACTGCTTTTTGTTGATTCAACCAAAAAGAAGAATTGGGAGAGAAGGAAGACAAGTAAGAAAAGAAAAGATTAAAAGTGAGATAAAGAGAGAGAGAGAGAAGGAGCGAACATTACTTTGGAGTCTGCATTTAACTTCAAGATATTACTTTTTGTTATTATTGCTTTTGGTTGGTATCCGGTTATAAAACTGACTGGGATGAGGGACGAATAGTATTTGAAGTGCGATATCGATATCGCGTTTGGTGAGTTTTTATATTCTTTTAGTATATTTTTGTGCGGATTGGCGGCTTTTATTTGGTGTACCCCAGTGCTGAGGGTTGTTGAGGGAGTGAGATAAAAGAAGTGAAAGATACAGTTACAATTAGGAGTTTGCATCTGCGAGGAAAAATTGTGATTTTAATTTGAGTGCCCTTTTTTTTGTACGCAATGTTTTGTTTGATGGTTATTTTATATTATAATATGGTCCTCGGTTACGATTATCTTTTCATATCTGTTTTGTATATTTATCCTTTGTGGTTTGATATCAGAATCATCCGTCTTTTGTAAATTAACTAGGCATGCATTCGGCGCTGCGCTATATTGATCGTGAAGGAGGTTCTTAGTATCTGGTTTCGATTGAGAGCCCATCACCTTGATCATCTCTCGGGCTCAGCGACCAATTCCTGATGAGCACTGTATGGACCCTATCCGCGCGAGCAGAAAAGAGCCATAGCATATATGTTATTATGCAATCATGATTGAACTCATTTACTCGCAGATGAAGATCTTGCCAAAGCTTTCATCAACTTGAACTTGACTTGAGCCGGGGACTATAACATAGATAGTAGCAGCAACGATCAGCATAATCTCAAGGAATTCTCAACCTCAGCATAAGCAAATGATGTTTTACCTCGTCAAAAGCCACGGCACGCATAGCAGTGTATTCCCATGAATTGAGATTCTTAATGATAGCAGCGCGACGGTCGATGACCTCATAAGATAGTTGCGGGGTTTGTAAAGGATAAATGTTGAATGGCTTACTGGTATCGCGCGGAGGAGCAGGTGGTGAAATTCGAGGTGGATTAGGAAAGGACTGGTCGCTTGAAGATGCCATTTGTGTCCTCTTTATCGTCTTGAATCAGCGGAGAACTACATTAAGTACTAGGCTTCATCCTGGCATATGCAATCTCAACTGGTAATTTGTTAACGCTATTGAATGAGCAAACAGGAGACAATCAGCCGACTAAACTTACTTTCGATAAAGTCTAAAATCAATTTGTCAGAACTACGTCATACACTGGGGGAGTGTGGGTAGTGTTCAGGATTCTCAGCCATATATCAATTCGCCATTTCCTTTCCTCGCATGCAACAGCAATTAATATCACACTAAACTACATGACTACATCAAACTCAACAGTCTTGCTCACAGGCGCAGACACCTTTCTCGGCGCGCACATCCTTCGTCTCTTACTCACCCAAGGTTACGCCGTCCGCGCAACCATCTCCTCTATCCAAAATGTTTCATATATCCGGCAGAACTTTCAATCGCACCTTCTCTCTCTGGCTATAATATCAAATCCTTCATCTCCTGGCGCATTTGATGACGCTGTTAAGGGGATTGATTATATTATTCATACTACGGCTGCCGCGCGCGCTCCTCTGTCGCCATTGTCTATCAACCTTGAATCTGAGAATGATATCTTGATATCTGCTGTGCGTAGCGTAAAGGAGATTCTGGAAGCAGCAAAGAAGAATTCACATAGGGTTAGACAGGTTATTATTACATCTTCCTTGGCTGCTTGTGTGAGTGAAATGTCGGATCTGAAATATGGATCTTATGACGAGACGAATTGGTCTCCCGGCGAATGGCAGCTTGATGGTGAAGGTACTGTCGACGATCCTGTATTAGTATATCGCCTGAGCAAGAAATTCGCAGAGAAAGTAATCATCTAAACGCCGTTTTTGGGGGCGTCTCACAAATCATTCTAACGATATGTTAATATAGGCTGCTTGGGAATTCCTTGACTCTGAATCTCCTAATTTTTCCATCACAACAATCATCCCTCCAGTCTCATGGGGTCCAATGATTCACGACGTCAACTCCTCGACTCTAAACGTATTCAACGCTATATTATACCATATGTATAAATCTTTATCTTACCCTGATCCATTAAAGGCATTCAGCTACGTTGACGTACGTGATCTTGCCGAAGCTCACGTTCGTGCACTAGGCAATCTTCGAGCTCAGAATGAAAGATTTCTAATCGCAGCTAGTGCATTTAATTATCAAGCAATTTTAGACGTTTTCCAACGTTATAAATTTGAAGGGGATTCTTATGCTGATGATGATTCATCTGTTGTTTTGAAAGAGGCGGTCGATAATGGAGCAAATTTGGTGACTGACAAAGCGAGAGAGAAATTAGGCATGATAGAATATCGATCGTTTAAGACTTCTCTTGTCGATTTAGCGAATCAGTTTGATGAGATGGAGGTTAAAGAAGCAGAAGAAGAACTCTTGAAGAAGTCTACACAGCAGATGTCGTCAAGTGACACTGCTAGACAGGGAGGATGCCCGATATTTCATCCGTCGAATGATGAACCTGCACCTGCGATTAGAGGTTGTCCGATCTTTAATTCACAGCCAGACATGAACGAAATTAGCGAATGCCCAGGCCAACTTCATACTACAGATCAACCGTGAATATACTTCAACACCTTATCCACTTTTGCCGGGCGGACCCGCTAGATGCCCAGTACCGCACGAGCAAACAGCGAGTGCAACACAGAGGCATTCTGTCGTGCACGCTCAAACACAAAGCGTCATTGACATCTAGTCTATTTTAGTATTTACTCTGATCAGGTAATATAGTTATATTAAGAGTGGACAAAAGCAAAATGAATAAATGCAATGCACCTCTATCACCGACCTTCAATATCGTACACAGTTACATACTTCTCTAGGAACGAAAAACATTCGATACTCATAGATCTAAAAATGCCAAATTGCAAAACAAATAAAAAAGCAGACAGAATCCTATAAAAAAATCCAAAATCCAAAAATAAATCACAAGAAATGAAATAATGCTGAAATAAACCGCGAGCGTAGGGCTCTTCCATTCTTCACATATTTAAAAATTTATGTTCTTAAGAAAGGGAAGAAAAGCCCACGTTCTGCTTTTTGGTGGCGCGTGTCTGGTTTTCCAGTACTTTTGGTTATCCCTCGCCCATAATCCCGCAACAATTAAAAAAAAAGAATCACTGTCAACCTTGACCCAGGAAAAAAGGATATATACAGTTGAAGAAAATATTAATATATAGAGACAAGATTGACCCTTGTGGATAGATTATGTTAATCACGCAAATCAGATTAATCATAGCTCCGAGTAACAGAAAATAAAGTATTGCAGAAGAACTAAGATATGAGAGGCTATATATACTCTCTCGCGCATTCTCTCAACCATCATTCAAAATTTACCTCTCCTTCAAATAAATGGAATGATGCTATTAATGGTAGAAACATTCTAGAGCAACTTGTCGAGAATTCCGGCACTAGCGGCCAAGAATCCAAGATACGGTTTCGAAGGATCTAAGACTCTAGACAAGTATTCAGGATGATACTGCGTACCAACGAACCAAGTATGATCTTTCAGTTCAAAGATTTCCATACGTTCACCAAGTTCATCTTTCCCAACAAAAGTGAAACCCTTCTCTTCAAGCTCAGGAACGAACTTAGGATTAACTTCATAACGATGACGATGACGTTCGTGAACGGTGTCGCCACCGCCGTAGAGTTTGCGCAGTTTGGACCATTCGGTATTTTCTTGGAATTTAGTAGGACGAAGACCGAGACGCATTGTACCACCGAGGTGAGTCTTGCTGACCTCGGGCATGAAGACGATTAAAGGATCAGCAGGAGGTACTTCGACAAGCTCTTCAGATTGAGCATCTAATAAAAAAAATAAGATTGTTAGCTTGTAGTAGAAATAAGTAACCTCGAGATCATGCATATAAGAAAACAAGAAAAAATAAAAGTTGGGCAGAGAGCCACCTCGCCAAGCTAAGATAATGTCGCACTTGAGGAATACCAATAAGCCACTCAATGATAAATGCTCACAGGTCTAATGTATAGTGCTTTTTGAAGGCGAAAACATGAAAGAGAGAACAGATATAGAATAAAATAAAAAAAAGCAAATGATATCGAGCCTTCGCTCGGAAGCGGACAAATACAAAAGGAACCATACCGGAAATTCCAAGAACATTTCTAGCGTACTCAATAACAGCAATCTGTAAACCCAGGCAAATTCCAAGGTATGGAACATTATTCTCACGAGCCCACTTAGCGGCCGCAATCATACCCTCAGTACCACGAGATCCAAAGCCACCAGGAACGAGAATGCCATCAGCCTTGCAAACTTCATGCCATGCTTTGTGGAAATTGACACGATTGGTCTGAAGAGTATCTGGTTCAAGATCAGAAGCTTCCACCCAGTTGATTGTAAGTTTGCGCTGGCAGCGGAGAGCAGAGTGCTCAAGAGATTTTATAACAGAGATGTAACTGTCCTTAAGATTAGTGTATTTTCCAACAAGTGCAATAGTAACACCCTCAAACATCCGATCATGGGTGCTGGTCAAATTCTTCCAGTCAGTCCAGAGGGTCGATCCCTTGTTCGAAAACTCAGGAGCGATTAAGATTTGCTCAAGTTTGAGTTTTTTGGATAACTGCTGAATGATCTTTTGCTGATCCAGCAGCAAAGGGACATGATAGATAGAGTTCAAATCGTGAACAACAAGTACCTGATCGGGACCTACATGACAGAACATTGAGATCTTATCAGTGGTCGCTTTCTCAAGCTTGTGAGTGCAACGACAGGCAACGATATCAGCGTTCAATCCTAGTCCACGCAAATCACGAACAGCGACTTGAGTAGGCTTAGTCTTCTGCTCTCCATTGACAACGGGAATCAAAGACACATGAATCAAAGCAAAATTCTCAGGTCCAACACGGAATTGGAATTGACGAAGAGCTTCAACGAAAGGAGCAGATTCGATATCGCCAACCGTACCGCCAAGTTCGACAATGCAAACATCGGGCTCTTCGCCGCTGTCATCGACAGGAATCTTAGCAACACGCTCGATCCAGTCTTGAATCGCGTTCGTAATATGCGGTACAACCTGCACCGTCTTTCCAAGGTAATCGCCTTTACGCTCACGCTCAATGACGTGGCTATAAATCTTACCAGTGGTGATGTTATTCTCACGGGTGAGAGTCACATTGAGATATCTCTCGTAGTTTCCAAGATCGAGATCAACCTCACCACCATCGTCAAGAACAAAGACTTCACCGTGCTCAAGTGGGCTCATAGTTCCGGCATCTATGTTCATGTAGGGATCGATCTTGATAGCCGAGACCTTGAAGCCACGAGTCTTGAACAAGAGGCCAGTCGAAGAAGCTATTCCAATCAATTAAAATCTAGCTTCTTTCCTTTCCAGTCGCGAAATAATATTCATGACTTACCGATGACGCCCTTTCCGATACCACTAATAACACCTTGAAGCGCGAGTTAGAAATCACTCAATGTGAGTCATTTTGAGTAAATGAAGAGAATATCAACATACCTCCAGAAACCACAACGTACTTCATGATGTATTTCTATTGCCCAGTTGAAAAATAGTAATCACCTAGCACCCAAACAAACAAAAAATTAGCATTAGCAGCTCCTAAGAATTCAGATATCGACATTCACAAGATCGCGAAAATTTTCGCGGGACATATGAACGCGTTCAGGGATGAGAGTCGCATACCTTTCCCTTTGCAAGAGGAGAGGAAAACAGTAGAAATTCAATAAAAATAAACCAAATTTCTAAAGCAGCTCAACTGAGAATAGAGTTCACAGTCACAGGTACAGAAATGAAGAGTGTGAAGAGGTAAAGGAGGAAGGGGAGAAAGGGAAAGAAAAGAAAGGGAAGAAAGGAGAGAAGAGTCAAGCTTTAGAGACAGGAGAAAATTTGGTAGGGCGCGTGCGGAAAGCTACGCCTTACGTGCTGAGGTTTACGCTGTGGAACTCAGTGCGCGTTGCAGAAAGAATTAATATAGCAAGAATTCAATTATCTGATTTCTTTTGAGTCTGATAAACAAGAAAAGAAAATTCTTCGAGAGCAGCTACGCTTGTTTTCTCATTGTCGCTTGCCACTCTGGGCTATATGTCGATTTGGGACTTCAGTTGAAATCTGTCAGTTCGTTCGTGGTCTGTGCTGGGGATTAAGCGGCTGTCTCCGAAACTAGGACACCACCACGAGCAACAAGCCCCCGCATTCCCTTCTTTTTCAGAATTTTGCATTAATTGAGCATTAATTGAGTACATTGATACAATATGCATAACTTTATTGCATACACAACCACTTCGGGAGAGTCCCGGGTTGGCCATCTCGACTTTGACACGAACTCGATAACACCGCTCGCCTTCCCCTCCGGAACCGCAGTTTCCTCTCTCTACGATGTCATCAACTACGGGTCTACGTTTTCATTAATTCCCGCAATCGAATCTGAGCCAATTGATCTGACTTCTGTAACTATTGAAGCCCCATTCACTGGCCGCGATGTTCTAGCTGTGGGAAAGAATTATTACGAGCACGCAAAGGAGTTCAATTCATCTGGCTACGACTCAAGTGATAAGGTCGATACTCCTTCTGCGCCTGTTATATTCACAAAGAGGGCCTCGAGCATTGTTTCCTGTGGCGCAGACATTTATCCTCATCCGGAATTTACTAGTACTTTGGACTTTGAAGGAGAAGTGGCCGTTATTATTGGAAAACCTGCATATAAGGTCGCTGAAAAGGATGCTATGGATTATGTATGGTACGAGTTGATTGCTACTTTGACTTATGAGTCGCAATGGCTAAGCTGTCTAAATTTAGGGGATATACCATTATTAATGATGCGACTGCACGCGAGCGTCAGCGTGATCATAAACAATTCTTTATTGGAAAATCAGCAGATACTCTGTGTCCCATGGTAACAAGATTTCTCTCTATCCCCTTCTTTTACATGTCTAACGAGATTTACTATCAGGGTCCTATTGCAGTTCCGAAAGAAGATCTTCCGGAATATCTGGAGGTCCGAACAACAGTCAACGGCACTCTTCGACAATCCGACTCAACCAAGAACCTCATCTTTTCCATTCCAACACTAATCAACACTCTATCCAGCGGCATTACTCTGCAACCTGGTGATGTCATTGCTACTGGTACCCCTGCAGGCGTCGGTATTGGTCTTAAACCTCCAGTGTATTTGAAGCCTGGTGATGTGGTTGAGATTTCGGTTACTGGTCTAGGAACTCTTACCAACAAGGTGGCTGAAGTTGGCTCTTTCAAGGCTCCGGTTAGCTTACCAAAACCTCATATTGCTATCCCTCCTGGAGTTCAGCAGATTGGATCGAAATGTCTCTATTATGAGGATATTGGCAACAAATCGTCGGAAGATACGTTAATCTGCGTCCATGGTCTTGGCTGCTCTGGTCAATATTTTTCTTCACTAGTTGACAAAGCTGGATTTTTGGAAAAGTATCGCGTCCTGCTCATTGATCTCGAAGGTTTTGGGCGCTCTCTCACATTCAATAATTCCACTCCGAGCCTTCACAGCTACTCTGAAGATATTTATGAAATTACAAAACTTTTGGGTATCGCCAAAAATGTACATATGATTGGCTTTTCAATGGGCTGCGGTATAACTGAAACATTTGTTATTAATCATCCCGAACTTGTTAAGAGGTATGTGTTGCTGTCACCGCTTATGTATCCAGTTCCTCCGCAGATCAAGGAAATCTGTGTGAACTTAGCAAAGAACGTGCGTAAGAACGGTATGCAATTTGAGGCCGATAGCATGGCACAGTTTTCCACTTACGAAAAAACACATGCTGAAAATCCATTGGCTAAGATGTATATTCTCACAATGCTTAAGATGACTGATGCTGAAGGATATGCAAAGGGGTCAATGGTTCTTGCGACAGAGGGTCGTATTTCACGAGAGACAATCGCTAAAGATGTACTTATTGTCACCGGAGAGTATGACCAATGGCCACCAATGGAGGAAGTTGAATCTATTCAAAAAGAATATGTTAATGGATCATCAAAAATCGTCGTTATACCGAACTCGAAGCATTTTCATATTTTGGAGAACTTTGATGCTACGTTGAAGGCAGTCACTTCTTTTTTGTGAGGGATGAATGATGACCAATAAATAAAATAGAGTAAGACTAGAATATAATGATAGACTATAGACGAGCTTACCCGAACGCTGTTCATATGTCGATGTAGCAGGTCACCATCATATATTTGCCTATGCACGGCAATGCAATTAGATTACCGGTTTATAATGCAAAACTCTTAGTATACACACTAATCAATAATGCTTTATTTGCATAGTACAGGACTAGTTCACTAATGCTATCTAGAAGACGGATTCATAGAGAAATGGGCGGCAAATAGAGCTACAGCAGCAAGACTTCTAAAGTCCGCCGATATTCTATATCCCGCGCCAAGAGGCCTAGGATCAGTCGGCTATCGAGCTTTCCGGATAAGCTCTCGTTTCTAATAAATCAGCTACCATCCACCTCCGCACTTGCTCTTGTGCGCAGATAAGCTATATAACGCCCTTCTTTCTATATTTTAAGCTCACCTTTGAACCGAGAAATGCCAGTGGAATATCGCAAGTAAGTCAGTCTTCGCTCCGCGGCGTATGCGGCGTTCAGCTCTAATCTATTTTTGTAGGCTCGGAAAGTCTGGTCTGCGGGTCTCTGTCCCAATTTTGGGATGCATGTCATTTGGTTGTAAGAACATTTCGCAGTTGGTTATTTAATTGCTGTTGAAATCCATAATTGCTGATCGTGTTTGTTGTGCAGCGCCGGTATGGTCTCCGTGGGTTTTGGATATGGAGGAGTCACTTCCAATCTTGAAGAAGGCTTATGACTTGGGAATTACAACCGTACGTATTTTTTCAACTATTCTAGTTAATACTTGACATGATTACTAACATGTTGGATTACAGTGGGATACTGCGAATTCGTACTCCAATGGTGAGTCAGAGGTTATTGTGGCTGAAGCACTTAAGAGATACAACATCCCGCGGGAGGAGATTATCATCATGACCAAGTGCTTCTTTCCTGTTGACAACACGAGTAAGGTCCGAATTGAAGGTGACGTTTCAAACACTCGTCAGCATGTCAATCAAATCGGCCTCTCACGCTCTGCAATCTTCAACCAAGTCAATGACTCACTTAAGCGTCTTAATACGGATTACAT
>JAJLTU010000021.1:0-207546 GCA_030568295.1 Myxozyma neotropica | reverse complement strand
AAGAAGAAGAAGAAGAAGAAGAAGAAGAAGAAGAAGAAGAAGAAGAAGAAGAAGAGACCGAGAGCGAGCAAGCGAAAGTAAAAACTTGCCAGAGCGTAGAGACCGGTGCTCAATGAACACTTCGCTATGCGATATCGCTCCCTTCGGATCGAATAAAACGAACTAAAGGGTGCATACCGAGTTGGGGAGTATATGAGTATCTGTGTGTTAATAGCGCAAAATTTCGCATATTGCCGCCGGTAGAGAATCATAATGCTAGGATCTCCCACTTCACTAGTAACAAGGCGCGGGTAAGTCAAGCACAATGAAATTGACCAACAGAAAGGAAAACTAATGAAGGTCTGGATTGGGTTAAAGTGAGCTGTATTATTTAATTTGGCCGGCGGAGGCACTAGTTATGCTCGACGTTATGTGTAATTAAATTGTAGTTCCAAAAGTGAAATTCGTCTGGAACATCAGCTATTATAATTGATAAAGAAACAATATAAATTGCAATATAACGGCAATGAAGAGGGAGACTGTAAAACTAAAAATCGATGGGACAATTTTGTGGTGCACATGGATGGCAAGATCAGAATACACATAGGAGAATAATTCTAGTGCTCAGTTTTAATTGCATTTTACAAACATGCAAGCAAAACATGTCTCAAGTTGCTGTAGGTCATTAACGTCCTTGATGCCCATTGGTGGTTATAGTATTGAGAAGGGTGATTAAGATTAATGGTTTTGCCGAATTGCGAAATTAGAAGGCTGATACAACAACCGATAAAACTCAGGTCTTTCCATCAAAAATGTATTATATTAAATTGAGAGACCAATGTTGTTGCAGAACAATTATTACACCCAAACACCAAGAGAGAAGCTCATACATAAGATCAATGATGTAAAGCAGGAATTACACGTTACGCCAAGTTTTGAAACCCAAATACAAGAGGACCAATTCAGGGTCCGCGCAAAGAAAAAGAAAAGGAACGCCATAAATAAGTTGAGATTCAAAATAAGTTCAAGTCATCCGCGAAGGAACAGATAAGGCGACGACAAGCTTGTCGGGATGCGCGATCAAATGAGACTCACGGAACTCGTCGTACCGGACAATGACGGAGAGAAGTTGGTCGAGATTCGAGGCATTGACAAAGACGTTTTCCGCGTGGTGTTTCTGGAGTACTTCTATCAGAGCATTCTTGACGTCTTCGGCCTGCGCGTCGTCACTGCTTGTTTTGTCTGATTGTTCGTCTACGGCAGAAGGCTCGCGCTGGAGCATCTTCACCTGTCCCATCTTGCCCATGACTGGCGATTTGCTGCGGACCTTCTTGAGAGACTCCATACGGGTGCGAGGACGGCCTTGGACAGTCTTGAGGATGATAACATTTGAGCTTCCGTAGCAGTGGGCGGTCGACATGAGCGTTGGTAGCACCAATTTGATTGACTGCACAAGTAGAACACAGTTAGATACACGATTGGATTTACACGAATCAGAACAAGGAAGATAGAGGCAACGGACCTTTACTTCGTTGTCGACGCTACTGAAGATGGCAATATCAAGCCGCGACTCGAGTCGCAAGAACTCGGCAATCATTTCATTGACTCGAGTTCCATCGTCGTCGTCGCTGCTATCGCTATCGGATGCGGACGGGTCATCGGAAGCAAGGTAGTGCAGGCGTGCGTTGCGAAGACGGGACTTTGCGCGGACAAAGGTAGGAGACTCCTCCTGCCTGCCGGCTATGTACACGCGGCAGTGAGTCGATATTAGCTGGAGGATGATGAAGTCGAGTCCAGCGGTTGAGCCTATGATAAGAGCGACGGCGCCGTCAAGCATTTTGCTGATGAGCTGAGCTGAGCTGAGCTGATAGGGGGCGCGATGGGTGATCCCTGGACTGCGCTGTGTCACAGCGATAGTCCGCGAAGAAGCAGAGGCATCGGAATATGTAACACCAACGGTCCTGTCCCGAAGCGCACAAACACTCGCAGGCTGTGCTTTACGGTGAGTTGCGTGATGTTGCTAATTGCCCTGCTAAAAACCCACCCCCCGGTTGTTGCCTGATCATGAGCCGCATCCTGCTCTGACCAGGCGGTACCAGTCCGTATAGAATTACGATAATGCACCACCCGGTTCACTTTGCAACAGTCCATCGTACGACGCCTGTAATGCTGCTCATTGCCGGATGCTGATACTCATTGTTTACACATCATAAGTCTTGCCGTCGGATGCCGTTGTTGCGTCGCGCGAGTGGGCTCGGTCGACATACTTGAACGCGCACCGACCGCCAGGTTTAAGAGTCAATAGCCTCCTTACGATCGAGAGTGCTCTTTGCTTTTTAGCTGTGGACCTCGTACTTGTACTAACTCGACCATTTGTATATTGCATTGCCTATCACTCTTTGCGTTGTGGAGATATTGGCTGCTACTGTGCTGCTGATGTACTGCTATATTCTCTAAGCATTGGCCTAAGTGTAGGTGTTAATTGCTGTATGCGTACAAATGATATGCTAAACTGAATAATACTCGACAACTCCTCACAACTTCAGCCCCGTACTTCCAGTAGGCCCCTTTCGGTCCCTCTTTAAGTGACCATCTACATCCATCTTCTCGCCGCGCTTCCCAATAACCGTAACATTTCCCTTCTTGAGAGTCTCGACCACACTCGCACGGCTGCCCTCTTTCTGTGCGTTGACCGCCCTTGTCTCGAGCTTCTTAGTCTCGCGCTTCGCGTACCGCTCCTTCTCGCGTCTGCGTCTCTTCTTTTTGTCCTCCCGCGACATCTCTGTCCGCGCAACAGGCAAGCCATCTGCTCCCAGAACCTCTTTCGATCGCTCGTCGTTCTTCTCCTTCTTGATTCCGTCGCGCGGAACGTAGACCTCTTGCGGCGCGAGCATGCTCTCTGTAGACATAACCGAAGGCTGCGCTTCCTCCATCGCGATAGCAGGCACATTTGCTACAATCGAAATAGCAGGCTTCGCGGGCTTCGGAGTAAAATGCCATGATGTGAGAGCGTCGAGCTTGAATGTGATGTCAGCAAAAAGATTTTCGACTTCGCGATGCATCTCTTGCAGTTTCGAGTCTTCGACTGTAGGATGACCTTCGGGATCGATCTCACGCATATGATCTTCTTCATAAAGCTCGGCAAGTGATTTCGACGACTTGGTTTGATCGACGTCGATGTATCTACTTTTTCGAAACTCGGGTAAGCTGTCTGGTAACCGTCGCGGTAGATCATTAAAGTCGTTCTGATCATCTCACTGTTAGCATCGCAAAAGAGGAAAATAGGAGATAAAATACGCAGACTCACTTTCTTAATTCGCTCTCGAATAAAATCTTCCAAATTTTCTGTAACCTCTCGCGTAATGACAGGTACAGGTTTAGCACCACGATCAAACTCAAGATCCTCTTCAAGCAAAGAGTTCAGCGGTCGCGCGCTAGCCTTTGCCTCACCCATCAGTGTCCAGCTCTTTCTTGCAACATTCTCATCCTCCAGCCTGGCAATCTGAGATTTCAACTTTCGTTGCATCTTTTCAAACGTGGAAAGTTTCTTGCCGTCTTCGCCGGCGTTTTCATCGGCTTCGCCTGCTTCGTCGTCATCAGCAAAGAGATCTTTCTTCATTTCGCCCATAGCTAACTCGAGATCCGCATCATCCAAGTCATCACCCAGGCCATCAAACCTCCTTTGCCGTCTAGGGCGTTCTGATCTCGGTTTTCCATTCCGCCGATTAGAAGGCGGTCTAAAGAAATTCTCATAACGAATTTCATTAGAGTTATCTTCGGCAGAGGCGCCGGAAGGTCCACTTTCACCAATACTGCCAAAATGACCCTCTATATCATCTTCATCGTAGTCATCAGCGTCATCGCCCTCCTCATCTAGCTCGCCCGCAATAGCCGACTTCTTTTTTGATTTCTCAGGCTTGATAGTAGACTGTTCATCGGGATCAGCAAAATAATCAATTTCTTCATCATCGTCCTCGTCATCATTGTTGAGAGCGGCACTTTCTGCATCCTCAGTCATACGGTTAAATTGGTCAATATCGAAGAACCCGTCGTTCAAACCGAACTTGTCTTGAACGAATTTGTCGTTTGATTCTTCGTCAGAGATGTCGCCTTCGTCGGGGACTTCGACATCAGAGTCTTCGTAGTCGTCAACGAGATTGCTCATGTCCTCATCTTGATCCTCACTGTCTTCCTCTTCCTCTTCGTCGTCTCCTACTTCTTCAGAATCGTCGTCCAAAGCAGCCTCAGAACCGGCTTGCGATTGATCGTCATCTTCATCATCTTCGTCTTCCATCGCTTCATGAACGTCGATGCCGTCGCCTTCGTCGCTTTCGTCCGAGACCTCGGCCTCAGATCCGCTAAGTAATCGTCTATCCTGCTCGCTACCTTCATCATCATCATCATCTTCGTCCTCGATGTCTTCAGCAAGTTTCCTACGTTTGGCAATCTTCTCAAGCTCATCCTCATCATCCTCTTCAAATTCTCTATGAGTGGCAGAACCTACAATCTCAGCATATCGATCATAAAGCACATTCTCAGCCACACCATCCAAAACAAGTCTTGTCTGTTCCCAGATCTGCAATGCATCGAGTCCGTCAACGTAAATTCCATTCTTGAAAACTTTTGAATACTGCCTGGCAACAGGGTCGAGAAAGTACTTGACTGATGAACGCGCTGACTCTCGTAGTGGCTCGCTTGGACGAAGTAGAGTCTCGGGAGCGACCTTCAGTGCATCGCTGAGGGCTGCTAATGCCTCCTTTGATGGGTCCATCGCCGCAGTTTTGCTTGTTGCTGGTTCTGAGCGAGGTGTACCGATCCCCTTCTGATGATTTTTTCTGTATTTAGAAAAATAAAAAATTTCGGGAAAGGCATAGGGTTAGGCATTCTCCCAAACTCCCAACTCAGCCTAAGCGCTTGGGAGAGAAATTCGGGAATTTTGATTTTTTATTTAATTTCGGAAATTTAAATGCACTTCTAATTTCCACCTTTCTAGGTTGCTGAGCGGTTTTCGGGCACCTTTCTCATCTAAGGCTACGGTATTGCTCGAGATTTCCGCTATACTTTGCTTTCAAGAAAGAAATAAGCACGGGATTGTGAGTTCTTTTTTCTATTAAATAACGAGTGCTCCCGCATACGGTGCCGTTATCTAGCTCTTGTACAGTTGCAGCGAGGCAATGCTCTCCGACGCCGTTCTCACCCTACTTGCTGACGGCCACACGCGCTCGTTATCCGAAATCGCAGAGGCAGTTTCGGCCTCACTCGATAATCCGGATGAGCAGGAGTTCAGGCTAGCTTGCGATCTTTTGTTTATGCTGGAGGACGAGTCGAATGGGTCGGACGACGCGGCTTCCATATCGCGCATCCTCAATGCCGAGTTTCTGTTGTACAAGTTTTACGAACGATACGGCTCAATTGATCTCAACCCTTTCCTATCTCACTTTTTGGCTGTTTATAATGATGGCCGCAAGGTTCTTGACCTCTCTGTGGGCTCTGAGAGATCGCGCAACGACAAGAAGATGGTGCAGACAAGCCTTGTCTCGCTTTTCCTTGTCGACGGCGGCCACATCGTCGGTGAGCTTAAGGCGGCTGATTTCCTTTCCATCTGGCCCGATCTCATTCGAGATGATATTGATACTGATAAGTTTGTTGACGCGTTGGTGAATCAGGGCGTCCTGGATCCGCCAATGTCAGCAAAACCCGAAGAGCAGTCTGAGCAGCGAACACAGACCGACCAGCAACCGCCGCACCTGCAAAAACAGCTGCAGGAACTGGGACATACTAGAGAAACAATCGATGATGTGAAGCATCCTGTACCGATCCGTGCGATGCCGAACCCGATTGCTGCCGCTGATGGCGCCGATGTAGACGATGTCGGTCGGCTTGCGCAGTTTGTGCGACCAATGCTGGAGAGCGCGTTGTTGGAAGAACTATCCGAAAAGGAGACGGAAGTAGGAGAATTTTTGCTATACTCCATTCACTGTTTCTACTACTGACTACTAGTCTAGGGTCTGATTCAGATTTTCAGGCGAGATCCGGTCTTGCTGATGGGCGCGGTCGACCTCTCGGTGAAGTCAATTACGGCCATGCTGCACGTGAATCCATCTTTAGGGCGATCTCTGATTATGTTGTTGCTATCGACAACTCTGCGGGAAGAGTACGCTCATTTTTACATTTTTAGCCTTTCTTGGCACTGCGATTTGAGTAATGACTGACGAGAATAAAACAGAGTGTTGCAGATTCTTCAGTACTTACCTCCATCGCTTCCGGCTCTTGAGGCGCTGAGTCATTTGCTTATTCCGCTTTCGGTGCCTACGGCTAATCATACTCAGCAGCAAGTCGCAACATCGATCTTGCGGGAGGAGGAAAAATCTCTGCTTCTACATCCATTCCTGTCGAACGCGACGCGATCGATAGAGTCTCAATCGGAGTCACAGTTACTGTATGGCGGGCGAGCAGATGAGCAGCCTCAGACGACGCGTCCGGTCCAGCTGCTGTGTCTTTTCATCCAATCCCTGTTGCGGACAGGCGCGATAGTGCTGGATGAGTATGTTTACGAGATCCAGTCGTTGGCACTGAGTTTTGTGTATGTACCAGAGGCCACAGAGCTTTTCCATGTCGTACAGACGGTGATGGCGAAGCAGCAGGCGCGGCCTGCGCAGGTGCAAGCACAGGCGCAAGTGCAACAGCAGCAACGACAACAGCAGCAGCAGCAAGCGACGGTACCTGTGCTGTAGTGTGTGCTATTTGCTGCTGTAAACTATAGAATGCGTTCTACTTGTACAATATTGACGTTGATTCCTGGCGACGAGGGCCAGAGGCCGATGGTGGTTGCATAAAGGAGTGTTCATATTCAGCTAGGTTTGCGGTGTTGTCAGGTGGATATAGGTCATAAAGGACATTAATGGTAATTGCTAATTGATAGTTAACGATGGGCGATAATTGTGATGGCAGACAGCAGGTAGCCAGTAATGAAGAGACCTATTTGCTGCTGCGCTTCAGCTTCCACCATGGCAGTTGTGATGATATTGCCTAAAAACTCGTCTAGCTGGTCTGAGTTCGACTTGGGACCTGGTCTATCTTCTGCTTCTGCCTCTGCGTGAATTTTGGTGGGCTATTTAGAGCAGCATCCTGCCCATGCCGCCTGCTGAGACTCAAGGCGGGAATGCATCTGTGGTGACTTAGCCGGGCATTCCGTGCTCGCGATAGGTGTTCTCTGCTATTAGAACAGCAGCAAGCAAGTAGAAAGCCGCCGTATTTAGACACCATAGCGGCCCTTCTAAGTTTAGAAGACGCGTCTTGCCTTCGGGGAATCTGTGGCGCAGGTCGCGAAGGCTGAGCCTAGAGGCGCCACGCTCCAATTCCTCTTGTAGCATTATTCCCTCTTCCCATTGCCTCCGCCGCTGCCTCGCTGTTCTTCTTTCTTCTCGTGCGCAGCTTTTCATCGTCGTCGTTTCCGGGTTGATTTACTGCTCCTGAGTGCGCCTTCTCTCTCCGCTGCTTCTCGCTTCTCGCTTCTCCCCGCCCAACCGCGCATTAGTCCTTTAGATACTTTGCGTGACAGGTCCACTCCATCCAACTCCCGCTTCTCCACCATAAGCACTCACGACCATGCGTCTTCCCGCACAGATATATGCGATTGCCTTGGTGCTCGAACTTAGTCTGGTCTCGGCTCAAGGTAAGCCTCTTTTGCTCTCGCACAGAGAGCGTCGGACGTTCCTCGCGAGACTGATTCACATGTACTGACCGCGTCAATTTTTCACAGCTATAGAAGTCACGACTACCTCGACCTCTGCTACTATTGATGCCGCTGCGGCCGCTGCTGCTACGTTTACATCCACTACATCGACCGTCGACGCAGCAGCTGCCGCCGCTGCCGCCGCTGCCGATGCACTCACATCGTCTTCTACCGAGACTCTACTCGATGCCGCAGCCGCTGCCGCCACCACCTCGTCGTCTCCGACTGTCGACGCAGCTGCAGCCGCTGCCGATACACTCATATCATCTTCTACGGAGACTTTACTCGATGCCGCAGCCGCTACCACTGCTTCATCTTCGTCGTCATCCACGACTTTAGATACCGCCGTTGCTGCGGACGTTACTACAACCTCATCGGCCTTGACAGACACAACATCCACAGATACAACGACTACATCGGTCGTTGTATCGCCAACTTTAGTCTGGATAACCACTAGCACACTTGGATATTTGACGACTATGCAAATTCCCTACTCTCAGTCATATTCGAGCATGTACACATCTGTCGCCAGTCCCAGCGTAGGCTCGATCGGACTCGGCACTATTTCTGGAACAGTAGGCTCAGTTCGCCCTGAATCGTCTACGATCACGATCTCGGACTCAGGTGCTACTGGGTTGCTTGCGCGGGCTGATGGCGATTATCTTGTCAAGATGGCATTATATGCTGCTGTTAGTGTTGTTGCGTTCGTTTGCTCGAGCAGTTACTTACTCATGTGAAAAGCCTTCTCTGCACATCTTTTACTTGATTCTTTGCGGTGATTTGTCATATTTGTTTTTTCGATTATAGAATTGGTTTTATGTTTGCTTTTGTTTGCCGCACGTATTTTCTTTGATCTCTCTGGCTCGTTATCGGTAAGTTTTCGATTTTTTTGTTTGACTGAGACCTCGTTCCTTTTCAGAAATTTAGTCGTTATGGTTATGTTCTTCGACCACGCGATAACTATGCTTTCGAAGTCTTTGTCGCAGTTTTTAGGAGAAAGTTTTTGCGTGCGCTTCAATTTACGAATAAAATTGTCTGTTTTTTTTGTGGTCTCTCTTGCCGTTTTTTGTTTGGAATATTTCTGTCTTTAAAATCTGTCTTTAAGAGCCATTGGCTATTTTTCTTCTTGTGCATTACTAGATCTCGTTTTCTTCACTTTGTCTTTTTATTTCGGGTTTCTCATTCATCTTTTAGCGACTGACTTCATTGAGCTTCTTGTATTAAGAGTGAAGCAGCTTGTTTGCCTGCAACTTCGCGATCATTGTAAACCTATGACGTTTATTCTCTTTTTATCATCTTTTTGTGCTCTTGTCAAGGCGTTTTATTTTGCTACTACTGTTGATTGTAGTTATGGTGCACATGTTTGAATATATATTTATTTGATAAAGGATAATGCAACGTCTGAACATAGCTATAAGCGTACTCTTCTATTTTAAGAATAGAAAGGTGTCCAAGGAACGAAAAGATTGCGAAGCAGCCGCATGTGCGAACATCGATTATATAAGCAATTGTGGGGTTGGTACATAAAGCCCTACATCTGCGTAGGGTTAGATACGCGTGACTGTGTGTTATATGAGCCGCACAGCTAGGTCGACAGGCACATCACCGCCAGAGTAGTCGCACGGCTCTTCAGTTCAATAGTTCCAACCTCGACACCAATCGACTCCTCAACTATTCACGATGGCTCCTGCTGTATGTGCCTCCTAAGTATTTCTGCTTTTTTGAGCCACTCTCGGAAATATACGATCGACACGAAGAAAAAGGACGAAAAATGAAGAAGATACGCTTTGCTGGCAGATAGTCTGTTGCGTCTGAGTGAAGATGCTTCCTCAATAATTTTGTTTGTGGGCTTTCTTTTGTTGTCGGTGTTTGAATATTTTCTGTGAGATTTGTTGTAAGTCCAGTAGGCTGAGATTTTATCTTTTTTTGTCTTTAGAAATCCACCAAGAAGGCTTCCAAGACCGCCTCTAAGGTATGTATCGTTGTTCTCCCTTTTCATTTTTCTCTCCGTTACTTGCTTTGTCAATTGCTGGGCCACGTTGTGGAAATGAGGAAGAGAAGATGTTGAGTGGGATAGATAATCTAACGGTTGAATTAACAGTACGTCGTCGACTACTCGAACGCCGCCAGCATCTTCGACGATGAGGGATTCGTCACCTTCTTGAACACCAAGATCAAGGTTGATGGACGCACCGGTAACCTCGGTGACCTTATCACCGTTGCTAAGGAGGGTGACTCCAAGGTCGCTGTCACTGCCCACACCGACTTCTCTGGCCGATACCTCAAGTACTTGACCAAGAAGTACCTCAAGAAGACCAACTTCCGTGACTGTATGTCAGCTTATGATCCTTTTTACAATTGCATATCAAAATTAGAAAACTAATAGCATTACAATTAGGGCTGCGTGTCGTTTCCGTCTCGAAAGGCGTTTACGAGCTGAGATACTTCAACGTCGTCGTCTCTGATGACGAGGATGAAGACGATGACGAGTAAGCTTATGCTTACGAGCAGAAGAAAAAGGAGCAAGAGGAAATTAGAAATTTCAAAAAAAATCATAAATGGGAATTATGTTTCAAAAGTTTTTGTATTAATACAACATGTTTATACTTTGAAGGATATAATACAATTGCCTTTAAGCGTTCATGGGAAATTGTAATGCTAAATGTTTGCTATTGCTTATAGTTGAACTATATATTCGTAATAAAACCATACTCCAATCCAAATGTTTTTGTATACCCTCTGTATATACCCCCCACTCCATTTACCCACTCCACTTTTCTCGACTGTACACTTTGAAGCAGCAGCTTACCGCTTCTGGAATAAGCGTACGAAGAAACGCATATTTTCCAGCTGTAGGGGATACCTGACCTGCTTCTCATCGATCCTAAACCAAACTGCATCATCTTCCATGACTTTTTCCCACCCTTGCGCCTCCTTGTCTCGACCATCTTCACCAGCGAGGGCGTGATCAAGCAAGAACTGCACAGGGAACGTTTTACTCCCGATCTGGATATGGGAGTACGATCCCGCGCTCTCAACTAGTAGCAGCATTGTACCTTTAGCACAAGTTTCAGACATGTATCGTAGGAAAGACATGGTACGCGGTTTTGACTCAGCAAAAAGCTCGTTTGTGGTGAAAAGAATTGTGATTAAATTGAAGGAGGAAAAGTCTAGTAGTGATGCGAGAGGAGATTGAGATAGCTTGGGGTCGGCGGCGGAATCGTCGGTATCGAGAGAGACTTGCCTGTGATTGCTGTCGTCGATTTGGCATGGCGCGTCAAGAATATCAAATTGCTCAAATCTGAGGTTGACGTTCTGTGATTGCTGTCGTTGCTGTTCTTCCCCTTCTTCTTGCTTGCCTTTTAGCCGGGATTCGGCGCCATCCCAGCCAAACTCACGAACGATCCCATCGCGCAACCGAGCAAATACATCCTCCCAATCCGCGATATCGACCGCCAATAAATCAACATTTTGCGCTCCAAGATCGTGTATAAGAGCAGCCATAGCCAACACCTCTCCGCCTGCACCACCCCCGACACAAAGTACACGCTTTGGCTCGCTTACTTGCTGCAGTAGCAGCTTCGAGATCTGCGGACAGAGGTCGCCAAAGACGTGCAAGTACGCTAACGCGCGAGACGACGACCAGCGCACAACATAGGCGAGCAAGTTATCGGGAGATTCAAAGGCAGAGAGATAGTCTCTCGCGAATAAATGCGTTTTGACTGCCTGAATGGTAGCCGCGAGGGTGTCTCGGTCTGCAAAGGCGGTGGAGAATGTGCGCTCGAGCAAGCTGAGGATGGACTGCTGGAACTTGGGCGACGAGTACTTTGAATTGACAGTTCTTTTTTCCACAGACTTTTCAGGCCTTTTTTCTCTTTCCGCCACGGTCTTTGAGGGCTTCTTTATTGGCGCCATTTTGACTGTTTTCGTAGTGGCTGCGTCTGCACTTTGTGAGGGCAGACAGTTGACATTTATTCGAGCATCGAGACGGTGCGGCACAATTGGTTGCAAACCAGAGAAGCGCCGCACAAGACAAACCAGTTTGAACACTCGGTTCCGGTTTTGTCCTCTGATTGAATAAGAAAAGGGTTTGGTTTGATTGGCCGAGGCGACGACGGTTTCGAGGAAAAGAGAAAAAGCAGACCACACCCGGAACCCTGCAATCTTCAATCGTCAAAATCTCCCCTCTTTCTCTCCCTTCTCTACCCCACAAAGCATTACTATTATTTATTCAGAAAGTAATAAAATATGATTGCCCGACAGCTTTTTTCCGCCTCCCGCGTCGCCTCGCGTTCTCTTGCTGTGCGAGCGGCAGCCCCGGTCTGCGCGCGTTCGTTCTCGATCACTGCCATCCGAGGTGCGTATCTTGCCCTTCCCATCTCAACTGGATTGCCGGGTGGAGATTGGAATTTTTAAGCCTGCTGTGTGCTTTGAAGATCCTCTGAATCTTTGAAATTGGGACACGTGGGAAATCGAGAGTTGCATCAGGACACATCAGCTCGCATTGATCAGAGGGAGATGCAGCCAACACCACAAGCAACACGGCATTTATATCACTCGTTACTAACCTCTTCTTTTCTCGTTATCTACAGCCAATAATAAGGTCTCCGAGAGCACCGAGACCGCCGTCGCGAAAGGACCCAAGGTCAGCTTCCAAATCGAGGACGTCAAGTCCGCTGACGACCTTTTCGGACCTGGTGCTCAGAAGGGTGTTGTCCCTACCAACTTGGAGCAGGCCACTGGTCTTGGTAAGGATTCCCTTTTGAATTCTTGATTTCAAGCAAAATTAAATAAGAAATACAAATAAAAATAAAGAAGAACGAAATCTAATCATTCCTTGTCTTTCACAGAGCGTCTCGAGATGTTGGCCGACATGGCAGGAATTGACCTGTTCGACGAGAGCCCGCTACCTTCCGACAGAATGGGAACTATGGCCGAACCTGTCGTCTTGGAGTCGCCCGTCGAGCAGAAGTACATTGCATGCACCGGCATTCCCGCCGATACCCACGATATTGAGTATGTTGTTCTTCCTTCCTTGTGAATTATACGCGTCGACCTATGCTGATGTCTTCCCTAGATGGATGAACGCTACTATCCACGATCCCGCCCGATGCCTCGAGTGCGGATGTGTCTACAAACTCGAATACGTCGGACCCGAGCTCGGCGCTGATGACGGACACCACCATTAAATCTACTATCTCATTTATACTTCCGACCTATGAATAATTATCAACGCGCATAAAGGGAAGAGAAGACCACAATTAACCAGTAATTAAAAAAATAAATATTATAAAACAGAAAGCGACAATCTAATTGGGAAATTTTACATCAGGGGTTAAATCAAGATTTTATATCGATACTATTGGCAAGTAGTTTCTTTCTTTTTGATTTTTCCTTTTTTGCTTTTGTGTGTGTCGTTGGTCGCCTGTGTTTTCATCCTTATTCTTTCATATTTCCAAGGTGGGGGAGTTTTCCGATGATGTAAATTCTTTTTTGCTTATTAGTTTTTTGTGGTATTATAATTATAGGAAAGGCATATATATAATACATATACATAGCATCTAATTCCATTATCCAAAGAGCCTCGCTTGTATGCATTCAGTGGATATTGTAGCTTTCATATAAATTAAAGTACCTTGCGGTTTATTTACAAGACATGGCAAAGATATACTACTTATACATACAAAACACAAGCTCTCAAACAGCAAACACTTGTTTATCTAATCATCATCAGCATCCCAGTTACCAGGCATCTGCGACTTCGGCATCACCGGTCCACCAGCACGCTTAGCCATCACAATCTGATCGACCGACAAGATCGTATTAACGGTGTCAGTAGCGAGCTTTATAGCCCAACTCTTAGCCGCGAGCGCATCATAAATACCATACTCCTTCGCGTTCAGAAGGCCGCTGGCTTCAGACTCGTCCACATCGATACCCGCCGTAAGAGGTGACGATTCGTCTTTCTTACTATCTCCATGTGCGGCATACAGTCTTCCAAGAACCTCAGTAGCATCAAGACCAGCATTATCAGCCAATATCCTCGGTACAATTTCAAAAGCCTCTCCGTATTTCTTAATTGCGTGTTGCAAAACGCCGGGTGTCTTTTCACCGTACGCGCTGATACGTTGAACGAGTTCGATCTCAGTAGCACCTGCACCGGCAACAAGTCTACCGTCTTTGGCGAGCGATTTGATGATACTTACGCCATCATCGATAGCACGTTCGACGTCGTCGAGGAGACCTTGGGTTGCACCACGGATGACAATTGTCGCTGTACGCGTGATTTCATTTTCTACAACCATAATTAGCAATTGACAGCTATCAAAAACATTGCCGGAAGACATTTGAGGAAATACATACCTTGTCTGACGACAGTAACTCTGTCACCTCCAATTTCAATCGTCTCAACGATATCAATCTTGCCCATTTCCTCAGGCATCGGTGCACCAAATCGCGGTAAAGGAGTAGCGCCAACAACTCTACACAGTCGTCGAAGATCAAACTTGCTGGGCACGCGCAAGACAAGAATACCATAGCGGTTGAGGTAGTTGAGTGCAAGCTCACCGACTGCGGCACCAGCTACGAGAACGCGGATACCACTATCTGCAATTGCTTTTATATCCTATTAAATAGTTAGCTTAGCGAGTAACAATAAAATCAAATAGGGAGAACATACAGATTCAAGATGCGCCTCTTCGTCCTTTGTAAAGTTGAGCATCTCCTTTGCATTGTGGAGCAATACAGTACCCTTAGTCTCAGTCTGACTGATATCAATCGGGCAAGTAAACACTCCGACACGAGCAGTAGAAGAGATTTTTTTAATAGCACCTTCAGGTTCACGATTAAAGACCATACCCTTCACTACTTTGCTTGCACCGAGACTGCTACCCATGATTTTGACGACGCGCACGTTATCGACGTTGAAGGTTTTGGGGTTCTTTGGCATGACGGAGAGAACTGCTTCGGCTACGAGATCACCGAGAAGATCTTCAGAACCGTATTGTTTTGACATGATTGCACTTCTGATAGCTTTGAAAAGCTCCTTTTGGTCGTGCAGGTCGCCGGTATTGTCGATAACGAGTTCTGAAGAAAGGATATTAGTAAGTGATGCAATTAGAAAACTAAATAGATAAGCATACCATTAAGAGCAGACTGGGCAAATTTTTCAGCAAGTTCGTAACCTTGAATGATGTCGGCGGGGTGTAGGCCAATGCGGATCAGGTTCTCAGCTTGGTTAAGTAGTTCACCGGCCATGATAATGACGAGATTTGTAGCGTCGCCCATCTATTAGATAGCAAATTAGAATACTATTTCCGTATTTCAATTAGAAGATCTAAAATCAAATAAATAATATAGATACCTCTGACTCCTGCTGCTGACTAGCCATGACCATGAGCTTAGCGGCAGGGTGAATGACATCAAGTTCTCTGAGAATTGTGGCTGCGTCACTAGTTAAGAACACCTTTTGCAAGTCTGATAGTAATCTCAAAATCAGTAAACATATTCCAATCCATATTCAGAAACAGTGGACTAAGAAAACACACGATTAATGACTATCTTATTGCGACCACAGGGGCCAATCGAAGTACGAACAATTGACGCGATCTCTCTGCATGCATCAATATTCCGACTAATTGCACCATCTTCACTTTGATAAGTCTGGTAGCCAGGTTTAAACAATTGAGCGCCTGGAGCACTGGGCAACGACAATCCAGACATTTGGCTTATAACGAATCCTTTTTGCTGGGTGAAGGTTGCTGATTGTGGCAGAATATTAGTTGGACGCGAGATGAAGCTCGCAGAATATTTTGCGCGTGAAGCGCGATATGCGCGACCGCGAAGCAATCCGGGTAACTAATTCAATTTTGCAGCGAGGTATCCACCAAGATTTTTACTTGAGATAAGTTATATCATTAGGTACAAGTAATAGCAGCTGCTATGAATATATACTCGTAGCAACCAGCAGCAAGTGATAATCATGAAATCAAGTTCATCTAAACTCGATATAACATAGAACAGCGCTTTGGATGTCGAACTGCCGGAACTAATATGTACACAATTAAGATATCAAATATCAAGACAGACAACAAAATAATATACAAAATTACGTCGTTTTCGAGGCCTTCTTCTTCTTCAGTCCAGACCCAGACTCATTCTGAACTACTTTCTCCTCTTTTTTGCTAGCCGTAGCGTTCTTCTTCCGTCTCAATGCACCGGCTTTCTCAAGTTCTTTAATTTTCTCAGTAGTATCATCATACAACTGCTTCGCCAGTTCTGGATCGTTCGCAACCTTCATAGGAGAAGGCTTTGTCATGAGGCCACATTCCCGATAAATCTTCCCTCCAGGACCTTCAGCGCCATCAGGATTCATAACTGCATGCAAAATCGTCTGCGCTCCTTTTGAAGGACTCTTCAGAATTAACCACCACAATGGCCACATGATCAAGTAAACGAGTAATCCCCAAAGACTTCCTAATGAAAGGAAATTCCGTGTAGAGGGCGTACGAACGAATCCCGGATCAGCGAGAGAAATGCGCACGTTATTAGGTTGCTTGTCAGCTCTAGTGTAGCTATCGAGTGTACGCTGAAACTCTGCGACAAAAAATCTCAATGCAAGTTTAGATGATCCAAATGCACGCCATGGTCGGGAGGATGGGTATTGGCGGTGCTCAAAAGCTGGATCTGCAATATCAAAGTCTGCGAGGACGTATGAAGTACAACCGGCGACGATGATACGAACGTCGCGATCTGCGGGCTGTGCACGGAATGCAGGGGAGAGTAGAGTAATCAGATGATAATGGCCTAGATAATTTACACCCCATTGCGACTCCATTCCATCAGCTGTAAACCGGCGAGATTTGAAAGGTGGTTGGTTTACGCCTGCGCAGCAAATAAGTGTATCCAATCTCCGCGGCGGTGAATTGTCAAGCCATTTTGTAGCAAAAACGCGAACGGAATAAAGATCTGCAAGGTCAACTTCTTCGGCGTAGATCAGTTGGTTTTTTGTACGCTTGCGAAGATCTGCGATGTAGTCGATGAGGAACGCGTCAGACAGTGAACGAGAGAGGAAGACTAGTTGCGCGCCGCGTTGAGCAAGCTCTTCGGCTACTGCTTGTCCGATTCCAGATGTGCCCCCCTTGAAAGAGTATTAGACATAACGTAAACGACGCAAGCAAAAGAACATGCGGAGCATACAGTAATCATGACGACGCGGCCGTGCATCTCACGTTCCCAAGTATTCGAGGCGCCCGAGAAGAAGCGCTTGATGACCGCCGCGATGACGACGTAGGGACCAAATGCTTTGACATAAGGCCAAAGCGGGAATTTCTCCGGCCCCTCGCTAAATACTGTCCATGCCAGGTCGATAGGCATTGTATTGTAGATTAATCAAATGCGAACAATTGTCGTTAGCATGCCCGTGCATCAAGAAGGGAGAGCAAATAGTACAAAACCCATAAATGCGATCTGCCATGCTCTGCTGATTGATGATATTTGGATCGTCAGTTTCTTGGTCTTCCTTGTCTCTTTCTGATTCCGGGTTTTGTAGGAAAAAAGGCCGCTTCGTTTTCTGTCTGCATTTTTTCTAGACTTCTGTTTGCTTCTTTTTTTCTGTGTCGTGCTTTGATTGATTCAGCATGGCTGAACCTGGTTCGCGATCCCCCCCCTCCAGCTCAGGCATCTCGCGCATCCTGGACCAAGCCTTAGGCTCAATATCTGATCAGAATGATCGAAATAATCTGCTAAATAGCCAGAGCAACTTCCAACAAAATCAGCAGAATTCACAGAATGCTCAGAATAATCAGTTTACTTCTCCGCAGCAGTCTCAGCCCCTTCCCCTCCACCGGTTCGCCTCCGCATCCCCGCCTTCTTCGGCGTACACAACTCCTCAGCAACTCTCCGACTCGCCTGATGACGACGACGATGATGACGATGATGATGATACTGCTGCCGACATAAATGACGACGACTCGGCCACATATGCAAAGGATTCTCTTGACGAGTTCACAGACAGCCTTGTACAGCCAGACTCTATTGTCTCCCACCTGCCCACCGAGCTCATCCTCCAGATCTTTGCCTCATATGACGAACCGCGTCACCTCCGTAATGTATTTTTTGTTTGCAAATCTTGGGCTCGTTGTGCCGTTGAACTTCTCTGGTATCGCCCCAATCTCTCGTCACCTTCCGTACTCGTACGGTTCCTCAAGACCCTTAAGAAGCGCGACACCGCATTTTTCCCCTACGGCCGTTACGTGCGCAAGCTTAACCTCTCTCAAGTTGCTGATAACCTTTCGGATCCAATGATGGTCTCTATCGGTGACGCATGCCACGAACTCGAGCGTCTCTCGCTTACTTCTTGCCGCCGTCTATCTGACGCTTCTCTGGTTGGCGTGTTGGATCATAACCCACACCTTGTTACACTCGACCTTTCAAACGTCGAATTATTGCGTGACCCTACTGTTCTGGCGGTCGCGCATACGTGCCGGAATTTACAAGTCCTTAGTTTAGCTGGATGCCGCGAGGTCACAGACATTGGCGTTGTTGCACTAACAGAGAACTGCAAATCGCTGCGCCGTCTCAAACTCTCAGACTGCAACCAAATTACGGATGCTTCTGTACAATCTATTGCTCGACACTGCAAGCATATGCTCGAACTAGATATTCAAGGCTGCGCTAATGTTACCAATGAGTCGATTACTACGGCCATGACCGATTTGCCTTGCCTGCGCGAGTTCAAGCTCGGATTCAACCCTCTAGTTACCGATCAAGCTTTTGCCGCATTCCCCTCAGACGGTTACCTTCGTCTTGATGCTCTGCGCGTGCTAGATTTGACCTCATGCGAATCCATCACGGATGTAGCAGTACAGCGTATAATCGACGTGGCACCAAAGCTTCGAAACCTCGTTCTGGCGAAATGTTTCCATATCACAGATAATAGTATCAGCCACATCGCCCGCCTAGGCCGCTCACTTCACTATCTCCATTTAGGCCACTGTGCAAATATCACGGACGCAGGCGTCAACGTGCTCGTGCAGCATTGTTCGCGAATCCGATATATTGATCTGGGATGCTGCGCGTTGCTTACGAATCATGCGGTGGCTGATCTTGCGACGTTGCCAAAGCTGAGACGGGTGGGACTCGTCAAATGCCAGAATATTACTGATGCGGCTATTAATTCGCTTGTGCAGCGAAGGGCACTTGGATTGGAGAACTCGCTCGAGAGAGTTCACTTGTCGTATTGTACTGGCCTTACTTTACCTGTAAGTTTTCTGGTATTTGCGTTCAGTTCTTTTTCCTAGCTTTTTTGATGTTATTGATGAATATTTCTAACAAATTTTTGAATAGGCCATCTACGATCTTCTCAACAGCTGTCCCCGACTAACGCATCTGTCACTAACCGGTATCCCCGCATTCCTAAGGCCAGAGCTGACTCAATACTGCCGAGAACCTCCTCAAGAGTTCAATTCTCACCAGCAATCTGTATTTTGTGTCTTTAGCGGCCCCGGCGTGTCCAAGTTGCGCCAGCATCTTAATCAAGTTGTAAGAGAACAACATACTCTCTTCACGCGTATGCAACAGCAGATGCAAATTACAACTTCGGCGTTGCTTGCGCATCCGAATGGATCTGCCTTGTTAAATCAGCAGCAAGAGTTAATAGAACATCTTCCATTGCCTGCGATGCAACTTTTCCAGCAACAGCAACAGCAACAGCAACAGCAATTGCAACTACAACAACTTCAACAACTGCAACCGCAGCAGCAGCAGCAACAGCAGCAACAACAGCAACAGCAGCAACAACAACAACTGCAACCGGAACAGCAGCAGCAGCAAGGAGCGAATCTAACTCCATTTGTACATGACGATAATATATTGGCTACGGAGGAGATGATTCCTAATTTTCAACAACACTTGCAGCAGATCGCGTTCCAGCATGGAGTATCGTTGGAACAGGTAGAAGCTATGTTAGCGGCTGAGCACGCTCCTCAACAGGAGGCGCAGCAGCAAACTCAGCAACAGAATGTAGATGAGCCGATGAATGATGCTTCAGAAGACATAGACGCATCACTTGACTAAAAAGAAAGCAAGACCTGTCATGATTTGAATTGTACTGTGCCGTGCGGAGTGTTTAATGGGTTCGAAAGTGCATCAAATAACTGACGCGCAGGGTTGGGTTAATATTACTCTTTTTAATTGCTATTGTTATTTTTTGTTACTGGGTTTCTTGTTTCTTGATCTTTTTTGCTTCCTATTACCTTTTGTTGCTCTGCTTCATTATGAATTGATAAAAATCGATTTATTATTATTTGCTATTATTATTTTTGCAGCTGCGGCTATGATAATCATTACCGCTAACTAATTAGATGCTAACTAGTTAGTGAGTCGTTGGGATTAATAATTTATTATCGTTTCGGTTTTATAATGCATTCGAGTGCTCGAAGCATCTTACTTGTACTAGTTTGTTTATGATCAGTTCATATGAATTTTATTTGCTGTATACTATACGAACACCTGCTATCGTTACGATGATAGAAGATGCTTTCTAAGACGGAAAAATAGATATGACGTCGTTGATAAGTCGCAGTCGAGCCGCATAGTCTGCTCTCAAACTCCAGCAAACCCTGTCAACTTTCATTCATAATAGCTACGCTCAAATATGCTTGTGTTACGACGAAGAACACCAGGTTTACGTTTATCTACGGCAATCAGACGCCAATTGTCATCTAAGAATGTGGTGGTTGACAAGGTTTGTGGGTTCATGAAGAGAAGTTGAATTTAATGGTGACCCGGGTAGCTAATTGATTGATATCGATTTCAGCTTCGGAATCCCACAATCTTCAAACAATGCTCGATTATCGGTGACCGCGAAGTAACGCATAATAAATTATTTGATGTTCTTGATCCCGCAACACTTGCAGTCATAGGCCAAGTCCCAGATCTTGGTCTTTCAGAAGTCGACGACGCGCTATCTACTGCATCCGAAGCATTCACTAGTTTCAGACGCACTTCTCCATTTGAGCGCGCAGCGATGCTACAAAGATGGCATGATCTTGTGGTGGCTAATAGCGAAGATCTTGCCAAGCTTATTACTTTTGAGAACGGTAAGCCTATTGCTGAAGCTCGAGGGGAGATAGCTTATGCCGCCAGTTTCATGACCTGGTTCGCAGGCGAAGCGCCGCGAGCCTATGGTGACGTCTTATCACCATCTACCAAAGGTAATCGCGCATTTGCGATAAAGCAGCCAGTAGGTGTTGTTGGTATTGTTACACCATGGAATTTCCCTGCCGCGATGATTACTCGCAAAGCAGCTGCGGCCGTGGCAGCTGGATGTACGGTTGTCGTCAAACCTGATGCCGAGACACCATTTACAGCTATCGCGCTCGCGAAGCTTGCGCTCGAGGCTGGAATTCCAGCTGGTGTTGTTAATGTCGTAACTGCGAAGAGCAAACTCGCAGAGGTGGGTGCGATGCTGTGCGAAGATCGACGTGTGAGGAAGATCTCGTTCACGGGATCTACGGCGGTGGGGAAGTTGCTAATGAGTCAGTCTGCATCAAGTTTGAAGAAATTATCGTTTGAGTTAGGTGGTAATGCCCCGTTTATTGTGTTTGGAGATACGCCGGTTGATGAAGCCGTTACGGCAGCAGCATTGTGCAAATTCCGAGGAGCAGGTCAGACCTGTGTATGTGCTAATCGGATTTATGTACAGGCCTCTATTTATGACGAGTTTGTGGATAAGTTCTCGAAGATAGTAAGTGGATTCAGAGTTGGTAATGGGTTTGAGCAAGGCGTGACGCATGGTCCGCTTATCCACTCTCGTGCGCTTGATAAAGTTGAAAGACATGTCGCGGACGCGGTTTCGCATGGAGGAGAGATTATTATTGGCGGATCGCGCCCGGCGAGCGAGATTGGACCGCATTTCTTTTCGCCGACGGTGATCTCAGGCGCAAATTCAGAGATGGCAATTGCAAAGGAAGAGACGTTTGGACCCGTTGCTGGCATATTCAAGTTCGAGAGTGAGGAGGAGGTTATTGCGGCGGCTAATGGAGTCGAGGTCGGACTTGCGAGCTACGTTATGACGAGGGACATCGGACGAGTGTTTAGAGTTGCAGAGCAGCTTGATTTTGGAATGGTTGGAGTGAATACAGGTGTCATTAGCGATTGCGCGGTGCCGTTTGGAGGAGTGAAGGAGAGCGGGTTTGGAAGGGAGGGGTCGAAGTACGGAATTGAGGGTGAGTACGCGAAGCGATAAGACGGGAGATGAATACTGGATAGCTAACGATTATAATCTAGAGTACATGACGATTAAGGCGATTACGGTCGGAGGAATTGGAGAGCCGTATTGATCAATGAAGAGCTACTGGGTGGTCTATAAGTACTAGATTGACTGATTAGGAAGATGCAGGGCTGATTTTGGGGACGTGCCCACAGAAAGCGATAAGTTCGCCTGATTGAGGCAACAGTGACGTAATCGATCAAGGTCAAGAAGCTGCTGAGGAGCAGTGAGAGAAACGGCGTTCGCCCAGCGCCACATCCTCAGATCAGCAAGCGAGGATCAGGGTCAACAACCGCTGAGTCTAATTGACTTATATTCGACTTGATTTGTTTGAATGTATAATGAAAGGGCAAGGCTACTTCCAACGTACGGGCTACAACAGGTTGTAAGCCTCTGTATAATAGGCAGCAGCAGCACCGTTGCTTCACTTCCACTGACCGCATCCGAGCGAGAGTACTAGCAATATCAACTTCCAGGCAGACATGCTCACATCAGAGATTGGGAGTCTGATAAAGGATTGTGATAGCATTGCTAAGGCAGCAATGCACAAGTCACGTGCCACTCACCTCTTTAAGCTTTGCATAAGCTTTGGTTATATCAAACCTAATATACTTAATATTTTAATTTTCAAAGGCGGGGATATTCGAGCAAGACATTATCACGTTTGGGAACACGGCGATTGATGCCGCAACAACAGCAACAAGGCAGCGAGAGGCGAAGAAGACACAGAAACCAGAGTTGAAACTTGGTTGGCCTCTAGGAACGAAGCATCTAACAAGGTAGCAGGGCGCGGCAACCCAAATTGCCTGATCCAGCAAGAAAGCCGCCGTGTCGATCTTTGCTCTCCGCGTCTTCACGCTCTCCGAACTGGCCGTGCCCCGCTTCTCCCCTCCTTGGTGACGATGGTCTCACGTGAGTCAGCATTGCCTTATAAAGATCTTCCGCCATCTCCTCTTCTTTTCTCTTTCTCCAGTCCTTCGCTTGATCCCGATCCACTTCTTGTCAACATCAACAACAGCAACAACAACAACAACAACAACGACAACAGACATGCGTTATTCTTCCTCCGTTCTCGTCGCGGCGGCCACCCTCGCTGCTCTTGTCTCCGCCCAGGAGGCTCCTGCCTGCGCCAGCACCTGCCTCAGCCAATCACTTGGCTCCTCTGGCTGCGACACTGTCTCCGTTGACTGCCTGTGTAACAGCTCCGCGTTCATCGACGCCGTCACCTCCTGCGTTCAGGATTCCTGCGCTCAGTCCGACTGGGCAGCTGCCCTCACGTATGCACAGTCTCTCTGCTCTTCAGCCGGCGTCACCCTCTCCGTCGACACCGCTACATTCACCGGTGGTTCTGGCTCTGCGGCCACTGGATCCGCCGCTGGTTCCGCCTCCGCCACCGAGGCTTCTGCTTCTGCCACCGAGGAGTCCTCTTCTGCAGCCTCGTCGTCCTCAGCTCCCGCTTCGTCGTCCTCGGCCTCCGTTTCGTCGTCCTCGGCCTCTGTTTCGTCGTCCTCGGCCTCCGTTTCGTCATCTGAGATATCATCTGCGGCTGCTTCCTCTTCCGCTCCCATCTCTTCCTCCGCCGCATCCCGATCCTCTAGTGTAGGCAGTGTCGGCAGTGGCAGCGCCTCTTCCTCCGCTGCTGAGTCCTCTACCCTCGAGACTTCGACTACCGAGTCCTCTTCTGCTGCCTCTGAATCTTCTGCTGAATCTTCAGCTGAGACCTCTTCCGCTGAGTCCTCTGCTGCTGAGACCTCTTCAGCTGAGGCCTCTGCTACCGAGACCTCAGCCGCATCCTCCATTTCTGCAGGTCTCCCCGCCATCTCCAAGGCTATTGTCGGTGTCCTTGTTGCGTCCTTTGCTGTCGGCGTCGCTTCTTTTGCGACTCTGTAAGGGCTTTCACGTCTTTGCATTTTATAATTGCTGGTTGTTGCCGGTCTTTTGTCGCGGACAGAGTGGTAGTCGAAAGCAAATATATTTGCAGCAATCTCTTTATACAGTGTTACAACGTCGCTGTGTTGGGTTTTTTTTCGTGATAATTTTTTCTTTTCTGCTGGATCTGGGGTCTATTGGTATCTCGCACTTATGTACGATATCTTCTGACGTGTATCTATATTTATCTTGCCCGTACTTAATTCTATTTGATATTGCGCGTGAATAGAAGTGTATGTAATATTTTGTAATGGGATGTTTACTTTATTAGTGATTTGTATACATTGCAGCAGAATTGGCAATGACTTCTTGTATGATATTAATGCAGCAAGTATATTCTCGAACAAGGCAATTCAGTCGGGTGATTCAGCAATATGGCATCATAGCTGTATTCGTCACGACGTTCTGAATTCGAGCGCACCCGCCATTCGCACTCCGAAATCATTATATCGCTCCTGCTGACCTCTATGACATACGACGTAAAGGAGTTCAGTCGCTCTTATTAAGTAAATATACTACCGAGGAAATTCACTTCAAATTTGCAGTTTTAATTCCTAAAGATATAAACACTAGACGTCAACATAAACAGAGCATACAGAAACCATACATAATGCAGCAGCCAACCAAATAAACTAATAAATCAAGAAAATAGTAAGATAAATATATAAGTTAAAAAGAAAGACGAAAAAAAAGGATGCAGAGAATAGAAAAATCAAGGACACATAAATTCATAACATGTAAACAATCATAACAACCACCCCAGCAAACACAATCTACTCCTTCCTCTTACTCGAACCAACCTTAAGCGACCGCACGCGCTTAAGCAGCGTCGACGGCGCATCATTCGTCGGGGATCTCGCAGAAGACGACGACGCAGGCGACGATACCTGACGTACCATTCTGGGCGCGGGTGGTGGCATTCCTTCGAAATCTTCCTCTGGGATCGCCAATGGACGGTCGTCTGCTGAGTGATGCCTAGATCCGGCTGAAATATTTGCATGTGCGGTATTAATCGGAGGCAGCCGATGCTTAGCCCCGTCCGACGACGAGCTTCGCAGCTTCTGCACAATCGACTTCTTCCGTACGAGAGATGTCTCCACACGCGAGAAGTCAATCACGTCATGGTGGTGGCTGTGGTGATGGTCAAACTGCTGTTGTTGCTGCTGCTCAATAGCGGCCCGCGAAGCAGGCGTGCCTTCAAAAAAGGTCGAAGATCCAAGACCGAGCGATGTCTCGCCGTGAACAGGGTCGGGCCTATATGTAACATCGAACTGTCCGGCAGGATCATCCTTAATACCGCCGACTGAAGTGACAGCTGCTTCCGAGACTCCCTTGCGATGCGTGAATAATCGCGCCGGAGTTCCGAGTGAATTATTCTCCGAGTCGACAGGGAAAGCTAGCATAGGTGCCTTGGTATCAATCCGGTTACGATGAGGATTGCAGGCGTCAAAAGGGCCATCGTGGTGGAAGCCTGTGCCAAATATACCGGTTACATCGAGACGGTCAATAGTATCCAACGGGCCTTTTTGGACCGACGACTTTGACTTATGAGTATGCTTGGACGATGGCGAAATGCTTTTAGTGTGCTGGCTGTGGTGATGGTGGTGGTGGTGGTGGGCGTTGCTGCTGGTGTGCTGAACATTAGCACTGCTGCTGTGACGATGGACACTTGTACTAGCACCACGCTCGTCACGATGGTGTAAGTGATGTCTAGACGAAGAGGAAGCCACAGGAGCAGCAGATGCAGACGCTGCATGTCTGTGCGAGTGCGAGCGCGTGCGTGAGCGCTCTGCGAAGGGATCCGAATCGGACTCGGACACGCGAAGCGACGACCGCGGCGGTGGTGGCGGCGGCGGAGGTCTGCTGGTGGAGGGGTTTCTGCTTGTACTAATGCTGCTATTGTGGCTTGTATTGCTCAGATTGATAGGCTTGCTCTCTTCGATATCGAGGTCGAGGAGGAGCGAAGGCAGATCCTCTGACGCTCGCCTGTTGGGCGGAATGCTGCCGTCCAAGAACGGATTCTTCGACGAAAACGGCGAAGGAGCCGAATGCGAAGGTGCCATGTCTGCTGCTCGTGGACGAAACGGATTGTTCGACGCGAACTGCATTCTGCGCGAGCGGGTGGGGCGGTGAGTTGCGACCTGGTGGTGAAGCGTGCTCTGGTTGCGGTTAAGCGTCGTCGGACCTCCTCTCTTGTTGATATTATCCTGATCGCGCCCGGGGCCAGGGGTTGCCTGGTGCAGCTACCGCCGTCGCGTTTATGCGTGCTGATGTAAGCGCTGACACAAAGCGGCATCTCAGCTCACGTGCATCCTGTGACTGCTTCCTGTCTGCTGCCCTACTTCTCCCAAAACCGGCGGAGAGCTACAACCCTACTTCCTTTCCTCTCTCTCCCTGTTGCACCACAAACTAATGTCCGTCGCTTCGAATGTATGCTGCTAATTGATATTAAATGAATGCTGTTAATGTGTTTGTAGTGGCCGGATGCTAATTGATCTGCAATTTTAGAACCCCTTCAGTCTGTTAGGTATGATCAATCGACCGGCAACCCACCGCATCAATCTCCTCCAAAAAATACTGACACCAGGCACTTTCTACAGCTGACGACATCGAGGAGCCCACCGTGGCTCCCCTCGAGCCAGTCACCAAGCCAACGACTTCCTCTAAGAAGACCGACGCTCCTCCCAAGTCGGCAAAGCCCGAAAACGCTCGCCCGAAGCCCCGCACAAACGCTAACGACGAGGCAATCCGCGACAAGAACGCCGGCCGGTCTGCGAACCGCTCGCGCCCTACCGATGCTGCTGGCGAGGGCGCGCCTTCGCGTCGCGGTGGTGCTGGACGTGGCCGTGGTGGAAAGAGACAGTTTGACCGGCATTCGGCTGCTCCAGCGTATGTCAAACATGTTACTACTCAATTCGACCTATTCAATGCTAATCTTATCTTCTGCGTTGAACAGTGACTCCGAGAAGCAGGTAGCTGGATCCTGGGGATCACCAGCAACTGAGCTCAAGACCGAGCAAGCCTCGAGCGAAGACGCCGCCGCCGATGCAGCTGATGTCCCCTCTGAGCCTGCCACTCCTGCTGTCGAAGAAGACAACTCAAAGACTTTTGAAGAGTACCTTGAGGAACTCAAGCTTCAGTCCACTGACCTCGGTCCTAAGTCTGCTATCCGTAAGCCTAACGAGGGTGAGGACCCTTCGTCTTGGGGTACCGTTGCTCCCGCAAAGGAAGATCTCGAGGAGGCTGATCCTTACATGAAAATCAAGGCTAAGGAGATCAAGACCAAGGCTAAAAAGGAGAAGAATGTCGTCGAATTCGAGCCCCAGTTTGCTCCTATCCGTGATTCTTCCGCTCCTCGTCGTGGAAGAGGTGGCCCGCGTGGTGGTTCACGTGGTGGTCGTGGTGGCCGTGGGGGGCGCGGTGGACGTTCTGCTCCTGCTGCTGCTGCCGCTGCCTCTACTGCTGCGCCTGTTCCTCGCGTTAGCCTCTCTAACCTCTCTGAGTTCCCTTCGCTCTCGTAAGCGCATCTCGCTCGATTATAATAATTGAAGAACTTTTCAAATGCAAGAAGTATCAAGATATTTGTATCTTTTGTGGCTCGACACTGACTGACCGTATTTTCGGTGCGTGGTTTCTTTACATCTTTCAAGGCAAAAAAAGTTGGTTTGTATTCTAATTTTTATCCCAAAATTTACATTTTTCCCCTATAATCATATCAACTTGATCTAAGTCGTAGAAAGTAATTAGGTAGTGCACATTTATATCTTGATTCCGAAAAAGACTACACCTAACTTACACCATAGCACAAATAATTCTTTTAATTCGTATATTATACTTCATAACTATACATATATCCTAATATTCTTAAGCAAACACATCCGACCTCTCGACTTCCAAATCATCGTTCTCCATTTCTACATTTAAAAAAAAAGCAAAGTTAGTATAACAATTCCAGACGAAAAAATTGAACTCGCAAAAGAAGAGAACTAACCATTAAACGCCGTAAAGTGAATAGGACGGTGAATTTCATGATAAAACGGCAACGGCGTATCAAGTTTCAAATCATATCTAGCATTGGGATTCCATCCTGCACCAACGAAGGCATTGTTCCAAAATCCAGTTTCCTAAAATTATGTATTAGCATTCATTCTCTCTTTCGAGCTATCGGTAATGGAGAAGGAGACTTACCGGAACCAAGAAGAAACCCATGACACGATCAGAGAGCAATAATTGACTCTTGTTGCCAAAGCTAGGCAAATACCCTTGCGGCGTCGTAGACACGAGATCTTTATTTTTAGCGCCCCATTCAACTCCTTCATTTGTTAACGTATACGCAGCCAGCGACACAGAACCTGGAGTGAAGCTAACAGTCATGGTCACAGACGAACGAGCATCCCAGTCTTCTTCATGCGTTTTAACCAATTGCGCGTGTTGAGTTACGTCGATAGGCGAGATTGTGCTCATTTCTTGCGCTTGCGTATGAATCCATCCTAAAGGTTCAAGACCTTTCAGCAAGAACTCGTGTTCAGGCAATTGATGAGGTAGCTGTACTGTCTGGTTATTTCCCAACTGAGGAACCATCACTATACACTTAATCTCCTTAACCTGCTCATTATCCGCTGGCGAGGCACCATACAAAAATCCCGCAATCTGAGCTCGCAAATCGGCAATCTGAATAAACTTCTTCAAAATATTCTTCGGCATAACATACGTGAATTGCTCGTCGTCATCCTTAATATCCTCAGATGAAACATAAATGTTCTTTGTCCGCATATGTAAATTAGCCGACGAAACAGCTCGCGTACGCCATTCAGTTTTGCTTGCAAACGTTTGCTGCTCGTAATTGCTAGTCGTCACGACATAAATCTCGTCGCCGTGCACGTTCTGAGTCTTTGTCTTCACGGCTGTTAATTGCGATTGCTCTTCTTGCTGCTGCTGATCGATATCAGCGATCTCCTGACGTCGCTGTGATGGTGCTTTAATCTCCTGTCCAAGAATCAAATCACGAACTTCATGCTGCGTAAGTGCGGTCACGTTAACATTATTCTTCTTTCCGTAATCGTTCAAGATCAAATCCTTAAGCTGTGTCTCGACCTTAATCCATTCTTCATCTGTGAACGAGGGCCAAATATGATGCTCAAGCGTTACAACACTCTTATCAGGTCGCAGAATAATCTTCGCTTTGTCAATGTTAACATGCAACGCACGCAAAATTAAAATCAAGCGAGAAAATGCAGTGTACGATGAAATCGTCTTAAGCCAATCATCATAAAGATTAAACAGTACCATCTGAGGTTCAGTAGCTTTCAAAATCATTTCAGCAAGTTTCTCGATCTTCATCGCCGCCTGGAATGGCAATTGCAGCTCGGAAGGTCGAATCGAGATATTAGGGAAATCTAGTAAATGAACTTCAAGCGGATCCAGAATTCCCTTACGTGTCACAATCAGCTGCTTGGGTTGCTCCTCAACAGGTAGTGAGCGAATCAACGCTGCCACTTCTTCAGCCGTCTTCCATTTTGCTAACTGGCCTAGTCGCTTTTGACCTGCCCATACCGATGTATGAATAATTTTCAAGAATAATTGACCAGTGCGAGGGTTAAAAATAAAGATTGCACCGTTAATCGGCTTGGTCGCTAAATTTCCTTCGAATGTCTTGTGAATCGTCACTCGGTAAACGTTACTGTCATCGACAAAAAATTGCGCTAAAAAATTAAGCCGTTAGCAAATTGACCGAAAAAATAATAGAGAGAAACTCACTTTGATTGCTGAAAAGTTCACTATAATTCTGCGAGTTCAAGTACGCCTCCTGAGGCTCCGAAGAATACAGCTGCAATCCCTTTCGAATACGCTCGCGCAAGACATACAGCGCCGGATTAGCCTTCATGATCTTTGACATTGCCTGCTGCAACAATGGCTTCAAACCCGGAAACCAATTTCCATATGCATCATAGATGTTATAGGCAAGATCAATACCGACCATAACACCTGTAGGAGAAGGGTAAATACTCGTGCTATCAGTAGTGTAATCCAAGAACTTGGCTCGAGTATATCGTGAGACATCGTGCGAGTCGTAATCACCGTAACGAAGCTGTACATCGATCCAGAACTTATTCGCAGTTGTTGCATCCATGACGTCTTTACTATCATGCAACAGTGACGGCTTGCAGATACTCCATCTGTAAGAACTAAAGAGTAAAATATCGGCGCAAGAAGAGTTCATCTTGTACGACTTTCGAGGGTGAATAGTTTCCTTCTGAACACTCTCAATCTGTAGCACATCAGTTTCTTGATCGAGAACCTGGCAAAGATCAAAGACAACACTCTCGTGAATCTTTTGCCATAAATGGGCTCGGAAAATCTGAATAAGTGAAATCTTAAGCGTAGGAATCTTTCCGTGTAAAAAGATTCCAGTCAAATCAAGCTGAACAAGGAAGCCAACATAGACGTTGGCACGGTTAATTGTTGGAGACCACCAAAGCGTAAATCGACGATTAGGAATCTGATTAAGACCAGATCGCTGAGCAATCGTCAATTTCTTGAACTTCATCGAATCTTCGAATCCAGAAGCCTTTTCCCAAAACAGACCTTCCCAGCTCGGGAATCCAGTAGCCTTGAAAAGCGTATGCTCCAAAATTGTCTCAATACCTCCAAGAGCTTGAATAACATCAGTTCGGTAAGCATTCAAATTCCAAAGCTTTCCATCGTGACGTTGACTAGTCCACCAAAACGGGTTCGATTTCGCAATCGAATATTGCTTGAATTCGGTACGCACGCGGTGACCCTTATCATAAGCCAGAGTATGACGATCTTTTTGGAACAAAGTGTTAATTCGAGGTAAACCGCGATCCCAACTATCCTCAAGATCTTCAAGCGTCAAACGCCGATTTTGTTGATTGGCTTCTTGACGCTTCATAGCATATTCCGCCCACACACGCTGAGAATCGACAAACTCAGATTCCCAGGTCGTCAAATATCTGAAGATATTGGGGATAAGTTGATCTTCATCATGACTCATACCAGATCTGAAATGCGTGATTCCAGTATCAGTTTGCTTCGACCATCTCAAATCAGATGCCGGAATTAAGATATGACTCGCGCTCAGCATACCAAGTCCACCAAGTTCCTTTGGTGTATAGAACACGGCAGGCGGAAATCGCGAAGGCATCTTTGAATTCAATCCAATTTTAACTCTCGTCTGAATTTTAGTCTCACATTTGACTAGCGTATCAAGTAATTCCTCCGTCGAGATAGCCGCTTCACGGTAATAAGTAAAGAGTGCAATCAAAGCCGTGTTCCACTTATTCGCAATTTTTGTAAACGTTGTCGAACCCGAAGACATTAGAATCTGCCGAATCCGATTATTGAACTTCGCGATATCATCCTCCGCCACTCTCAAAAACGCATATGCTGTTCTCTCCTTTGTAGACTCATTCACCAAACTCCACACACTATCCTTCACCGCAATCTCAGTTGCCTCAGTCCTACTCTTTGGCAAAATTCTCACTTCAAATCCACACATTGAAAAGAGTAAGTTCGGGTTATCTTTGCTATATACGGATGCAAACGTGTCTTCCCATTCAATCGTCGTAATCGATCGTGGAAGGCGATTCTTGAGCTCCCAAAATACTGCTCTGCCAAGATTAACGTCATGGCGCATTAGTCGCATTCGACTATCACGTGGCCAGCATTTCTTATTAGTATAACCGACCACGTTCTCGAAATTCGGGTCCGGTTGCTCGGTCAAGAATCGTTGAATAAGCTCACGTGCTTCGTCTGCAGTAAATCTGAGGAAAATGTGAATGCGGTCAATGTATCGAGAATATAATCTAATTGGATGATGCGACTCGATCTCTTCATCTTTGAATTGTAAAAACTCGTTGGGTAGCTGAGGAGGGCCAGCGAGGTCAGTCGCACGGTGCAAACCCAGAAGAAGAATATCGACGACGAGACCGTAGTATTGGAATACAAATGACGAAAACTGTAAACCACGGAGCATACCATAGTTGTTGATGTGATTCATATCCTTATACGTCAGATTGACGTTGTTCTTAGCTCTATACGTTTCAGTTAGCATATGAAAAATTATTTGATAATAAGAATCGAAAAAAAAGCATACGTGATATAATCAGCAATATTCGCATCCACAATCAATCGTAACAAGCGATTAAGCAAGGTCAAATCAGTCTTGTCAGCCAATTTACTCAATGTAGTCTCGATCATGACATTGCACTGCCCTTCGCTGACATCCCAGACATTAGTCAAATTATTAATGCCCTGACACCACTTATAGACTAGTAGCGGAGGAACTTCAGAGTCGCTAGGCTTAACCCAGTTCGGGAAGAGTCTCCGCTTATCGGCTTCATACCAAAGATACTGATCAAGGTAAGCATCTGTGATCTTCTCGAGCGGGTCAACGTCGATAACGGGTGTGATGTGACTGTAATGATCCATCATGTCGATTCCAACTTCCTTGAATGCACGTTGAGTAAGCAAAAAGGTCTTGATTCGACTAAGACATTCATGAGGATTATCGTAAGCTTGTTCGATAAGAGCAAGTTCCTCACGCTGAGACTGATTAAGACGACCTTTAATAGAATAAGCCTCCTTCAAACGTTCAAGAGCAAGAACGAGTAACTTGGTATCATGTTTATAACTCAAAGGAGGGAAGAGAATTGGTGTAAACTTGCGGCTCTCAAGCCAATGAACCATGGTAGTGTACATTGCTACACCTTCCTCAGGCGTCACATAAGGACCATCTTTCAAGAAGTTGTGCTGACGCTCTTGTTCGGCTTTCAGCCATAAACGCGTCAAACGGCCCAAATTCTTCTTTGCAACGGTTTTGTCCACTGTCGCACCACGGCGGATACGCTCGCGATTGTAATGCGCGACCGAAATCCATCCATCTGCCTTGGCCTTGACATAGCGCAAAATGATGTTCTCAACAGGTGCAGGTAAGCCAGGCACCTTCCATGGGATATTAGCCTTCCAGCAACGCCAGGCCTCGCTTAAATGTTGCAAAATAGTCTTAGCCTTGTTCTGCTTCAATCCCTCTGGAATCATATCAAGAATATCATGCATGACCGACGCACGCAATTCAAGATCATAATAAGACTCGACACGCTGCTTAGTAACAGTCTTTGCGACGCCCTTCGAATGGCGACCCTCAAATTGTCTAGCAAGCAAATTTCCAAGCCAGCGCTCTAAAAGAGGAATAATTCCTCTCAAGAAAAACAGCCAAACTCTCCACGATGGTTGCCAAAAGCCACAACCTGGTCCCTTTCCAATCACAACATTGAATCGATAATAAATTACATGCTTCAAATCCTTGCAAGCTCGAATTTGGTGCATGACTTTGTATTTGTAGCGATAGATACCGGTAAGCTGTCCCAGATGGTTCAAAGTGTAATGAATGCCGTCAGCAAGCTGGAAAGCATCAACGTTGCCGAGTCGGTATTGCACCTGCGCATCAACAAGCAATTTCGTGACACGCAAAATCTCACGCATCAAATGGAACGCATTTCCAAACCGCGAACGCTTACGCTCCTTTGTAGTTAAAGTCTTCGTCGGTTTCAAGTTAAAGTTAAAGTCAAGATGCAGATATGTTAAACCTTTGCGATGGATCAGCAGGTTTAACATATTAAATCCTTGACGACAGAGTTGTAATCCGGCTTCAACCCAATCAATTGTCGTTTGTTGGAAAAATTTCGTGTTCTTGAGATTGCGGAACAAGTACTGCTTTCGTTGATTACTAGGCTTTCGAGATCGCAGGGAATTGAGCACAAATGTCTTCAGCAACTTCTGATACGACACACGAACTTTGACAGGATATCCAGCTGGAGGATGCTCCAAATACCAATTCTTAACAAGAGCAACATCCTGAGCGCGTACCATTCGTCCAGATCGTCGATTAAAGGGATAAGGAGCCCACCAAAGCGTGATAGCACCAGCGGTATTATCAGTCGAAAGCTCCTCGTCGTCTAGTAGAGGATCGACGTATGCAGGTAGATCAAACTCAGTATCCTCCTCTTCATCACCAAAAATTTCATCTTCGTGAGTCTCATCAAGATCAGGCATAACTTTTCGGATTGAAATTGGCGAAAGTCGGGAATTGAAGTAATATGCAGGATACGCCGGATCTTCGGGTACATTGACACTCTGCGGATCACTATACCAGTCGATTTCGACCGATCGCGGTAACGAATTGTACAGATGTGGGTACGCAATTCGATATTCTGTACGAATCGGGGCACGAAAAATGATTCGATCGATCGCGTTGAACTCACCAAAGTCCTCGTCATTGGGATCAACATCTTTGTACAGCCTTTCGAACCTTGGCCCGCCAGGAATAGCAACGTTGAGCGCCTTTGCTGTGAAAAATGATTTCTTATCAAACATATAGAAATAGTTATTATCAACATTCTCCGATAATAACGATCCAGCTAGACGATACAAAGTCGACATCTTTGGCAGATCAAGGGTCCATTTTCGATAAGATGGGCCTGGCACGCTGTCAGACTCGTCAATCAACGGATGATCATCGTAAAGCCAATCCATTACAGCAGAATCTTCTTCTTCATTAAGTTCGAGCTGGATTGCCTCAGGAGGCTCGACACCATCTATATTTTCAGACCACGAGATCGGAGGCTCTTCATCGTCAAAAGGCGGGAACCGCATACGCTTGAAATGCTTACGATCGCGCTTCTCACGACGCATCATAAGCCACATAGTGGCCCACTGCGCAGCATAAATCGGTTCAATCACACGAGGAATCTCGTTGACAAAGGTGATGGCACCGGTAATGTGATAGAGCACGCGCACGTCGCGGGCTTCTTCCCACGGCTGAGGCATGTTTTCAAGTAGCTTGATTACAGCGTGTGGCATGTACTTCAACGCTCCAAGATACGAACGCTTGTCAGCAGCAAATTTTTTCGACGACATATCACCGTGATCTCGCATGATTTTGCGCAAATGTTCGGGAGGCATGTCGGATTTCTGGACCTGCACATACGACGTCGCCGCGCGCTTCTCGCCAAACCTTTGCTTTTGGAGTTGATGCCATTTACGCTTGCGCTCTGTGAGTTTAGGAAGTTCGGGATCTCGAGGACCACGGGTCGCAGAAGGCGTCGAAGGAGGGGGGGGTGGCAACGATCCGGGCGGAGGTGGAGGCGGTGGAGGCTGCATCGCGGACGGCGGAGGTGGAGGAGGCGGCAGGGACGAGGAGCCACCAGGAGGAGGGGGAGGCGGTGGAGGAGGAGCCATGCCCCTACTCGGACCATTCCATCCAGGAGGCAGGTTTGACATCGTGATGCCGAAGTTTGCTAGAGGAAAGATATGAAGAGATAGAGGAGAAGGATGAGGGGAGAATTCAGCGCGCAAGCAAAAACTGTGGTGGGATTACGGTTTGGATTGGACCTGAAAACCTTAAGTACAACGCACAAACTACTAAAACTTTGGAGCTCTAAGTGCGCACGCGTTTATGCCTATTTTGTATTGCAAATCCCTATTTGTATTTTGGAGTAGTTACTACAAGTAACCAGAATCAATCGACAGAGACGTAGACGGAACTAAGCTGAGACCAAGTTCTAAATATTTACATCAAGGTCAGCTGGGAGTGTATCAACCTTCTGTCAACAGTAATAAAGATGTGGCTGGAGAGGAGTATAGACGATCAACATTTGCTGCGATCTTGTGCTTGACTACGTTGTAAATTAGATGCGTATATATTTCATTTAGAACTAACTAGCAGATTAGAGCCTTAGCACAACCAGGAACGAAGAGTGCCCGCCAAATGGCCGCCCGGAAGCAATGAATTCCCACTTACGGAAGAGAAACCGCCCAAGGTTTGTCAACTGACGAAGATGGATAGCATACCTGTACTGAATCGTATAGATGTCCTCTGACTTCAGTATAATGAAAACAGATAACCAATCGGAATAAGAAACAAAACACGGGCATGCTATCTTTTCAGACGATTGTCGACAACCGACCAACAGAAGCTTGCTAGTTAAATTATATAGTCTAATTATCAGTTTAACAATATATACTCCATAACAACAACACCATTCATCGACCAAGAACTGAGCGATAAAGGAAAGCAAGGAAGATGCCGCCTGAAACAGCCGGGTAACTGCGGCATGTGATTTTGCGCGCACGTGTAGGGTTTAAGGTTATTACAAGGGCCCATTGTATTTCGGTCATAGTTCAGATTAAGCAGCGAGTTCTCAGTCTATTCAAGTCAAGATGTACAAAACTCCCTGTCTAAACTAATCCTTCTGAGGGGACACGGTCGAGCTGGCGCAGGATAATTAATTCAATACCTTGTAACCGGAGATCAGGCCAGCAGAGATCAAATAGATCGTTGAATAAATAAATCGGTCATGATAGTCATTCAGGCTGTCAGTCAATAAATAAGATCGCAAACTGATTGTAGTTCAGAGTACCTGAAGTCCAATATATGAGGCATCAGAGCATTCCTTAAACCCCATTCATCCTGCTATGACACTTGATCTTATCGAGCACTTCCATGACCCACCAGTTCTCACAGCAATCTGCATCTGGTGCTGCTGCCAAGCTGTCACGATGCAGACCTAATGTACTCCACTTCCCTGCATGTCCAGAAGGCCGGGTTGGGATCAGAATGAGGTTTCTTACCACATATTGGTATTACTCTTTGTATATAGTAGCTGGTTGGACCCAGGTTACTCCATTCCACGTCCTTCAACAATCATTATTGCCATAAAATCAAATGGTATTGGTAAACCAATGCGCTGTTGACAGCCACTTCCCAGCAGACACATGGCATTATGATCGGAGATGCGGACCATGCTCTTGCTCGTACTAATTCTGGTCTCAGCACCAGAATCCCATCTAGTCCTATAGTTTCAGCTTTCAACCTAATGACACCTTCTAGTGTACGCTGTGCACATTCAGGGGCCGGTTCAGCAAATGCATTTCCGTCTTTTGCTGTGCATACCATCATACTTGCAGCTGCCTACCAAACTGCAAAGCAATCTCCCGAGCTCGATTATGATTAGATGCACTGGACAGAATTTTTATGTCCTGAGTTTGAAAATCCTGAATCAAATTATGATGACTTGATCACCTCAGGCTCAGTTATTGGTGATAACTTGATCAGCTTTTTGCACATTTCACTCGATGTTTATGACCAGCTCTGTGGTGGTCATGATGAGGATCATGATGAGGATTGCATTGGCCCAGCATAAGTATTACAAACATGCTTAATCTTGTGGAAAATTTACACTACCTACTGGTTCAGTATTCTTTAACTGCTATAGCCAGCCTGGTGGAATTCACCAATTTACAGTGACAGTGGCAGGGAAAAGCATCTCAGAAGCATTAAACTATGCTATTCAACATGCAATGGGTCAGGAGGAGCATTATGTGGACTTCACTGAACAATCAGTTAGTTCATGCCAACCTGTCCCTGATGGACAATAATGGAGTCTTGCTCTGGTAAATATGAAGCAGGGGAATTGGATTTGGTAATCATGAAGCAAGGGAACTGGTTTTTCTGGAGGTCAGTCACAATCACCTACTAACCCCATTGAGAATTCATCACTATTTGTCAAATATCCAATTGCAGCGATTGTGAATGAGGTTTTGATTGCAGAGTGACTTCCTGCATTTTCATACCCTCACTGGCAACCTCATAATCCAGCCTTCCAACTAGAAGGAGACCTTGAAGAGGGTGATTTGGTCATAGTTAGGATGTCCTAATTCATGGGTTTTTGATACTCAGAGACAAGAGCATGCTGGTAATATTTTTCAGCCCCCTGTCTTGACATGGTCTTTTGCTGACTAGACAATTGACAATCATGGAAGTATTTCATTGTCTTATAGCCAATGAACACACTGATTATCAGTCAACTGAAGAAATGGTAAGCTGAATCTGACTGATGCCAAACAATATTGCTAGGAATTGACACTAACAAATAGGAATGGAATTATGACAATGCACTTTAAATATCCCTGCAGAGTATGTTCAAAGGATGATCTCCAAGGGTTGCTAGTGTCTATAGCTTGGATCTTGCTGCTGAGATTAATATTGATCAGAAATAACTTCATCACCAAGTTTCAAGAAAAGAAAAGGTGACTTTCAAACATTTACATGCTACAAGCAAACCTCCTGGAATGATAAGAATTGGCATGCAAAATCCACTAACTTCTGCAATCTTTCCACAACCAAGACATGATCAATGTGATCTTCTTCTCACAATAACAGGTTAGTATCAGCTGAAGCTGCTTATATTCTTGTTCATTGTTATCTAAATCCCAGTTTTCAGTCTCAATATATGCTTGAATGGTATATTTTATTACTGCAATTCTTGAGCAATTTAATGCAGTAATGAAAGATGAAATACTGTCAGAATGTATGGAATCATAGAAAATCTTACTTGAATCAACTTTATTCCAATTATGTTTCCAGAATTGGAAATTTAATTCTTGGGTAATTATAGAATGGAATTATAATGATGAGAAATATTTTAATGAATTTATTAGGTCATGTTGATAGTGTACATGTTGCACTCAGACTCATGGCTAAATTTTGTTACACATTAAGGAAAAGCAAGGAGTTTAGGTCCATTACTATTTATGGTGTTTCCTGCTTATATTTCTAATCTGATAAAGAAGATCTTGAAATAAGTAGTGAAGAAAAGAAACCCATTCAAGCGTTTGAAAATTCTAAGATGCCTACTGATTTCATAGCATTTCCTTCTTTGGAAGCATTTATTATTGAGGAACCCGTGATGCAGATATTTGAGAAGGCCACAGATCATTGTCCTCTTTGTCAATCAAAATGTGCTGCTTATGCGTATACCAAATATACAAATTTTGCCAAATATGCAAGTTTTGCCTTATGGAAGTGCAGAATTTATCATGATAGTATATCTACTGATGATCTTACTTGGACTTCAGCTCTAAATTGACCGAGATGCAAGGTAACAATAACTATATCTTGATTTATCTGATTCGCCAATGTCATATTCCAACATTACCTTCACAACTTCAATATCTTAGTCTTATATTTTCTTCACTTGAGTTTCAGAATGCCTCATGTGACCAGCACTCCATTATTGTACTATCGCCAGCCCGGAAATGTCAATGCATCTCGGCCTCTCCGCCACCTCAACATTGCATGCAGCAGCCGCATATTCATACATCTCCTTTATTTCTATCTTGATCACTATATCTGTGATCCATAGTTATTCCGTGATCCAACATATTTACTGATCCTCATCTTATGTATGCTTTCCCTTCAGAAACTCCACATCGGCTTCCTTACCTGTCTTCATGAGGAATTCATTTTTCGGAATATCTCAGATGTCCATACCAACGATTAATTGATTGTAACCTCCTGAGCTGCCACGCAAGTCCAGTATATTTCGCAACGGACTTGTTCCCGTAGTATATCATTGTCCTCCTTGCAGCCACAGCATTTTTTATGATTGTAGTTAGTAGCAACAAGGGAACTTGTAGCTTCATATGGTCAATCTGAGAAATGGCTCTCACTCAATTATCACAGCAGAACACCCATGATGCAACGTATAAGGTATTGTTAGCATTCTGCGCATATTATATATAGTCTTGCAGTGCTAAGCCTGCGCATTTCTTGACTATGACTGGGTGCGGGTGGATTTGGTTTCATCTCCGAGGGTTGCCCTAGGGTTCATGGGTTTTTGCATCATAAAAGTTTCATCAATACATCTCAAACTTATTACAAGTAGCAGCAATAACAATCGACAATTGCTCGGCATAGAAAGTAACAAATGACAAAGAAAAAAAATGATAATCAAAAACTAACAAACGAAAAAGAAAAAATGCATCAAACAGGAATTCGTATCATATCTTACACATAAACACACAACTGATACAAAACTTTCTTATCGGGCCACGTTCTTTGTCGACCTCCAAAATTATTACTATCGAGACCAAGCTGATCCACATTTATCAAAACTGAGAGCCAAAACGAAGAGACAAAGCCTCTTAAATTCTCGCCGGCGGAGGTCCGCCCTGAACAGGCTGCAATGATACAGGCTGTTACACTGGAAGGACAGGTATCGATTGAATGTTAACCGAACCCGGCGTCTGCGTCTTGACAAGCTCTTTCATGCGCTTCTCGCAAGCTTTAGCCGGTTTACCAACCTTATCAGCAATTCTCTTCCATTTATTCTCTTCATCTTCTCTAACAGCATCAGCAAGTTTTGTGTCTTCTTCTGGATTCCATGTCGTGTGCTTCATGTCAGCATAATAATGCTTCTTGATAGCGCCGGCTGTACGATTTGGGAATTCTTTGGTAATTGCTTGCCATTTTGTGCCGCACTCAACTAAAACGCGCAATCGCTCCTCTTCAGACTTTGTCCATGTAGTTGCGCGTGTTGGTGGGTTCCGCTTAGGAGGAATTTGGCCGTGAGCACCATTAGACTGCTGCTGCTGCATCTGAACTCGCTGTTGAGGCGGCTGTTGTTGCAGAGGCTGCTGCTGAGGTGGTAGTTGTTGCGATTGTTGCAGTTGCAGTTGCTGCTGCGGATGCTGAGGTTGCTGTTGCTGCATTGGAATTTGAGACATTGGTATAGTCTGCTGTTGCGAAGGTTGCTGTTGCTGTTGGGGCTGCTGTTGCGGTTGCTGGGGCTGCTGTTGTGAGAAAGGCTGGGGAGAAGAAATCTGGAGATTGGCATTGTTGATTGGCATTGACGGACTCAGTTTCTGCTTCTTGACTATATGATTTGCAGCCGGCGATGTTGAAGCAACGCTCGCCATGTCGGAATTATCCAGCGGATCAAAATTGAACGAGGCCGCACCAGTGTTTGCATGCGCAATGTTGCTGTGTCGCTGCTGGACCTGCTGTTGTTGAGCCTGTCGAGGCAGTGGTGACATTGGCATGTGAGAAGAGTGAGGAATTTGCTGGGCGTGCTGCTGCTGCTGTTGAGCAGGAGGAGCGGCCCGTTTGGCATCGTACGAACGCGGACTATATCCATCGTAACTGAGATCATGCTGTTGCTGCATTGCCTGTAGCTGAGGTTGCTGGTGAGTCTGAGCGGAAGGATGCTGCTGAAGCTGCGGCTGTTGGTGGTGCATCAGCTGTGGTTGAGGCTGCTGAGGGGTGCCAGAGTAATGCTGTTGCATGTTGAACACGGACGGCTGCTGCTGCTGGTGATGGTGCTGCTGCTGGTTCGAGGGGGTAGGTTGCGGCGAGTAGAGGGCATTGACCTGCAGCATTGGCATTGCGTGCGCGGTGGGCGGGTACTGGTAGGATTGGTAGTAGACGCCACGCTGGGGAGGTATCGCCTGATGCTGTGGTTGCTGTTGCTGCTGCTGTTGTTGTGATGGTGGTGGTGGTTGTTGTTGTTGTTGTTGCTGCTGTTGTTGTTGTTGTTGTTGTTGTTGTTGTTGTTGTTGTTGTTGCTGTTGCTGTTGCTGGAGGTGGTGGTTCGCCAGAGGCTGTTGGCCCTGCTGGCCCTGCTGCGGGGTCTGCTGGGGCTGGTATTGCTGCATGATTGGAGTTACCGCGGCTGGCTGAGCTGCGCCGGCGACTGCGCCCGCGGAGGGAGAGGAAGTCGATGGAGCGGCGAGCTGTTCAGGCCGGCGAAAGACGGGAGCAGCGGCTGCGTAAGGCAAGTAGAGCGATGCCGAGAGGGCAGCTACGGAGTCCGGGGACGAGGCGACGATGTACGCGGTGGGATTAGTAGAGCACGGCAGGGGGCAGCGCCGCGGAGCAAAGTGGGTGGGTAGAGAGGGCCAGGATGTGTGGTGATGAGGGTACAGACGGCGTAGCGGTACTCTTTTGGCGGGTACGGGAAGTTACCCGGCGGCGACGAGCACCCTTGTGATTGGCCGCCACCGAGACTTGTGTCAGCTCCGCTTCGTGTTTTGTTTTGTGTATGTCGGTGTGCTGGAGCGCTGGAGACGTGAGCAGATGTAGGATATGCTGCTGATGTCGGATAATGCAGCAGACAGATGGCAGGTCGTGTAGGCAGCTGCCGAGCACTAAACAGGTCATCAGCGAACCCCCGCGACGGCTCTGTGATACTGCTCAGCGGAATACTTGACCAGTAAGTGATACTGCTCACTACGCGTCACTGGTCGCAATAACTACCCGGCGCGAACAGGCCGCGAACAGAGCCTCTGCCGGGAGTACTCTGTATTGAGCAGTACTGGATACCGTACCCGCTGCTTTCTCTGCCCAGTCTGCACAGCTGCCGTCCGCTGAGGTCTGCAGTTGCTCGAACACCACCCGATTACCGCACCGCTGCTCCGCACATTCTACACCGCGCAGCTTCCGGCCGCCGTCCAGCCAGCAAGGCAGAACGCAGTACTGCTGCTGACGATACTAGTACTCGCCGTGGCGCAACGTGTGCAGGGGCCTGAGATCTAACTCTATTGCGCTATCTGTACCCGTAGCCGCTTACTGAGCCGCACAGTATGAGGCCCTCGTACTTCTCCGCTGTCGCTGGAGTACAGTCCGGCGTACCGTTTCGCATTAGCTGCACATTTACTCTATTCTGTTTTATGCTATCTGCTAGTACATATGTACAGTAGGCAGTCACCGCCGTGCTCCTAATCCTCAACATACTCTCGCTTAATATACTGACAGCTGCACGTACTCGCCAAATCAGAGCTTAGCTTTCACCTGCACCTTCTCCGGCTCGAAGAACTTCTCCGAGATGTTCTTCCTCTGAATCTTGCCCGTCGCCGTCTTCGGCATCGTCTCAGTAAAGTAGATCTTCTTCGGCACCTTAAACTTCGCGATCTTGTCTGCCATGAATCGCTTTACGTCTTGCTCGCTCAGCTTTGCCCCGGGCTTCACTACCACTGCTGCGTGCACCTCCTGACCGTACATATCATCCGGCACCGCAAACGACACCGCCTCCGCGACCTCGGGAATCTCCAGCATAAGACCATCCAACTCCACCGGTGAAATCTTCTCACCGCCGCGATTAATGAGTTCCTTGATGCGGCCCGTGATGTACACAAACCCGTCGGCATCAAGCTTGCCCTGGTCGCCTGTGCGAAAATATCCCGACGCCGCATAGCTGCTCTTATTAGCCGCCTCATTGTTTCGATATCCCTTTGTAACATTGGCACCCTTGACGCAGATCTCACCCTCGCCGCCTAATTTAACCTCGTTTCCTTCCTGATCCAAAATCGCAACCTTTACCACTCCTTGGGCCCGTCCGACGCTGCCAATTTTGCGCTTTCCGGGCGGTAAATCGTTTGATGTCATCTGGTGGCTAGCCTCGGTCATCGCGTATGCTTCAAGCACTGGAGCTTTAAAGCGCTGTTCGAGTTGCTTCATCGTTGCAGGAGCAAGTGCAGATGAGCATGATCGAATAAAGCGCACCTTCGGACCCTTGCCGTTATCGAACGGCGACGGACTCTTGAGCAAGATCTGGTGAATCGTCGGGACTGCCGTATACCATGTCGCTCCAAGGTCGATAAATTCACTCCAGAATGAGCGTGCGGAAAATCTAAGAGGCACGATAACGCCAGAGCCGACCGAGAGAGGCGCCAGGAAGCCGCAGAGGAGGCCATGGACGTGGAAAAGTGGCATGACGAGCATGCTGCGATCGGACTTTGTCAGCTTGTATGTCTGAACTATGTTACTGATCGAGGTCGCAAGATTTGTATGCGTCAAAGGGACGACTGTAATTATATGTTAACGTGTTCGCTTCTAAACAAATTGCATAGTAAATATATTTATACGTACTCTTGGGACGACCAGTAGTACCACTAGTATGCAGCACAAGTGCAACGTCATCTGCCTTCGCTTCCGTCAGCTTCACAGACGACTTCAATTGCAAATTTTGCCCATTTCCGGTCTTAACTGCAATATCACCACTTCCGGATGCATGAAGCTCAAAAATGCGAACTCCTTCACCGGGCGCAGCGTTAGCTGCAGCCTTGATGACGGCATCCCGTTCGGGGGTCTGCGGCACGAAGGCAATAGGGCATGATAGATCGGCCAAATAGAACTCGAACTCGGACTGCTTGAGAGCTGGGTTAAGCGGAGCAACGATGTATCCGGAGTATGTTACGGCGAAAAAGAGGACCGCAAATTCAAGTGAGTTTGGGAGCGCGATGGCGACGGCTGAGCCGGGCGCGAGATTGAGGGAAGCAAGAAAGGTACGGGTCTGAGCAATCAGCTTCGAGAGCGTCTGGAAGGAGACGACAGTTGGCTCGCCTGACCCGGAGGCCGGGACAAGTATTGCGGAGTCGGATGAGTGTGTTGGAAAGATGGATTGGAGGGTTGGCATGGTTAATGCAAGATTAGTAGCTCACTCGTACAGCTGGTTTGGGCGCGAAGATATCCGACGAAGTCCGACTCGAATGATATAACGAAAGAGAGAGAAAGAAGGAGAGAATATAGAGACCGAGGAGAAGGTGGAATGATAAGAAAGATTTGAGAGGCTTTTTTAATGCAGGAGATCTCGAGAACGAAAATATCGGCGAGAACACAATCCGGTCGCATATTACTTCCCGCGACTGATATCGCTCCACACCAAGGCCATTTGGGAACGATTAAAGCCAGAGCGCAATTTACATTCTAAATATACAGTCGTCAAATGCCATCCTCGGAAGCATTCCTGAAGAATTATGCACTACTGTGTGGTTTTCTGCCGAGTTATTTGGAGGGCTGGCATCCGAGCTAACCGCGTAATGACGGCATCGACGAGGAGTGAGTTGGGAGTTACGTCATTTGCGGCGGATGTCGAGCATTACGAGTACCCATGCTACGCATGCGTTCTTGGTGTAGGAAATAACCGTCATGCGTATGCAGTATGCTATCGTATCGAGCACTTGGTTCATGTCGCAGCATTGGATGGAGCAGGGCCATAGGACAGCTCGAGATCGATATCAGACGGCTTCTGTTGTGCGAGCCGTTGCTGCGCGAGCTATTTGACTCAGTTTGTATTTTATTTTTATTTTTATTTTTATTTTCTGACGCACGTCAGTCCGGCTGCAACGAAATTCGATCGCTCACTCGCTCGCTGCTGGGCGAACATAGCGGTCAAAAAGTCGGTGGATTAAGCAAAATATGCGCGAGTTTCTAAAATATGCCACGTGCTTTCCGACAAACGCGCAAATGCGACCGATAGAAACAATAGACGAATATCGCTATCTCGAATTGCCATATAGGATGAAGTCATGGATTACAAACCATTCGATTCACGAACAATCTCAGCCAAACGCGTAGAGGCATGCCGTATTATGTTGCTGTCGCCGGCAGTGGCAGCTGATGGAGGCTGCGAATATCGAGAGGTCAGCTGCGCTGCAGCAAATTGCGAACTGATATTCACTCGAAATCGCTAGCAACATAGCAATTCAATCTGTAGAATTAGATTAGCGACGCTTTGATTTTATGTCTGACTTTTAGTCTGGCAAAGGAGATACGTTGTAAAACAAGTGTACACAGTCACTGGGGCTCGAGCCACGGACTCGACGCGCCACCACAGCCGCAGACAGCCAAACTCCCACCTCGGCTTGCACCTCGACACCGACCTCTATTCCATTTACATTACTCTACGTTGACTCTTACTTCTCTCATCCCTCCTTCTCCTCCTCTCCTGCTCTTCGCCGCTGCAGGACCAACTCACCGCACTGTTATCTATTTATGCCCGATTAACTGCCATGGCTGCCTAAGTGACCGGCTCGTGGGCGTAGGGGTATGCTCTTTGTCCTTCGCTGTCGTCTGCCTTATGATTGTTCATCTTGCATTCGTCTGTCGTGCCTTGTTTACTTTAGGAACCTCATCCGGACAGACTGACCATATTCCAATGGCCTTGCTAACCCCCTCCTCTTTTCTGCCGCAGCAGGTTTCGCGTATTAGTCGAGGTTCCCCCCGCCTGTGTCCCATTCATCTCTACGACCTTCCCTCTCGTGTCCGTTGCTTCCCTTCCAGCCAAGTCAAGTCGCCTTGACCCCTTCTCTTATACTTTCAATTTGATGCATTTTCCTCTTTCTTTCTCGCCTCATCCTGATTTTAATTATCCGGACCCTATTACTACCGAGTGATAACCCACCTGACCCGAGGGTAACACAACAGAAGACAGCATGGCCAAAAAAACAAAGTCATCAAGATCAGAACCAGCACCTGCTAAGTCGGCACCGGCAGCAAATAACCAGCAGGATTACTATACTGAGACGCAGAACAATGAAGTCGAGGTCCTGCATGCTATTTACAACTCCGATTTTACAGAGAATCAGACCAACTCAGCTTGGAACGTGAGTCATAAACACCCTCATCTGCTCTTTGCGATTTTTCCTTAATCGTTTAGTCCTAACTTTTGCCCGACAGAAAGCTGCTAGTCCGTCTTTTAATATAAACTTACAAGCCCATGGTGACGGATCACGAAAGAATGGCCCATCTCTGACTCTCAAAGTCCAACTGACAGCTACCTACCCGCGCTCCGTCCCGTTGATAACTTTGGAAAATCCCAAACATCTCAGATCATCACAGGTCAAAGAGATCAGCCAATATGTTAGCTCGCGCACAAAAGAATTGCTTGGCGAACCAATGATCTACGAAATTGCATCAAATGTGCAGGATCAGCTGGAGGATGTTTTCGATTCGTTAAATAACAGGAGTTTAGAAGAAGAACGTGAAAAGAGAATGGCCGAGCAAAGAGCAAAAGAAAAAAAGAAAGCAGAAGCAGAGAAATTACAGATTGAACAGACCAGTAAAGAAGAGGAGCGTGTTCTTGTTGAGATGATTAGCGAGGAGATTCGGCGACGACAAGATAGAGAGAGACGACGTGATAATGCAAATTCGATTATTCCTGACATTGAATCCACTGAATCAATTTCAGTTGTTTTTGATCGCGTCATTAAAGCAAAAGTTCCTGATGGCGCGTCCATTTCATTCAGGCAAGTCACTGGCAAAGTTCCAATCATTAGTCATTGCCCTCTTGGACGGCAATACATTGTCAAGCCCGTCATTGGTGATCATGCTGATGATTCAGAAGTCGCCTTTCTACTTCATGAAGTAGACACCAAGGAAGAGTTCTGGAACTCATCAGACGGCAAACGTCTACTTGAATCACTAGAAGAAGATCTTAATTCTCTCAAATTATTCCGCCATGATTATGTATCTTCTGTCTTCGACTTCAAAATAGATCGTCGCGAAGAAGGATGGGTGATCCAGATTTTGACTGAATATCCAAATCTTGGCGTGATGGAAGACTTACTTACCACAGTAGGCACAGTTGCCATCAACGTCGCACGCGAATGGACTATTCAACTACTCGAAGGCCTCGAAGATTTGCATAAGCGTGGATTCTATCATAAGACGCTAGACCTACGATCTATTGGATTATTTCGTGATAGTTCATTGTCTCGCACAATTGCCAAAATCGCAAACGTGAGCTACTATGCGCGCTTAGAAGAAATGGATGCGGTACACTCGTTCACCAAGCGAAGTCGTGCAAAAGCTTTAGTTCCTCGACGGTGGCCACCACCAGAGTTGAGCGATGAAGATGGATCGAAACCTAGTCGCAAGTCCGATATTTGGGACTTTGGCATTATTTTCGCACAAATGATTTTTGGTAAGACCGTTACGAATGAATTCGACTCTCCCAATTCGTTGATATCGAATGTTGAGTTACCTGAGCCTGTACATGATTTTATGAATCGTATATTCAAAGCGAATCCCAAAAAACGGCCATCTGCTTTCGAACTTTTACCGTCTCAGTTTTTGAGAAATAGCGCTCCTCCAGTTTTTACACTACCAACCTCACAACAACTTTCAGGTTCAAACATCCCCGTGCAGCAAGCTTCAGGGCTAGTAATCCGTCGCGCAAGTTCATCAGTCGACGGTCGGAGTTCTAGATTCCTTGCTCGAGATGATGCAGCTGCGCGATCACGATACTTACAAGATTTCGAAGAAGGTCAACTTCTTGGTAAAGGTGCTTATGGTGAAGTTGTACGTGCGCGCAATCGACTTGATGGTCGATTTTATGCGATTAAGAAGATTCATCATACGCAAAACAAGCTTACGAATATTCTTAGCGAAGTTATGCTATTGTCGCGGTTGTCGAATCAGTACGTTGTACGGTATTTTACAGCTTGGCTTGAAGAAGATTTTTCTTATGGTAGCGAGGCTGCTGTTACCATTGACGATGAAAGCGAAGATGATCCAGACTTTGATGGAGATGTCGATGATGATTCGGTTGATCCGCAAATGTGTGCATCACAGGAGTTTGATTCTATGAGCGGACTTGATATTATGTCAAATTCGATGCAAGATTTGAATATCGAGTTTGGTTACGATAGTGATGACGACGATGCTGCTAATTCTGACAAATTTAAGAATAGAGCGACTAGCAAGCCTTCCACTAGAGGATTATTGGAATGGGGCCATGCGCCTCCTCAACCCTCGCAATCGGCTTATGTTCGCAGCACGTTATTTATTCAGATGGAGTATTGCGAGAAACATACTCTGCAAGATTTGATCAAGGATAATCTTTACAAAAATCCAGACGAATATTGGCGACTATTCAGACAAATCCTTGAAGCTTTGAATCATATTCATAGTTTAGGAATTATTCATCGTGACCTTAAACCGACAAATATTTTCATTGATCAAGCGCAAAATGTGAAGGTCGGAGATTTTGGTTTGGCAAAGAATGCACATAGCGAAAAGATCTCAAGCAGTAGTGCTTTAGTGGGTGATGACTTGACTTCAGACGTTGGAACGACGCTTTACGTCGCTAACGAAGCGATTGGCGAAGGAAACTATAATGAGAAAGTTGATATGTACTCGCTTGGAATTATTTTCTTTGAGATGTGTTATCGCATGCAAACCGGTATGGAGCGAGTACAGGTTCTACTCCGTCTTCGCACTAAATCCATCATTTTCCCGACTGATTTTCCGGCTGATAGACAACTGGAAGAGAGTATAATTGCAAATCTATTAGATCACGAGCCTGCTAAGAGACCTAGTGCTGCAGATTTGCTCCAATCTGGTCAGCTTCCTGTTCGAATCGAAGATGAAATGATTCAACAAACATTGCGCAGTCTGACTGATCCTGGATCGCCATGGCTAACCCAAGTTCGCGATGCCCTCTTTTCAAGACCTCATGATCTCGTTAAGGACGCTCTTTACGACAAAGCTCCGAGATTTCAAAATGTCAATGAGCTCGTTCTACGTGGCCAGATTAAAGCCAAGTTGACTGCTATCTTCAGACGTCATGGTGCTGTAGAGGTACCTAGTCAATCTGTCGTTTTTCCTAAATCTCCGGTATATAATATGCCGAATCGGTTTTTATTGCTTGATGTCTCGGGTACTGTACTCCAACTTCCATTTGATATGACTCTACCGAATGCTCGAATGCTAGCACGAGCACGACCACCATATAGAAGAAGTTTCTCGTTCGGCAATGTTTATCGATCTGAAGACCCCTCTGGTGGCGGTGGTGAGCCTCGAGGATTTGGAGAAGTTGATTTTGACGTACTCTCGACTGATCAATCTGATTTTGTCATTGCGGAGGCCGAGGTCATCAAAGTACTTGATGAGATTGTTGATGAATTTTTTCCTTCAAGGAAGGAATTTGCTTGTGTTTCGATAAATCATGCTGATCTTCTGTATGTTTTCCATCCCCTACTTTGTCGTTGTATTTGTTTAACATGTGCGGTAGTGATATGATTTTGGATTCGTGTCGAATAAATCAAGCTCAGAGACCAAGTCTACTTATTTTACTGAGCAAAGTCGGCGTCTCTTTGAGCATGAAAGACGTCAAGAACGAGCTTAAGCAAAAATCTACAATTTCGTCCGCTGCTTTGGCAGATCTCGAACGATTCAACTTTAGAGGTGATTTTGCCTATTTTTATATATATTTTTTTCGGGCTAACGAGGACGAATTTTTTGGTTTGATTAGAAAACATCGATAGAGGATTAGCACACATCGAAGCTTTATTCCAGTCATCTCACTATACCAATGACCGATTCAATTATGTGGCGAGTCATTTACGCAGAGTAGGTCAATTCATGAAGAGTTTTGGTATCAACAAGAAAATATACCTTGCTCCTCTTAGCAATTACAACGAGCGTTATTACCGGCATGGAATAATGTTTCAAGTATCAATTGAGGAGCTCAAGAATAGAGTCCTGGCATGTGGTGGACGGTACGACAGTTTAATTAAGTTTTATCATCATTCGATGTTGAATGATAGGCAGATTGGAGCTGTGGGGTTTAATCTTGCGTGGGAGTACCTCGCATCTTTGGATTCACAAGCACGACCAGTTAATCGTGGTAAAGGTCGCGAGCCTACGAATGGCGTCGAGCCTACTGGTGCCAACAGTAATGGAAGCAATCGCAATCTCTCAGCGTCATTGTGCGACGTACTCGTCGTCGGGAGTTCATCTGATATTGCTACGCGGAAGATGGCGGTTGAGGTTGTCAGGCATCTATGGGCTAGTGATATCAGTGCTGAACTGGCCGCTGTTGGATCTTCTACCGATAGCTTACTAAATTATGCAAGGGCTTCTGGCATGAATTGGGTCGTCATTGTGAAATCCCAAGTGAGCAGCTCGTCAGCAACCTTTAAACCTCTTAAAGTGAAGAACATGTCTCGCGCAAGAGATGACGAGGATCTGGATACAGGCGAGCTTATCGGATATTTACTTCCGGAAATTCAGACTCATGAGCGTGAACGTGAACGAGGTATGATGCGTAGTGCCAGCTATGGAAATGGACCTTCTTCTAAGCATGGCAATGGCGTGATTCAAGATGTGACGATTATCACGAACGATCTCGAAAAATATGAAAAGAATGCAAAACAGAATAAGGGCGCGGCTCGCAAGCTTAATAAGCGACTAATTGATGAGAAAGCTCACGAGATTGTGTCGACTTCAATATCATCACTTGGCGAAGCGCCAGTATTTGCAGTGGATTTTAAGAGTGAACTGATGTCTTTAATTCCATCGTGTCCATTGACGCAGCCTGAAGGATGGAGAAAGATTGTTAGTTCAGCGCCGGCTTCGCAGAGGCAATATATGGGGCGACTTTTTGATGCACTTGTAGCGGAGGCGGATAAAGGTGCGAAGCAAGCAATCGTGTTTTCATTTCGCATTGAGAAGGTTATTGTTTTGGACTTGCAGAGGTAATTATTTATATTACTTTTCTCTTATGGCTCATAAATTGCCCGATCAGTTATTTGTACAAGTATTGACTATGGTCGCTTCTCGTTTGATTGTTTGAAAGTTGTATGAATCTCTTAGTAAATCTGAATACATCCTCTTTAGGAAAAAACCACCACGAAGAGAAGAAGAAAGATCGTGGCAGCGGAACTCTGTATATAGAAAGACACCTCAATCAGCTACAATGCTAGTACAGGCCATCTACAATACGTCATGTAATCTCTACTGAACTGCGAACATCTACTAAATTATTACATACAAATCACAATAAGAACACAATAAGAACACAACTTTAGTATACAAATCGAGAACGCCAGTACCATAGACAATTATATATACATAATATGCTGCAGCAATCACAACTTGCGTCGCTTTGCAGGTTGAAGCGCATTACTCTGCAACTGCTCCAAAAAATCCGGCGGAAGTAACTTACGAACCGCTTCAGCAGCTTGCTCTTCGACACGACGTTGTTCACGAGCTTTTGCGAGAGGATTAGGATCGACGCTTGCCCAGCGAAGATTTAGGATTTCTTCGTGATCAAGAGATTGGCAGGACATTGCCTCTTTTGCGAATTGAGCGTTTGCTTCGTTGACGTAGGTTACGAACGCGACGCCGCGAGAGTTGAGGACTCGGACTATATTGGCGATTGGTGGTTAGCAAATTGAAGAAAAAAAGATATACCGAATAATTAGAATGAATAAAATAGAGCTTACTTCGTTCGATATCACCCCATTCAGCAAAATGACGAGCGACAACTTCTTCAATATCATCAGAAACGAAAATCCGACCGATATACACAGTTCTATTTTGTCTCTGAAAACTACCAACACCATCCATATCATCTCTATAGTCGGAAAACTTATCACGGCCAAAGCAATCAACGCTCGGATCAAACATGTCCGTAACAGTAGGTAGTCGGTGAAGATAATTGCAATTCTTGCCATTGGGACAAACGCCACGAGCGAAGAAGACGCAGAAATATGAACCTGCGATCTTGTCTGCCTTCGTATATCCTGAATCTCTGGCGATATTGCATCGTCTCTCAGCTTTAATTCTGCTAGAGTACTTATCTTCTCTATCTCCACCACTCCATTTATGATACCAGATGTTGAATACAGTGCCCGTTTGCTGCGGCGGTCGATCTTTCATAGACGCGATCTCAGCTTGTGGTCGAGCAGGACGGGGTTTGTTTTTATCTTTCTTTTTCTTTTTATCCTTGTGCTTTTTTGTCGTTGTTAAAGAAGTCGATTCTTCTTCTTCGTTTTGCTTTGGTGAGTCAGCAGAGGGATCAGGACCGAGTTCGAGGATGTTGACGACCTCTTCGCCCTCGTCATTAGGCTGAGCAGTGCGCTTCTGCGGCGCGGTTGATGATTCTGCGGTAGCAGATGGCTCCTCTGCTATTTCAAAAACACCATCGTTCACTTCCGGCAGTTGCGGACCTGGCTCTGGTGAGGACGACATTCCAGATGGGGTTTGTTTTCTGTGTCTGGCAATCTGAATCGATCGACAAATTTACGAGAGGCGAGAGCGAGAGCGGTGGTTAGGGTATTCGAGATCGTATTAAGCAGCATCTGTGATGGCACGATTAATCAGATGCAGGCCATCATTGCAGTTCATATAAATAGTGCAGAGTGGTCGCATAGCGTGTATTGTTGATTTAGAAGAGTATATGGAATTAAAACTAGGCTCTCTTGTAAGTTGATTCTGCGCAAAGTGAAGCAGGAATAGAAATGCCAAAAATGAACATAAATATTAAATCAGTTAACTTAAGTTAGTTGAATTTTAATAATGACAGACTAAAATAAGCGCAAAACGCAAAGCAGCCAAAAAAGACATAAAATCATTCGTTTGCCAGCCCTTTTCCCCTTTCCTCTTTCTCGCCACTTTTCATCACTTCCTATGCCGTCTTGCTTTATCTAAACAACCAATCGCTGCTAACCACTGAGCAGAGCCGCTACCAGCAGCCATCCGTCTGAGTGAGTTTTCGCCTTTTTTTTTCTCTACATTTAAAAGCGCAGCCAGAGCGCGGCAGGAAAGGCGCGAGAGAGGGCAGAAACGCGCAGCAGCATTGGGGTTTGTTAAGTGTGATTAGGCATGGCTGGCACTGATATCATCGCATTGCTGTGCGCTACGCAGCCGCCAATTTCAGCTTATATAATGACTCCGCCGTTATTACGAGTTCGTCATTATCCATCGTCCATCGTCCCACCACTTGCATCGCTCTCGTCAGTGCCGCTCTTTAGTGCGTCTCTGTGAAATCTCATTGCGTGGTCATTAAATTAACCACTCATGGCGCCGAACGACGACGTAATTTCGCTGCTGCTCAAAAGTGGAAAGGGTTCTGTCCAACGCGTAATTCCCAACCCGCTCTCGCAGTGACGCTCAGCACGCGCAGTTCATATCTGCACTTTGAGCATAATCTCTTCTTTTGCCTTTCCTTACTCGTTTCCTCGGCTGCTCCTACTCCGAACTCATGCTAACCACCGTCGTTCCTAGCAACAATCCCAATTGTCCCCCTTTCAACTAATTTCCTGCCTTTCATTCCCGTCCTGTACGCGGCAAACGCGTCAATCCATGTCCTCCTCGGGCTTTGACAGCGACTCCTCTCTCTCCCCACCTCCGGCAAATCTTACCTCCCCTCCTGCCGAGCGAGATCCTCGGCGAAAGAAGAAGCAGAAGCAGACCACTTTATCAGTCAGACGGCTTCTTCCCCTAGCACCCGCCCCACCTGTTGCGAGCCGTATGCGCGACGAAGACCTATTCGCTGCCGCCGTCGCAGCATCAAAATCGGGCAACCACGCGTCGGCGCCTGCAGCACCTCCTGCAAAAAAGAAGCAGACTACATTCTCGTCCGTACTGGACGAGATCATGTCTGAGGATGATGATGATGACGATACGGAAATTGTACCAGTTGCACCGGTGGCGCCCGTCAAGCGTCAACGTCAACGCCCACGCCAGCCTCAGCAGTCCCAGTCGCAGCTGCGTTCGAAGCCAAAGATGCCTATTTTCAAACCTATAACCACACCTTCTTCGATTGCGGGTTCGAATACTTCCACTCCTAGTGGCGAGAAGCAAGCTTTCGCTTCCGGATCTGCCAGTGGGGCGGCGAGTGAAGATGCCACCGCTGTCTCATCTTCACCTGCGGAGGATACAGATGAATCGTCCCCAGCTGCAGAGATCCTCCCCGAGATTGTCATGAACGAGTCCGATCTCGACGATGAAGGTGAAGACGAGGACGAGGATATATTCGCGTCAACAGCACAGGAGGCTCATCAGGAGACAGTCGCGAAGTCATCGGAGAATGTTGATGGTAAAGTCAAAACCGAGGGAAATGAAAAAGCAGAGCAGAAATCTGAACGAAAGAAGCTGATTCCTAATCCTCGAGAGCCAATTTATGCACCCGAGATCTCGTTCCTTGTTATGTTTCGCTCTCGATTCGCGGAGCTCTACGCAGGCTATTCTGATCTCGGTCCACAGGACTTTGAAGAAGGTCTCGTGTCTGCTCAACCTAGCGCCGAGGTTGAAACTTTTCTCTGTCGCACTCTGAGTTTAGTTCTTAATCGCAAGAAAAATATCGAGCCGGGCCATTTTAGACGACCACTAGATGAAGCCGTTAGTGCTAATGGCCCAACATACTGGGGTCTACTTAACCCCACCGGCCCATTTGTTGGTGGCTTAACTTTCTACGCTATGAACTGGGAAGCTCGTTTGGAAGTTCTTGAAGCGCTTGTACATTGGTCGTTGAATACTAGTGATGCAGTCCGTCAGGTTCTAGCACAGGGATACGCGCAGCAGAGAATGGAGGATGATCGGAATACTCCGCTTGCAGTTGCGCATATAGGCCTTGATAGTGAGCGTCGTCGATATTATCTTATTGAGGGACAAAGTGAGTTACATAGCGCCTTAATCCTCATCTACAATATGCAATTGATTTCTAACTTGTATCCACAGATGACACTAGATTCCGTCTCTATTGCGAAACCAATCCGTATAAACGTATAGTGAATTGGACACCCGTCGCAAGTGCATTCCAAGAAATTAAAGAATTTGTCGATAAACTCAGCGAATCTGACACCTCTCGGCACGGTAAACTCCTAGCTGAGCGTTTAACACGCCATCTATCCCGCCTTGAAGGCGGTGAGCTGAAGCGTCGAAAGCGCGAATATCGTACCTCAAAGCGGGTCTACGACGAGATTCAAACTGCTGCTGATACAGGAATGTATTCTGGACGAACGAGAGGTAACAAAGTTAACTACAGTAATACGGATGAAGAGTTCGAATATGACGACAACGGATCGCCAACCAAGCGCAGTGCGAAACCAACTAGGCGGAGTAGTCCGATCGAGGAGAGTAAAGTCTATACTACTGCATCCGGACGCGCGAGTCGTAGACCTCCAGTGTCTGCCGCTTTTATCGATCCTGACGCACGGTTAGTGAGAGATCAACTTGAAGAACAAGTTGAATATGCAGATTCTCCTTCAGAACCGCCCGCGTCCAAGCGCGTCGTTCGCAAAGTCGCGGTCGATGGTCGACAGCGCTATGTCGGATATGTTTGCAGCGATGAGGAAATCGATGAGTATACAGATGAGGCGGAGTCGCCGCTGCGGAGGTCGCTTACAGTAGTCTTGAAGTATAGGAAGAGTCCTCATGGGGTGTCGAAAGATGTGCATATGAAGGATGCGCCGTCTGCCATCTCGCAGCAGCAGTCCCCGATTACGTCGACCTCATAAATATCTTTTTCGGGAAATTATTGTTACCATTTTGTATATTAGCTGTATAATAGAAGAGATTGAGTCCGAATTGTACGTAATGAGAGTATTATCAGACATTTGAGCAGTTATAAATATATATATTAAGTTTAACAAGAATGTACACTTATAAGAAAGGAAACTTAGCTGCTTGCACTCCGTTAGCCCACCTTATTATCTATAAATGATGCTGACCACACTCTGTACTAAAAGCATAGAAAAAATAGGCCCGCACTATACAATTATCTGATAAAAACAACTCAACAAAGAGACAAAAAATAGGCAATGAAGACATGAGTCATACGCAGTGAATAGAAATTATTTTAGAGAAAGGAGGAGATACACCAGTGCACTGAATCCTACAGAAAATAAATCAAAGGCAAAAAACTTAAGTTTCTATTCAAACACTTCTTTACCTTCCCATCAAAAACGAAAACCAAATCTCTCACGACACGGTCGTATTTGATTCATCAGTATTTCATTTGCTTTACAATAAGTCGTACTTGACAAACTCTTCATACAAAGTTTTTCCAAGACGAGCAGGTGACTTCTCGACCGCAACACCAGCAGCAATCAACGAAGCAATCTTAGAATCAGCACCGCCCTTACCTCCAGAGATAATGGCACCAGCGTGACCCATACGACGTCCCGGGGGAGCAGAGACACCGGCAATGAACGAGCAAACCGGCTTAGGTTGAGCGCGGGTCAAGTTATGCTGCTTGAGGAACTCAGCTGCGTCCTCTTCGGCAGAACCACCGATCTCACCAATCATGATGATGCCATCGGTCTCCTCGTCCTCGAGGAAGACCTTGAGGGCGTCGATGAAGTTGGTGCCTGAGAAAGGATCACCACCGATTCCGATGACGAGGGACTGTCCGAGACCGACGTTGGTAGTCTGGTTGACGGCCTCGTATGTGAGAGTGCCCGAACGGGAAACAATGCCAATGCGCCCGCGCTTGTGGATGTAAGAAGGCATGATTCCGATCTTGCACTGCTCAGGGGCACTAGAAAATTATTGTTAAAAGGAATTGTCGAAAAATCAGAGCGTTTAAAAGTGATCGTACATAATTCCGGGGCAGTTGGGTCCGACGAGACGAGTCTTGCTCTGTGTCTTCAACATATCGACGACGCGAACCATATCGTGTCTGTAGATCATTATTGTTAGAGCCGAGTTCCACTGTAAGTAATCGAATATTGGCATACGTACTGGGGAATTCCCTCAGTGATGCAAACGACCAGCGGAAGCTCAGCAGCAATAGCCTCCTCAATGGAAGCAGCGGCGAGAGGGGGAGGAACAAAGATGGCAGAGGCCGAAGCTATTCAAAATATGATTAGATATAATTGCACTCATGAAAGCATCAAATCAAGATAACATACCACCAGTCTCCTTAATGGCCTCCTCAACAGTTCCAAAGATAGGCAGACCCAAGTGAGTCTGGCCGGCCTTTTTGGGGTTGGTCCCACCGATGACCTTGGTTCCATATTCTATGGCCTGCGAAGCATGAAAGGTACCCTGTTTTCCAGTGAATCGTATGGTGAAGAGTCAGCACGGCACGACAACATCAACTGATCTATTAGGTGCAACTGCTCAGAGATTGTAAATGCACTAACAAAGAATGAAAAAATTGGGCAATTGCGGGCCAATTGCGTCGGTATTTGGATAGTTCAAAAACAACCTCGGATGTGAGACCTGCCCCTCATCCGCCGCGGCGTGTGTCCAAACTAAGGCAACAACGCATTACACCGAGCAGCACACAAACAGAGAAGGCTCACAATAACGGGGCACTTATCTTGGAATAGCACCTTGGTGTCACCGCTAATTCTGAGGTTCTTGATGGTGTCTTCGTAGCCAGCACGAACAGAGGAAGAGGAGAAGGCGCGACGGGGCACGCTGGAGAGGCTAGAATAGACGCAAATCAACACGCTTGCGCTGCGAAGACGTACGATCTGGACGGCACACTTACGAAGCACCCTGGCGCACAGCACGGAGGAAATGCATTGTCGAAGAAGGGAAAATGGCGACGGGGCAGAGGTAGAGGAGCGAGAAGCGGTGGTGGGAAGGAAAGAGGAAGCGAGACGGGATGCGACAAGCCGCGTTTTTCATTGGAAGCACGCCGGATGCCTGCCCGCAATCCCACGGGACACCACGCCCTCATTTATGTCAGCGCCGGCCCCACCGAGCCCTCCCTCGGCTTGCCCGCTTGCTCTCTCTCCGTCGTCGTCGCCTGGACAGGCGCAGCACAGGCCCGGTTGGGGATCTGAGGAGATTCTACATGTGGAATTGGTCTTGCTACGGTCATCAAATGAGGGACTTCGGTGCGGAAGGTGTGGCGAGGACAGGGCAGCAATCATCCGACGGCGTCGGCAAATGTATCATCGCCCAGCTGGTGCCCCAGATTGTCAACCGATGAGCCTCCTGGCCTAGCTCGGTAGTTTATTTACTATAATACTATAACGGCGCCCACATGATTTCAAGGAAAAGATCAAAACCTTTCATTCTTTCACAATTAATTAACTAAGGCATAAATATTATGTATGCACGGCGTATTTACTAAAAGACCCAACCCCCTTTTGTTTTCTGAAGCAGAATTCCCCTACCTTCCCAAACACGTTGACAGCGGACGTTTAATACAGCAGACGCGTCAGGATCTTGAACGGGGTCCTCTCTAGCTTATTGTACAAGTCGCGAATATCATCGGCATTGACGCCCGAGATATCAGCCATCAGGTACGCAATATCGCCGTTCGAGTCCGAGAACTGCTTGTCGATATTGTGCTCGGCAAAGATCTCGTTGACGGTTCTCAGGACCCCGGGAACGTTCGCGTGCACGTATAGCACTCGGACATGGTCCTCCTCCTCGAGAGTGAGCGAGCGCAGCGAGACCTCAGGGAAGTTGACGGCACCGATTGTAGAGCCTTCGTTGATATACTTGGTAAGCGCCTGGGCTACCTCGATACCAATGGCCGATTGGGCCTCTTCGGTGCTGCCGCCGATATGAGGGGTCAGAATCAGATTCTTGAGCTTACTGAGGGATTCGAACCATTCGTTGAGCGATGGGTCAAAGTACGGGCCGTTCTTTGCAGGCTCGTTGGGGTAGACGTCGAGTGATGCACCGGCGAGCTTGCCGGAGTGCATTGCGTCGATGAGCGCAGGAATGTCGACGACGGTGCCGCGGGAACAGTTGATGAGATAACTGCCGTTCTTCATAGCCGCGAGTTGGGGAGCAGCAATCAGGTTCTCGGTCTCGGGCAGGGCAGGGACGTGCAGGGTCACAAAGTCAGCGCCCCGCAGGAGATCATCGAGAGTATTGACCTGCTTAGCCATACCGAGAGACATGCTTGGCAGAACATCGTAGTAAATGACCGACATACCCATAGACTCAGCCAGGACAGAAAGTTGAGCACCAATGTGACCATAACCGACAATTCCAAGAGTTTTGCCGCGAATTTCCCAACATCCAGCGCTGACCTTGTTCCAGACGCCCTGATGAAGTTCGTTCGAGCGATCGGTGAACTGACGCGCAAGAGCGATGATTTCACCAATAACAAGCTCGGCGACAGAGCGCGAGTTTGAGAACGGGGAGTTGAAAACGGCGATGCCATGCTTGGCCGCGAAATGGGTGTCGACCTGGTTGACACCGATACAGAAGCAGCCGATGACAACGAGGTTGCGCGCCTCGGCCAGGACCTTTGCTGTCAGCTTGGTCTTTGAGCGGATTCCAATGGCATGAACGTCCCTTGAAGAGCACTAAAGTCAGAAGAGATCGCTGCGGGACATAGAAAGGACGGAAATACCTGATCTTCTCGATGAGCTCGTCCTCGCCCAGCGACGTCTTGTGGAATTCGACCTGGTAGCCCTGTTCCCTGAGCATCTCGACGGCGGTCGAGTTCACGTTCTCGAGCAGCAGGATCTTGATGTCCTCGGTGGCAAAGGGCTTGAGTTGCTTGGGCGCCGGCGACTTCATCGATGCGCGACGGGCACCCGCCGCCATGGGGAAGTAGGACGAGGGGGGCGAGCCAGAGAAGTGGCCGGGCGACGCGGCTGGCATGAAGGAGGTCGTCGGTGAGGTGCTGAGCTTGACGGAGTTCTGGAACTGGTTCGCAAGCTCGCTTGGGTTGGAGATGGGTCGTGGCGAGGTCATCGTGTCTGTCTGTCTTTCTGAGCAGGCTGTGTCTGGGGGGCAGAGATGGGGACAGAAATGGAGATGGTACGGGTTTTTCTCATCGATATTTTTTGCGCCCCGAGCATGAAAAACGAGTCATCGCGCAAGCCCAGCTGCGCCATAGTCGTACTGCCACCTTAGCCACAGCTGCGTACCCAGGTCCATCAACCTCTCGTGACCGGCTGCTGCTTATATTTATTCTCATGGCTCGGGATCATTGTCGTTGTCTATTACTGCTTATTTCAATGCCGATTGCTCGCATTTCACTGCGCGGTTCCGGCTGAGGCGGGCGGATCATTGCCGAACCTTATTGCGTCGCGTCGGCCGCGCACTTAGCCGTGCAGCTAGCAAAGCAATACAATCGTAGAAACACTTTTCCGGATCTTCAATTGATATTCATGAGGTAGAAACAGAATGACAATGCAAAATGAGCAATACATAATAATATATAAATCACCCACGCATAGTACACGACATTAGATTCAAGCAAGTTTATACAATATACAAACAGCGGCAAAAACAACCAGAAAGAACAAGCAACTTCATCGCACTCGCGAACACGCTCGTCGCTTGTCATCCCTTCCTCTTCTCTTTCAATTCTCACGCCTCAGTCGCTCCGACCAACTTCGACAACTTTGACAATCTACGACTGCTTGCACTCGGCTGCCTCCTGCTTGGGCTTCGCATCTCCATCCTCATCGTCGTCATCGTCGTCATCGTCGTCATTATCATCGGCATCATCGTCCTCCTCAAAATCATCAAGATCATCCGGATCAAATTCATCGAGATCGAAATCAAGAGCTTCACCGGTGTACCAGTGCACAGCCCGCGGAATCAATTTGTCTTTGATTTCCTCTCCGAGGTGGTAATCGTACTGAAGTCTCTCCTCGAGGTCCTCTGGGATATCCTCGTCATCCTCATCATCAGGAGCAACAGGTGGGCTGAAGAAGTTGAAAAAACTCTCGGTAGGAATAACCTTCTCGACCGTGCGAGTGGCCTTGGTGTGTTTATTGCGCTGCTTCTTCTTCTCGACCTTGACGGTTAGGTTCTTGTCAGCCTTCCACTCAATCGAATCGCCATCGGCGTGGTCGTAGATATAGTCTCCGTCAGGATTAGTCTCATCCTGGTAGTAGTAAGTTTTAGTGAGAGTCTTGTTCGAGAAGAATTCGTTCTCGGCAAAGTCAAACAGCAGCTTGAAGCCAGGCTTCTCGATGAACTCAGAGCGGATATCAATCAAGTACTTGAGAGCCGCTTCATCTTTATCGGTGATGGTGTCAGCAAGCGAAGGGATGTTCTTGATAGCAGTGAGCCAGAATTCGGGAATACCCTTAGCATCAGCTGGGATGGGCGACTTGAATTCCTCGTCCTCCTCATCGACGTCCTTCTCTTCATCATCACCCTCAGCCTCTTCTTCCTCGTCATCTTCGTCGTCCTCCTCGTCCTCCTCGTCTTCTTTGCCAGCCTCGATCTCAGCCTCCGTAGGTTCAACCTCACCGGCAATGATTTTAGCACGCTTCTCGAACAGAGGCTTGTACTTAGCGGCATACTTCTTCTCAAGCTCAAGGCTCTCTTTTCGGAACTCGTCCTCAAGGTCGGTGTATTCCTTCTGGATACCTCTCAAGCCCGAGACACGGTTACGGACGGGTTCAGGCAGAGTCTCAACATATCCAGACGAGCGGCCAATAAGACCTCCGAGTCTGCCCTGAATCATTGACATCAAAGCAGGGTTGTTAAGTCCAGCGACCACAGCAGCCTTGTCTAGAGAAAGGAGTTGTTAGAATCCGCTAAAAAAAATAGTAGCATGAAGCTAGCTATCGATATGCGCACTGCTGTCAGGATTGCGTGTGCGTGTACAAGATATATGCATGGGTGTGGCTTGTTGGTTGGTTGAGTCCTGTGGTGGTGGTCGTGAGGTGAGGCTATTGCTCCCAACAAAAAATATTTGGCCGCGCCGCCGTCGCCTCCGCCGCAGTAGAAGAGATGATGAAAGAACGCTGACACAGTGACTATATGTTGGAAACACAAGTAGAATCATATTTAGACTGTTGCCAGTGATTATATTGCTGCAGCTAGGGAGATGGAGAAGCGACATTGACGGCGGGTGTGGCGAAGGAGGCGGCCAGGGCCAGGTGTCGACGCGCAACACGCAAAATCGTGTAAGTCGACAGAACAATGTACGGAAAACATCGAGTAAACTCTAGGGCATTTCACAGCAAGCCGAACAGCAGCACGCGCACAACACAGACATCAAAGACAGTGAAAGCAGAGGGGCAAATCGGACGCACCTTCTTCCTGGATGGTGGTGATCGATGGCAAGGAGGCGTGCGAGTCGATGTATGAGTTGTTCGCCGACGCTGGCGTGTTCTGCGGAGTCGGGGCGCCGGCGGCGAGGTCGTTCAAGCGCTTGTTTCTGATTGGCTCGGCCATTGCTTCTGTAGAATGTGCGAACGCAGGGGAAGAGGCCGGGATCGGGGAGGATTTGGGCAGGAAAGAGAGAAAAAGAGTACCTTTTGGAGGGCGACCGCGGCGGTTGGGAAGGCGAAAATTCAGCAGGCGCTGATTGTTGAGCGCCCTAAACCTGAAAGATGGCGCTGTGTTGGTGACGCTTACACGGAACAACGTGCCTGGAATTGACGGGTGCTACGGGTCCCAGCACTGTTGCGCCAGAGCACAGTTGATCTCACACAAAAGGCTCTAAATGCGCAAACACCCTGTGCATCTCGGCGGCGCGTCGTCGCGCCTTTGCGCGCCCCTTCTTGTCTGGTCTTTTGTCTCTTGCAGCAGCCACCAGCCGCGTTGTCTTCTTCCAACAGCCATTCTGCACTCGCACCCGTCTTCCTTCTCGGCAGCATGGTTTCGCACTACGAAGTCGGAACGTAAGTCTTTTTTAGTCTCTTTTTCTGCTCTGCTATGGCGACGGGGACACGCGGTGCACCTGCTGGGCACGCGTCTTTTCGTGAGCTTTGCTAACTAGACCCCCCTGCTATAGACGCTGCTGGCAGCCTGACGACAGCGAAGGCTGGGTTTCTGCAGAGATTACCTCCAAAGAGGTCAATGGCGATTCTGTATCTCTTGTACTCACTCTCGAGAACGGCAATGTATGTTTTGTCTTATATTTTCGCATTCCGGCTGCGTCTGGTTTCCTGGCTAATCAGACTCCGGTAGACAAACGCTATCACAACTACGCTCAAAGATATCGAAGATGAAAACAACGCGAACCTTCCCCCGCTATCAAATCCACCCATATTGGAGGCAAGCGAAGATCTCACCAATCTGTCGTACTTAAACGAACCTGCTGGTAGGATCACGCCCCTTTTTTCGGCCTTGTTTCGCTCTTCATCCTTCTCTAACTTGTCGTGTGCAAAACCATTAGTTCTCCATGGCATCAAAATGCGATACCAACAACTCAATATTTACACATACTCTGGAATTGTTCTTATTGCCACCAATCCCTTTCAGCGAATTGATAGCTTATATTCACCCGATATCATTCAGATGTATTCGGGCAAGCGGCGGGGTGACCTTGAACCTCACCTCTTTGCCATTGCTGAAGACGCTTACAGGTACGATACGGCATTTCACTGCATGCAATGATGCTACCAAAGCTTTTCCGATATTTGTTAGATAAGACTCTAATATTTTTTAGATGTATGATTCGCGATGGAAAAAATCAGACTATCGTTGTATCTGGTGAGTCTGGTGCCGGTAAGACGGTCAGCGCGAAGTTTGTTATGCGTTATTTCGCGACTGTCGAGGATACCGACAAACCCTCCAGCCAACGCACGAAATCCGCAGCCTTGAGCAAAACCGAAGAACAGATCCTGGCCACTAATCCAATCATGGAAGCTTTTGGCAACGCTAAGACCACGCGCAACGACAACTCGTCTCGATTCGGAAAATACATTGAAATTCTTTTCGACGAAAATCCTGATATCATTGGCGCAAAGATTAGAACTTATTTGCTTGAGCGCTCAAGATTGGTTTTCCAGCCTGCGACAGAACGTAATTATCATATATTTTACCAGCTTTGCGCCGGTGCTTCTGATGCCGAACGGGAAGAACTAGCGTTGAAGCCTGTCAGTGAATTTCAGTATCTCAACCAAGGCGGTGATCCTGTCATTCCCAACGTTGACGACGCTGAGGAGTTTGTAGCAACAAAGACCGCTCTCGCTACTGTCGGAATTGATGACGATATGCAGGCTCAAATTTTCAAAATTCTCTCTTCCCTCTTGCATATTGGTAACGTTGAAATCTCCGCTGGCCGCACTGACGCGAACCTGTCTTCTACCGAGCCTTCTCTAGTCCGTGTTTGTGAATTTTTGGGAATAGACGCGTTTCTGTTTGCGAAGTGGATCACCAAGCGCCAAATTGTGACTCGCAGTGAAAAGATTGTCACAAATATGAACTACAAGCAAGCCGTTGTCGTGCGCGATTCCGTCTCGAAATATATCTATTCAGCGCTTTTTGACTGGCTCGTGTGCGTGACTAATAAGAGTTTGGCATCAAAGAAGGTTGAAGATTCGGCCAAGACTTTTATCGGTGTCTTAGATATCTATGGGTTTGAGCACTTTCAGCGCAATTCGTTTGAGCAATTCTGTATTAACTACGCCAATGAAAAGCTGCAACAAGAGTTCACACAACATGTTTTCAAGCTCGAGCAAGACGAATATGTGCGCGAAGAGATTGAGTGGACCTTTATCGAGTTCTCAGACAACCAGCCTTGTATCGATCTTATTGAGGCTCGAATCGGTATTCTTTCGCTTTTGGATGAAGAGTCGCGATTACCTGCTGGTTCGGATGATTCCTGGATTCAAAAATTATACAATAATTTCGACGTCGACAAGCACAAAACTTACTTCAAGAAGCCAAGGTTTGGCAAGACTTCATTCGCAGTTCATCACTATGCAATGGAAGTCAATTATGAGTCTGAGGGATTTATTGAGAAGAACAGAGATACTGTTCCCGACGAACATCTTGAGCTTTTAATGTCGTCTACGAACTCATTCCTGAAGGAGATCTTGCAGGCGTCACTTGACCTCGCAAAAGCTGAAGCCCCTGCTTCTGCTACTCCCGCTAAGCCCGGCCCAGTGAAGCGAGGTGGTGCTCTGGCGAACCGAAAGCCAACACTTGGTGGCATTTTCAAAAGCTCCTTGATTGAGCTTATGAGCACGATCAACTCTACTAACGTGCACTATATTCGTTGTATCAAGCCCAATGAGGCCAAGGAAGCTTGGAAATTTGACGGCCCGATGGTACTCAACCAGCTTCGTGCATGCGGTGTGTTGGAAACCATTCGAATCAGTTGTGAGGGTTTCCCCACTCGATCTACCTTTGAAGAGTTCGTCAACAGATACTACATGATCGTCCACTCTTCGAACTGGGATAGGCCTATCGATGAGATTGCACATGAAATCCTTTCAAAGTCGATTACGCAGGGAAATAAGTATCAGCTTGGTAAGACAAAGATCTTTTTCCGTGCTGGAATGCTTGCTTTACTGGAGAACATGCGCTCGGCTCGCCTTAATGAATGCGCGGTTTTGCTGCAGAAGAATCTTCGCAGATTGTACTACCGTAATCAGTATCTTCAAATACGCGGATCGGTTATCGCAGCCCAGGCTGCGTTCAGAGGATATCTTACTCGCCAGCGGATGGAGAAGATTAGACTGGATACTGCAGCTACCACGATCCAAAGCTCGTGGCGTAGATATAGCGCCCGCTCAGAGTATCTTGATAGTCGTGCTGCGGTTATTCGCGTCCAGGCGATTATTCGCGGATATAATACCCGCAAGAATTTACTCAAGTGCAAAGAAGAAGGTGCCGCTCTCACTATTCAACGTACTTATCGTGGATTTACGGCGCGCAAGCTATACAAGAATGATAGACGAAGTGTTGTAATTGTTCAGAGCTTATGGCGACGACGCCTGGCGAAGCGGGAGTTGCAGCAGTTGAAGGTTGAAGCGAGATCCGTGAATCACTTTAAGGAAGTATCGTATCATCTTGAGAACAAGGTGGTCGAACTTACGCAGACACTCGCTACTCGGACGCAGGAGAACAAGAAGCTTGTCTCGCAGATGGATCAACTGGAATCGCAACTGACTGCTTGGCAAGATAGACACAACTCGCTGCAGGCTTTGGCGGCAGAACTCGAGACAGAGGCTGCGGGCGCAAACGAGCACTTGAAACGCGCTGATGAACTAGAAATCAAATTGGATCAACTGCAGGCGAAGTACGACGAGTCGCTTGGCAAATATCAGACTAAGGAACTTGAAGCTGAAGAGATTCGCAAGATTCTTGCCGACAAGGCTGAAGTACTTGAAACCGCTCTTGAAGAGTCCCAGAAGGAGAAGGAGGAGACGGTGACCAGTCTATCAATGGAGATCGAGAGACTCAAAAGCGAGATCGATAAGCTGGCTGCTCGTCCTCCTGTTGCGAATGGCGCCATTGTTCATATGAACGGCGACTCTCGCAGTCTTAATGGAACGCCTACTTCTAACAACCTTCTTGCATTGCAAGCATCAAAGTCGAAGCCATTTAAGCGCCATAGTATGGCAGGCAATAGTCCTTTGAAGGATAATAATAGTACAGGCATGCGCACCCCCCGTGACTTCAATCCTCGTCCTGCGTCTATGGCGTCATCGCCTGGTTATTTTGCTGCATTTGGCGACTCTGGTAATGACGAATTCTCTACTGAGGAGTCGATTGATATGGAAATTGAGAGACTTCTTGAGCGCACCGACGAAATCCAGCTCGAAGTATTACGCGGACTGATTCAGAATCTTAAAATTCCTCATCCATCTGGCGAAAATCCTGCAAGTGAGAATGAGGTTTTGTTCCCTGCTCATGTCATCAACCTGATCACTTCAGAAATGTGGAGGTTGGGATTTGTCAAGGAGTCTGAACTCTTACTTGCTGGGGTGATGCAGACGATCCAAGAACAAGTCATGTCTTACCAGGGTGAGGACATCATTATGCCTGGCGCCTTCTGGCTGTCTAATGTGCACGAAATGCTCTCTTTCGTGTTTTTGGCCGAGATGAACATTGCCGAGAACTCGCAAAGCAGTGAGATGGGCGAGATGGAATTCCAAGAGTATGAACGCCTTGTTGGTTTAGTCAAGCATGACTTGGAGAATCTTGAATTCAACATTTATCATACTTGGATGAAAGAACTCAAGCGATTGATATTCAAGATGATCCTTCCTGCTGTGATCGAGTCTCAGTCGCTCCCCGGCTTCTTGACTACCGAAGGTAACAGGTTTCTCAGCAAAGTTCTCGGCCAGTCGACTCCTCATTACAAGATGGATCACCTCTTAGATTTTTTGAACCGCATTCAGAAAGCCCTGAAGCTTTACTATCTTGAGCCTGAAGTTATCCGACAAGTTGTCTTGGAACTGCTTAAGTTGGTTGGTGTGACTGCCTTCAACGACCTTCTTTCTAGACGAAATTTCCTTTCGTGGAAGCGTGGTCTGCAGATCAGCTACAACATTACGCGCATTGAAGAATGGTGCAAGAGCAACGATGTTCCCGAGGGTACTCTCAAGCTCGAGCATCTTATGCAAGCCACCAAACTGCTGCAGCTTAAGAAGGCAACGCTTGGCGACATTGCCATCATATACGATATTTGCTGGACATTGACTCCTGCCCAGATCCATAAATTGATCAGCCAATATCATGTTGCCGACTACGAAGTGCCAATTAGCTCCGAAATTTTGAAGGAAATTGCCAAACGTGCAATCTCCAATGATCAAGACCAGCTACTCCTTGAAGCAGTTCCGTTGGATGACAGCGGTCCATTTGAGATTGCTGAACCTAGAGATCTAGTTGTCTTAGAAACATACATGCCTGCCTGTACGTCGTGCCTAGATCAATTTTTTTTACACTGAATGCTAACGAACATATTTCTATAGGGTTACAAGTGCCAATGCTTAAGCGGCTGACACAATTGACCGCACGCAACTCACAAGCTTGATTTAATTCTCATCATTTGCTTCTGGGCGTTTGTTTTGTTAATTCGTTAATTAAGCTGTATAAATTATTTGTTTATGTTTTTTGTGGTTTCGTCTGCCGAGATTTATGGAATTTCCAAGAAATTGGCCTCGAGATGCCGTATACATAATTACTCTTTTCTTCTCAAGTTTTGTACATTTGCTTCAAACTCTTTGTATTTTTATGGCAGATATACGTGTTGGTATATATACGGTGCGTATGATGGAGAGTATTGTAAATGAAATTCTGCCGTCGATTGATTTCCTTTTAAGTGATGATTTTCTATGATGATGAACGCTTTTTGATAATTATTTTTTGATAGTTATATATTATAAATTCTAAACTGAATGATAATTTTCGAATATTACTCAGCGTCCCTGTAGTAGATGAAGAAAAGTAACTTTATATTCCTATAAGAGCTTATAATGTGTAAATTGGCGCCGTCGAATTGTCGCAGTCGTATATGACCCAGTTTTGAATAGGTTGCTGACGCTGGCCGAGGACATTCAAAAGATCCTGAGCCAGACCACCTCCGACGATCGCAGCTACAGGGGAGAGCTCAGTACCAATATTAGAGAGAAAAGAGGAGACAAACTGGGGATTTAAAATGCCGACGGGAAGCCCAAGTTTTCGTGTTTCGTTGAAAATGAGATCGTCGAATGAGAGGAAATCCGCAGATGTAGGAGATCTTGAATTAATGCGTTGAAACTCCCACATTGCTATGCATCAATGTTAGCTATTACAAGGTAATCAATAGCAGGCGCATATTTAGCATACCTCGTAGAGCTGGCAGCACAGGAGATACCTTCAACTTATTTCGCGCATTGAGCTTAACCAAGCTGCTAACCTTTAGCGACTCGGAAATCGGCTTGTAGACCTCCTTTTTAGTGACAACTTCTTTCATTAACTTGCCTGTACCTTTCTTTACTGCAACCTCTACTATACTGCGAGTGCTTGTCTCTGGACCAATTTTGGTAGCCGAGTTGGACTGATCTCGCTCGCTAAAATATAAATCAGTTCTTTATGGTCCGCGATTCAACTGTCACGGCTAGGGTCACTTACATAGAGAAATTATGCTCAACTAGATCGCTAAAGATGTAGCCATAAAATCCCATCATTCCTCCAGCGTAAAAGACTTTTGAGTATTGACGACAGGCATTGTTGATTGCGATCTAGATCAAGTAACATGTTAGATGGCCACCATTAATACAGAAAATCGGTCAGTCGCCTACCAGATCCGTCAATTCAAGCTCTGTGGCGACTACTACATCGAATTTCGAGTAGTACTCTGCATCTTTCGATGACAACGTAGCACAATCACTGGTAACATTGACGCGAGGGTTCAGTTTCCGTATCCGAGGAATTGCTGCTTCCGCTCTCTATACACAATTACGAGTCAGAACATCCACCGCTAACAAATTCAAATATATCAGCGACTAACACACGTTCTTTCCAATATCTGATTCTTCAATAAAGAATTGAGCGCCCAGATCTAGCGGTGTTACTACAGCGTTGTCCAGCACCGTGAGTGAGCCAATACCAGCTAAAACCAAGTTCTTCGCTATTTCATTCGAGAGAGCACCAACGGTAATCAGTAGCACATTCGAATCTCGCATTCTATAAAGCATATGTCATAGTGTTAGAGCCATGTGAGAAGTCCACATACAACCACTACGTACCGAGCTTGAGCTGCTATACCCCATAATCGAATTTGCCGATCATAGAGCGCGATCTCATCTATCGAGAGCTGGTCAGTAACTGCTGAAGCTTCAGCTTAATTTTGATAACTCACCGGCAGAAATCTTCTTGTCGTCGGACATGACAGCCGTCTATTGTCATATATCGAGAAATCCGTCTAATATTTCTTACGCGACGCTCGAGGGGACGCGTCTGTACGTACATCTTAGAACGTCAGCGTAAAACATGGCATAGCTAGGGTAAGGACATGAATTGGATTGGAGTGGGTTTCGAGATGCCTACCGTGATTGATCGAGAACTCGCACAAATGCAAAGGGAATAATGAGCTCAGAATCGCCAGTAGATGTTTCACGAATATCACTACCCTTTCCGCAGGCGACTTCTCCTAGGTATGAAACTACTAAATTTGCTTTTTGCCTTTCTAACGCCGTCCCTCGGGGCCTGACTGACGTATGTGATCTGATGTTGGACCTCGTCGAAGTTAAGGCTGGACTGCTGCATGATATAAGGGCTAACTGGCATTATTGTGGATTGCATAGTGCCCATGGCGCTAGATCCTTATCTTCGCCTCTAGTTTCCCCGAATGCAAGGCGATTGCAGGATCTGCTACAGAGACATTCTCATTCTGATGTACAGTATCGCGAATCGTACTCAGAGGTTACTGACGACGCGCAAGAGGCCCCTTCAGCGTCAGCTAGCAGTATCCCTACCGCTTCAGCATCTACAAGCAGCAATTTGTTTAGTTTTGATCCTCCAGCTCTGCTAGCGCCTCAGTTGCCGTCATTTCCGCGCAGTGCACTACGCCGGAGTAATAGTATTCGTCGAAGAGAGAATACGTATCTTGAGAATATACAGTCAAAGCGACGTAAGAAGGACGTAAAGTCTTCGGAATCTATGTGGTCCGAGAAACCGATCTTGCTTTCAATGAAAATGGTATACTGTGATGGTGGGTGGCATGGAGAGAACTATCTACCTGAAAAGTAAGTTGGATCTGGACATCAAGAATTGCGCTGATTCTAACGGCACCATTGGTATATAGCGTCCTGCTTCGTGATACGTCGGTTTATTGTTCTCAGAAATCTAAGTGCAACATGATTTTGCGTCACGCATCGAACAGACCTTTCATTTTGCATTCCATTACAATCAAAGCGCCTACTACTGGATACACTTGTCCTGTCCAACAAGGTGTGATATCTGACCACTACTATCCATTCTAAGCTATACATATCTAACAGCAACTGGTATAGGTCTAATCTTCGTATCAATGAGCAAGGACGACTTGCTGCGTCGTACGAAGTATCACGATCAGCAGATTGACAATCTCGCAGGTTCTCTATCGTCCCTGCCAGTATCGAGCAGTGTCGAATATTATACTATGCCGCGATCACCTCGAATACCGCGATATGACGGTGCACAGTCTAATTCGATGTTTGACTTTTATTGGGGCCGTACTGGTCAGGCAGATGACCCTCTTGCTGTCAATCCAACAGGCTCTTTGACCGACGACGATAGAATTGAAGCTGAACACTTCGAAGAATTGGGCTCTCCAGACGACGTCGCTTCCTCTGATTCAACATATCAATCTGGTAGACTACCTTTCCGACCTTATGCTCGATACCGGCAGAGCTTGGCTCGCACGATTTTACGTCAACCGCGTGATCAATCAGATGATCATCACCATCATCAGCGGTTTTCCTCTCCGAGAGACGTACGTATTATAAATACTGAGAATATCACCCTTCCTTTCGACGACTTTCAGCGTAGTGACTCTAGTGGCGGTGAATCATCTAGAACTCCTCTTTTATCGCCAGATGATGATGATGATGACACCGTCACTACTTCGCTGCCTCACACTGACTCGTTAGTTCTGGAGCCCGTTGCCAGATTCCAAATTCCTGAAAATCGCTCTCGATGCACGATAACATTCGATTCTCCTATTTCGGCATGTTATTTGTATATCAAATTTTATAGCTCTGATCCTAAACGTGATATCGATATTCAAGGAGTCTATATTCACGGCTTCATAGGTCCAAGATGCTTTCCTAAAATTAGTTTGAGATAGGTTCATCCAAACTACAACTACGTCCATCCTTCAAATTGGATTATAATGGGTTTTGCTTTATTCTCTTTTGGTTTTACGATTCTTTGCTTTGTTTTCTTTTGGGATTCCTTTCATTTGCTATTTTCTAGCGGCTTGCTCATAGTTTTTTCGGAGTATTTTGTGCATCATATGGTAAAAGGTTAAATTCATATTGGGTCGCAGGCTATGCTGGGATATTTTGTGGGATTTTGATCCACGGTTTGGTTTGCTTTTAATTCAATTAACGTCGTCTTATATTTACATTCTAATCGTCGAAATTTAAGCCGTGACAGCTTCTCAGTGACGAGCTATAGCTAGTTTCGCGTCATAAACATTTAAAATGCATAAGTTTGACCAGTTCAGATGAACAAACCACTAGGGCTCAAATTAGCACTATATTTACATAAGAAAGCGATATAAGGTAAACCGTCAACGTCTTCCCTTTTTCTTATTCCTCTTGTTCATACCTCCTTCCTCCCGATCCTCATACTCCCCACTCTCAGGTGTGCCAGGCGACAAAGGACGAGCACCAAATCGTCGACCAAGGGCCTCAACTGCACTCCTCGGCTTTGGCGGGTCATATGACTTTGCAACCTCCCTCGACCGTTCGTGACCCTCCCGCTCTCGCGCACGCTCACGCTCAGCATTCGGTTCTGTTCGTGACTCGGAGAGTCCATCGAAAGATCTCTGTGGCTGCGATGTAATAGGAGGGCGAGCACCTGGTCTGATATCTCCTCTGCGATCATCCTCACGTCCATTATTGCGTCTGTCACGTACGCCATTAGGTGGTCCGTTACGGCCCGGAGGACCCCTATCTGGCGGTCCAGACTTTTCACCTTGTCCAAGTCTGTCTCCTAATCCTACCCTCTCATTTGGTCGAACAGCTGCTCTTACGCCTCCACGCTCCCGCTCGCGCTCACGATCCCTATTTCGATCGCGGAACCGTTCTCGATCATCGTCCCGTTCTCGCTCGCGCAGCTCTCGCGGCCGCTCCCGCTCGCGCTCGCGTTCTCGTGGAGGAATCGCAAATCTCTGGTCTGCTGCAGGAGGCGGTCTCTCGCGCCGTTCGCGCTCATGTGGCCGCATTCTTTCTCGCTCTATAGTCACCCGTCTCTCTTCCTCATACTCGCGTCGTCTCTTCCGATCACCTGTTGAAGGCACAGGATTCGCATTCGTGCTTGAAAGAGGAGGTCGATTGGCACTATGGTTAGCATTAGAGGGTGGCGAGCGATTTGGGCCAGAGTCTGCGTTCGTTGGCAGTCGAGAACTGGGTAGTCCATGATTTCCGCTTCCTGGCCTTGATTTGCGAAGGCCTAAAGAAATATCGACAGTGCTTTTGGTGTATACTTCCGGCATGGAGGGTTGAGCTTGGACAACTTCTGGCTTCGCTGAATCAAGCCTCTTCTCTCCATATGAATCAATATCAAGACTCATGTCTTCTTCGCCATCATCGAATCCACCAATGTCAATTCCAAAATCATTGTAGCTCGCCTGCAGAGACTCCTCCTCCACCGTCGGTGTTGGTTCTAATTCGGGCTCAGGCGCGAATACCAAAATCGAGTCAGATGCATTATCTGGTGATAACTCCCTACTAATACTTGGACTATGAGAGCGTGAGACGGAGCCAGTCGTCACTGATTTTCTAGATCGAGGCGAAGGGCTTCTTGAAATCGAAGAACCTCGCGATTCAGAATTCAATTGTGATTGTGATGCTGATCTGGACCTCCTAGAAGATACTCCAGAAGGCGATTGAGATTCAGGATTTGAGTGTGATTCTGTGGACGAATGTGGAGATGACGGTGCGGGCGCTGGAGATTGTGCGCTGGTCTCTTGTTCTGGCTCGGTGACGTTAGAAGTGGCTTCCACTTCCATAGCAGATTCTGCAGTGTCGCTTTGAAGTTTGACCTCCAGATCTTTCGATACCGTAGGTCTTTCTGCCTTCCTAGCCTGCCTCTGAGCATTGTCTTCTTTCCTGAAATTCTCTCTCTCGCTAAAATAATCAGTAACCAAAAATCATAGTACAAAAATAGTCCATAAACGCACTTGTTAAGATGTCCACGAATGTCGCGCACATTGTCGCTGTCTCTGCGGCTGCGAGATGGAGGAGTTTGCGATGGGAGGGGTGCTTGGGCATACGGATTTTGATTGTGTTTAGCTTGCTGCGCGAAACCTCCTCGGCCACCGTCCCTATTAAAAGGTTGATTGTGATGACCTCCACGGCCGCCCATGGCACTATTTCCATGCCCATATGTAGAGACACGGCCGCCGGGTCCTCCTCTAACAGAAGGTCGTGAGCTTCTAGGTCCAGTGGGAGCATTCAAGAGCTCTATTGGAATATCTGCCGATATTGGTCGGGTAGCCGATGAGGGTTGAGGTACTGTACTTTTGTTATCCGGAGATTGAGTTGCTGCATTTTGTGTACTGGAAGGCTGTTGAGGATCAATGCCTGGCGTAAGCTCTTTCACAGTTGATGCTTGCACTGGCCTAACTTTAACTTCTTCATACTCTGCCTCTGCAGAAGCTACAATAACTGCAGAAGAGTTAAATTCTCTCGCAGAGCCGAATCCATGATGCCTGAAGTTGTTGCTGCTTTGCCCTGTGTGGAGAGAAAAATTTCCGCGATAGCCAGCAAAATTTCCATTGCCACGATTATCGTAATCTCCACGAACTCTGAACCCATCTCCGCGTCTGATGTTGTATCCCATCCCATTTCCTCCAGGGCCATTATTATAATACATTCCTTGCTGATCCTCAGTGAAATTCAAGCCCCGCTCCGGAGAGTGCGAGACATTCCGTCTGTTGTTAGCATTGAATCGAGCGTTACCGGGTGGAAATTGTTGTTGCTGATTCCAAAAGTCGAATTTATTATCGTCCATGCTGTTTGGTCCCGAAACATTCATATGGTAGCCTTGAACGGTAAAAATGTGTAAGTTACTGGACTGTCTAATTGCAGAGCTTTCCGGCATTCGTTATGTTGAGCCTAACAGCGCGAAAAGAAATTCCGACAGGTTTCTTAACCGCTGAGACGGCTGCAGAATAGCAAAACAACTAACTCATCCAAATTCCATAAACTATCACAATGTATTTGCACTTACTATGATTGGGTCCACCCCAGTTTCGTCCTGGCGTTCCATACCTCGATCCAGAGTTGTCTACCTCATACCTGATCTGAGCTAAACTCTTACCATTTTCAGGAAGGGAAGATTGGGTTTGTTGCCCACTATTCTGGCTATTATTGTCCAAGATCCGCCCCGGTCCGGTATTTGCTGTCCCTATATTATTGTCGGTAGACTTAGCAGGCAGAGATTGTTGTGCAAGTGATGTGCGTTGTGCTTTCGAATTTCCGATATCGATATCTGATTGTCTAATTGGCTGCATAGGAGCTAATGTAGCGCGATTATTTGCTGATTCTCGCCGCGACTTTGCAAGCGCATCTCTAGCTCGCTCTTCGGAGTGCTTTAGAAACACGTCTATAGTTGTTCGCATTGGCTTGTCGTTGACGATCTTGGAGTCGTCCAAAGGGCTAAATCCACAACGTGGGCAGGAATTCGGTAAATTGGTACGACCTGCATATGGATGTGAGTAGATCGGATTCGGCAACCGCTGACAGAATTCAGAACTTGATTCGCAATTCCACAGCACACGTACATGATCCACAAATTGTGATTTGGCAACAGGTCAACTTAGCGGGGTTTCGGGCAAGCTTGCTGCATTGTGCACATCTTAGTCGCTGAGGAATCCTAGATACGTAGATACTATTAGCTTCTAGTTGTCCTTGTAAAACTTGGGTCAGGTCCCGAGAGCAGCAACCAAAAATCTTACTCGAGAGGCGATCCGGTCGACGCCATGCCTTGTTACCAGACCAAGAACCAGCTGACAGACGCGACCCTAGTAAGGACTTTTGCTCTGAGAAGGCCGGCAATGAAAATGTCCTCACAATGTTTGAGAACAGAAGCAACATCGAACCGTGTTGCTCGCTCACAGTAGCTTTTGCCTCAGCGCGATCCTTTATGCTCCACACTTATGCTCATATCACGTGCGCTTCGGTCTCAACACTTGATCGCGTCCGCGAGCTAGCTGAGCTCCCTCAACGCTTTTCCGTGAATGCTTTCTTATTACAAAACAGCGTCGAAGTTTAAACTATTTGTGGTAGATAGCTGACTACTCGTGGGTCATTTGGATCAGGTTAAACTGGCTCGTAGTTCGGCAAGAACAGTGGCCGGGGTAGTTTACTACCGGTGTACAGCGCGGTAGCAAACATATAGTATATACTCACGACATGCCGCGCGAATTTAAAGTAGAAGGATGAGGTTCACGACTGCGGTTAGTCAATTTCGTTGAGTTTGGCGCCTCCAAAAATTCTCAGCTATGTTCTTAAAGTAATTAGGTACTTTCAAACCTGCAAAGCTAAATATATACAGTAAAACAAAATCGCCTAATTCAACACCATACTTATCATACAATCAGCACTAGCGCCATGTAATTGCGCGGCAAGTATATCTATATACAAAGCAATATAGTGTCGAGCAGAGTCACACTACTTGTACACTATATCGTCCGATCCTATATCTAGGGTAATTCGCAGCTCATATATGCTGGCTAAAGCGGCATGAAGATCAGCGGGCGGTGTAATCTTCTTCAGCCAAATATATGATAGTCTCATTAAATCTCGCCAAGCAATCGGTCCGGGGACACCTTTGCCCCGTAGGTGACAAATTTCTAGTAGGTCACCAGATATAACTGTTTCTAGTGCTTCCGTCAAGGTAGTGTCTTCAGTTAACGTCGTAGGATAGACTTGAACATGTTCTCTAGGTACCGCGGGCGAGATAAGGTACGGCAATCTTTGTCGGTCTCCCTTGCATTTGTCGAGAGCTATCAGAGCAATTTGGTGTATGAATATCTCGATAATTTCAGTCTCCATAGGAAAGGCACAATACTGTACACAGTACTCCATAAGAGGTAGACACGTAGAAAGATCCCCACTATAAAGAAATGCTAGGAAAATATGCTTGAAGACTTCAATATCATTCTCCCAAGATCCTCCAGTAAGCATATCTAGAAGCATCGCACGGAGTTGAGTAGATGAAATATCCGGAGAATTTGACAAGTCGTCAATCTGCTCCATGTCGAGCTCCCTTCCCGTTGCTAATCTGGATCGTAGCCGTTGAGCTCTGTGTAGCGTTGCCCATACCAGAATATAAGTGTGTTTGTCTGGGTATACTCCTTCCTTGGCTAACCTCGTGATTAATCCAAATACACCTAGTGCTCGATTGTGATCATGGTCATGTAGTGCATCAGATAGAAGACTATTAAACATAGCGACAGTTGGCCTTATATGCATTTCTTTAAGCCGGGGTATAAACTTTAGTGCTTCCTCATTGGCACCTCTAATCAAATGGTACTTGATGAACAACGCATAATGCTCTGCAACAGGGGAACACGTCTTCATACCATCAGTCGGCTCTCCTGCAAGTTCGGCTGTTCGGAACAATTCCAGGTCCTGTAAAATATCCAGAGCCTCTTGATATTCTCCGCTCCAAAGAGTCACTCGAAGCAGGTAATAAAGCATATACGACGTAGGCTTCAAACCAAGATCAAGCGCGTTCTGATAATAGGAAACTGTCTCGTCAACCCGTCCCAGAGCGCAAAATCGTTTCATAGCAAGTTCATAGAAGCGCTGGGAGTTCGTACTTTCATCTGAATACGTGCTAGCCAATTCGAGTGCCTGCACGACACCACTGACGTTCGTAGAACGCTTGACACCTTTGCCGCGAGTACTTGCTCCCGTCTCGCGAAAAACCTTTTCGACTTCCCTTTTGGACAATCGCTCGACAAGAACAAGAGCAAAGTCTGCGTCTAATTCTCCGCCTAGTTGTTCATAGTCCCGGACAATCGACTGGCTAAGTTGGGTGTAATCTGCATCAAGAGCAGCTTTGCCGCATGTAATGAGTTTCCAATGCATTTCTCGACGTGCTTTCTCTATTTTTCCCCGGTCCATAAGTTCCGATTCCAATTGAATGTGTGATTCTATCATTTCTCTATAGATTTTCTCAGCAGCCTGATAGTCGCCAGACCGGCAAAGTTTGACAAAGAATTTAGTTCGGAGATGTGGAGAGAGTCTGCCTGTATGTTGTTGAAGAGTGCGGGCGGCATCAGCAGCTACCTCCATTCTGCCTTGATCTATGTATAACGTAATTCCAAGTTCCATCCACATTACTTTGGACTTAATTCCAAACCCTTCAGATGGATAGTAGCGCTCCCATACTTGGAAAGCCTCTGAAGATCTGTTGGTACGTCCTAGTGCTAAAATGTAATATCTCAAACCCTCAAGGTTTATCCGGTCTTCTCTGGGATGGGCAAAAAGTAAATCGCCAACCAATAAAGTGATTCGATTCCGTTCTGCTCCCTTAATATAACGAGCCATATTCAACAGTGTTCCATAATTACCAGGAGATATTAATGAGGATAAACGCATTCTAAGTTCTGTTGGTGTGTCGGGATTCATAGCCCGTTTGAATATTTGCCATATCTCTTCTGCGTTGCTCAGCCGATTTGACTGTACAGACTTAGAAGCTCGTATGGAATTGCGGATAAATTTCTCAAGCTCTAGAGGATCAAAATTCTTCATTACTTGAGAAAATTTCGAGCTAAGGGAACCCTTTGAATGCGGTGATGGTAGTGGCGATGCGTCGTCATTGGAAATCAAAAATTCTAGAGACAGTCAGCACCTAAGTAGCACGCCAAATGAGAGTTTTGGTTGTGATTACCTGTATCTGAGATCGCGGTTTCATTATCAAAGTCATAAATTCCTTCTGAGCGTAACTTTAGATTTTGAACCAGTGAAGATGTGGGCCTTTTCCTATGCGAACTTGGATTGGAAGCTTCTGTCGTTTGGAGATGGCGGCTTGGTCGACCTTTCATATGACTATCTCTATCTGATACTGCATTCCGACTTCGATCTTCGTCGATTTTAGTCACAACTCGAGAAACGGAGAGAGTAGTCGTAGTATCAGATCTTATTTGACTGCTTATTGAACTCCACGGAGGTCGACGTCGCTGGTAAGCTGAGCAAGTACGCCATATACCGAACATTCGCTGGGTTCGCGAAGAAAGCATCGTCGTTGCAAACACCACAGAATAATACAAACACCAAGGAATTGATCACCCAATATTTACTACCATTAAAAAGCTCATTTTCGTAACCATACAGATCTTAAAATAAGGTATGTTTTTCTCTTGATAATTGTATACTGCGGAACTGTAGTACCGATCACTGGCAAGTTCTACTGTAGATTTGTTGTCTGCCTCGCTTCCCAAAATCTTTCAAACCTCCCAACTCCGATGAGATGGCTGACCTATATCAAGGGTTTCGTCCCGTGCGGCTGATTAGAAGCCCCTGAATCTATGATGTTGCGCGAGGCATTCTCGGCACAACTTGTGCGTATTGTCGGACCGTCTAGTAGCGGTTTAAGATCTCATATTCTACTGATCAAATAGCGTGGTTGCGTTAAGAGTTGGCGATGAGTAGTAATTCAGCTGCTTTAAACGAGATTCTTTCTCAGCTGGACTCGACAAATCCAACGTCTCAATCTCGAGCTCTTGCGGTCCTTCAGCTTGCTGGACTTCTACAGAACGACAAATCTGGAAAGATAGAATCTGGTTTGAAGCTTTATCTCGACGATCTTTTAAAGCACGGCGATATAAAATCATTAAAGCTGGCGTTTTCAATAATGACCTCACTTTTCCACATCGACACTAATTTAGCTAGCGAGATCTTTGTCAATGCATCGAAGACAAAAGTCGATCAGCTATCTGGAAAGCAGATTTCAATCCCCGAGGTTCAGGAGACACTACTGGATGTGCTGTCTGCTGCATGTGCTAATAAGAAGTGTAGAGTTGAGATTGAAACCAAATTTGCCGATACAATCACTTCTGCTCTGGAATCACCAACTGCATCACCTTCTCTTCAGGCATTGGCTGCATCAATTCTGATTAAACTTGCTGCAACACCGCGACCGCCGTCGGCTGAAAATAGCGAACAGCAATCCCAATTACAATCGGACGTGGACACATTGACAGATTTACTGCGAGATATTGTTATATCTTCAAAAGGCGACAATTCTAGTTTTACAAATGCGTTGGAAGGTCTTACTTATTCTAGTCTTAACGTTTCCGTCAAAAAGACGCTAATTGAAGATATACAATGTCTAAAAGTCCTTTTGGAAGCTTTGAAAGATAAATCTCCAGTTCGGACTCCACCATCAGTGAAGTACGGAGTCTTGACAATTCTTCAAAATCTTACTGCATACCCTGAAGTTTTAACAAAAGAGAAAGAACAAGTAGCGAGACTGAAGAAATATGCCAGCAACGGGAGAGATTCGAAAAGCGAAGAGGAAAACCCTGATATTATAACAAAGCGATGCAAAGTTCTACTTGATCTGGGGGTTATCTCTTCATTGTCTGCGTACGCTCCTTCTTCTACTTCGAATGGACAAAAAGTTATTGGCTCGATCATGAAAGGTCTAGTTACTGAGAAATCACGTCGTCCTCTCATCATGCAGCAAGGAGGAATTTCCATTTTATTAGCCGTGTTGAAAGCTGTTAATGGTGCATCTGCTGGTAGTGCAGCCGGAAATTTTAAGATTCCCACAGACGAACGGCCGAATTACGCAGCAGCATCCGCTTTAGCGCGACTTTTAATATCAGTTAATCCAAACATCGCGTTTTCTGCTCGAAACTCTCCGACTGCTGCGGTTGGTCCACTACTTGGACAACTTGACTTGACTTCCGACAGTACTACGCTTCTCGATGCATTTGAATCACTCCTTGCATTGACAAATCTTGCCTCTATGGAGACTGGCTCCGTGGGAGACGCGATTGTATCTAGGGGCTGGGACAAAATTGAAACGTGTCTTTTGTCGGACAACAGAATGATTCAACGGGCAGCAAGTGAGCTAGTGTGCAACCTTTCTGGTTCACCTGAGACTGCAGCAAAATATTTGGACAAGGATGACAAAGCGCATTCAAATAGGATACGCATTCTTGTCGCACTAGCAGATGCTGAAGATTTGAAGACCCGAGTTGGTGCTGCCGGTGCATTGGCCATTTTGTCGCAGTGGGCACCCGCCGGAGATGTATTCTTGGAAAATGAGAAGAACTTAAAGGGGATTTTGCGTATTTTGCAGGACGACGATGAGGAGGTTCTCATTAGAGGAGCGGTTTGTGTCAACAACTTGCTCTGTGGAGCTCAGGGGAATGGAACTGTGGTTCCTGCTGCTAAGGAGATCAAACGAGTTGGTGGAATGCAAACTATCGAGGAAACTCTACTAAGAGCGACCTTAGATGGACAAGTGAAAGCAGCGTTGGAAGACTCTCGACAGAGGATTTTGTCGGCTACGTGACGAATTATTAATAGAGAAGCATTTATACAATGAACACTCTTTCTCAATCAGCGACTGTTGTAGTACTACGCTGACCCTCGCGCAGCGGCGTATCTGGCGCATATACTATATGCCCGATGAACGCGCTCGGAGCGCTTCTGCACATGAGTATTGCCCAATTTGGAGGAGGCGCAGGCAGTTCACGTCGTGTGGCGCGTGGATTCTAAACAGGGCCTCAGAGACGAGCGACAGATATTCCTAAACTCAGCGACGAGACTGACTAATTGGGTAATAATATGCTGCTGAGCAGCAATTAACTGCTATTCACGGAATAATAAGATTGTAGACAATCAAGGTCAGAGCTGTTTCCTGATATAGATTGCCATCAGTAGCGCGAATGCCAGTGTTAATCGTATTTCGCCGGACGGCCAAACCAAGCACAAAGACGCGCTTCTCGATTAAGATTTGGATCGTGCGCCGCGTCACTTCGCCGCCTCCTGAGCTCCAGACGCGGCCCAGCTTGACTTTTGCTTCGCTATTACTTTCTTGCTGCGTTGTTCTCTCGCAATTCATTCTTTCGCATTTTTTATTTCAGATATCGGTGTCGCAATGTCTTCTCCCACCTTTTTCGCTACTATGAAGCGATCTTTCGCTGATGTACCCGTTGTGGACAGCAAAGTCAGTACTACCGAGTTCCTCGAGGCCGCTGAGTCTCTTGTTTCGCTCTTTGGTGAGTTGTGTAGGATTTGCCGTACTATCTTTAATTGCCGACTTTCTAATATTTTATGCTCTAGATCTGCTTGGATCAGCTGCGTTCAGTGTTGTGCAAAAGGATATGACTGGCAATATTAAGGTACTTCACAACTGATCAAATACTAATTGACAATTTCCTGCGGATCTGTACTCACTGCGATATCTTACATAGAAAATTCGAGATAGACAAACGGCCAACCCCGCCATATCTTCAACCCTCCAGGACATTGTTCTATCCGAGAAAGTGGAGAAGAACAAGACTGCTACACAGGGACTATTATGGCTTGCTCGGTATGTATCTCAGCTCTAGGACCTGATTTGATGTCAAATTTGCTAACGTGCGCGAAACAATACTTAGTGGACTTCAATTCACAGCTGTAGCCCTGCGGAAGAACATTGACTCTGACGAGGAGCTCACTGAAAGCTTTACCAAGGCCTATAGCGACACTTTGATCAAGTTCCACAGTATAGTGGTTCGCCCCATTTTCAAGGTATGATCTAATCTTAGGAGATGATTTCTGATTAAATTCAAAGAAACTCACAATTTTTTTAATTATAGCTGGCGATGAAGGCCACTCCCTATAGAAAGGACTTTTTCGCCAAGTTGGGAAGTGATCTCGCTGTGGTGAAGGAGCAATTGTTGGTTTGGCTTGCCGCCCTTGAGAACATCGTGAAGCTTATACAGGACTTCTACGCTTCTGGCAACTATGGCAAGGGACTGTAAGAAAATATAGTACGGACCTACCATACCTACCACCCATTTCCCTTTTTTTGTTGAAATTTATCACAAATCATATCGAATGCGCAATCTTTTTTTTGTTTTAGAATTCTTTTTGTATTATAAGTTTCTCACTTTGAGATTCACATTATCTATTCCTTTACTTTCGTACCTTCGCTTTAGGTCTGTAGACATAAAGTTCTCGTATCCGTTCCACACGAGCATTGCGCTCTTTATCCTGTTCATCTTCTTTGGTTTCATTGCCGACCTCATTTTCCTCCGAGTCAGGCGAACTATTGGTGGAGTGTAGTCTATCTGTACGCTGCGCTATAGTCTTAGTGCTGTCCTTCAAAATAGCGAGAAGTAGACGCCAAGCAGGTTCCGGCCCGAGTATCAGCGAAATCCATGCGCAGTAGTCATGGTGCTCGCCTTTCGGGTCAAATATTTTGTCGTTATCTTCGATATATGACTTTGCTGCAAAGCATTCTCTGCATGAAATTGTCTGTGACTCTTTATCAATATCCCAGCCCATTAGAGCCAATATTAAAGCTCGTTTGTTGCTATTTGCGTCATGAATATTGTAATTGATAGGTCCATATATTTCGGATTCGGCATATGAGTTTAAAAGAACATCAAGATCTGGTTGCTGGAGATTGTCTGAGAGTGTGATGTGATCTGCTAATTGAGAAGATCGCGCCTTTTTAAATCGGTCTAAAAACATCCTCCGAGATCCATGCAAGTCAAGGGATAACGAGATTCCATAAAGTTTAACTATAATTAGAGAAAATTAGGAAACCCAGCCATATCAACAATTCTTCAAAACATACCATCGCAAACTCGTCGCCGCCAAGGGCAGTTGCCTTTGTGTTCCCTTCTTGCACGAGTCATTTCCGATGCCGGTCGCGATTTATTATTTTTTCGAACTGATTCCAAATCCAAAAAGTACGTTTCCTTGCAACTCAAGCATTGTACTGCAAAACTCTGGTTCTCACAGCACCGCCAACCTGCACGCGCCCAAATCAGGGGAGACGTTGCTGGTTCTGAGGGGTCGTATTTCCAGCCGCGGATACTCACTGAGAATGTTGCAAGACGAGACAAAAGAGCGTCTCGGTTGTATGGAGCATATGCTGGATGTTTCCTCTGTTGTGCTATGACGCTGTCTCTTATTGAGCCATCACTGGCAAATAAAGAAATTTGTCGCACAGAGAGTGTTGTGGGGGCAACCGAAGGCGATACCGGAGGTTGAGTCAAGAGTGAAGATCTTCGTCGCCCGCTCTCTTTTTCAACTCTCTGCCTTTTAAACCTCTTTGATGGAGAGAATGCAAATGGCGGCTGAGTCCCTGGTTTTGGGGGCGTTGTTGTTGAATGTGAAACCGCAGAGTATGGATCAATAAGGTCCAGGATGTTTGCGATTCTGCGAGTTGATTCTGATGGTGAAGGTGGTGTGGCAACCAGGGACGCGATTGGCGATTCATATTGTATCAGTGCTGACATTATTGGTGCGTTCTCTGGCATGTTGATGCTTGTAGTGTAACTATTAAAACTGCAATTGCAACTCTTGTTTGCTGCTACTATGATGCATCTGGTGTGCGGTCCGTGAGGCTCGAGGTTGGGCAGAAATTTACAATTTTATTCATGAAAGCGGATTAATTATCGAGGATTTACACTAGATTTTCTGTATGCGTCAGCGTCGTGGACACATACTTTTATTATTTAGTATAGTCAGCTGCATAATACTCAGCTTGATCATTCATTCACATCCTCCTGCCTTGCTGTTTACGGTGCAGCGACTCAAACATACTTCGCCGCGATTTTTAGTTTCGTACATTCGGAACCAATTCGCCAGCCGAACGTCTAGCTTGAGTTCTAATTCTAACATCAAATATTCTACATATACCTTTTCAACTTCAGAATCAATAATGTCATATGCTAAGGAATTGAGAATTGCTCAACTTGCCGTTGAACGCGCCTGCAAATTGTCAAAGCTCGTGGCGGACTCGCATCAAACTGGAAGCGTATCCAAGAGTGATCACTCACCCGTGACTGGTGAGCTATCCTCACTGCTCCATTACATGCCACAATGAAATATCGCGTTGCGAAGGACTGACTTATGGTATATGTATAGTTGCGGACTTTGGTGCTCAGGCTGTCATCATCGGTGCTTTGCAGCACATTTTCCCTGAAGACCCGGTTGTTGGCGAGGAAGACTCGTCGATCCTCAGAGGAGATTCGACTCTTCGTGAACGAGTTTGGTCTTTAGTCCAAGAGAGCTCATCATCGGATACATATTCCGATGAAATTGGCGCCATTTCGAGCGAAGAAAAAATGCTCGACTACATCGATTGGGGAAAGTTTGAAGGTGGAGTCGTTCCCCGAATGTGGGCCTTGGATCCCGTCGATGGCACAAAGGGGTTCCTTAGAGGAGGGCAGTTTGCTGTCTGCCTTGCTCTTATCGTCGATGGTAAAGTTGTTGTGGGTGTGATCGGCTGTCCCAACTTACCGGTAAATCCTTCCGATGAAAGTAAAGGAAATGGTGTAGTGTTCTCGACTACTAAAGGGCACGGAGCGTATTGCGTGAGTATTCAGGTTTTCTTTATGCAGAATATATCGGGTTACGAGGTTACTGATTTAATTGATTTATATAGCGAGCAATTGGCTCTCCTTTGACCTCGTCTACTAAGATTTCCATGGCTAGCATCAAAGACACGAGCTCTGCTTCATTCTGCGAATCAGTCGAGGCTGGTCACAGCTCTCACGGACAGCAAGCTGATATCGCAAAACTTCTCGGAATTGGCAAACCTTCTGTACGTATGGATTCGCAAGCAAAGTATGCTAGCATTTCTCGCGGGGACGGAGATATCTACCTTCGTCTGCCAGTCAGCGCCTCTTACGAGGAAAAGATTTGGGTAATTAGTCCATAATTGTGTACAGTTTTTATTATAAGTAGCAAGCTAACCGTCGCAATAAAGGACCACGCTTCAGGAGAGCTTCTTGTCGCGGAGGCTGGTGGAATCGTAACCGACATGCATGGCAACGCGCTTGATTTTACTAAGGGTCGTACTTTGAGGGACAACAAGGGTATCGTAGCTGCTTCAAAGGAGATCCATGGTCAGGTCTTGGAGGCAGTGCAGAAGGTGCTTGCCAAGGATAGCTAAAGCTGCCCCTTTTTGTATACACTACAAAATATCATAGGTCATGAAGCAATTATTCTTCCAGCCAAAATGCGTAGCGAAGACATTCGACTAACAGGTTGATATATACAGTAAATGAAATGACAACAGAAATATAATACAAATGGAGGAAAATGCGAATGTTTTCATTTGACGGACTTGCTCTTTAGCTTGATAGTCTCGTTGTTCATATAAATACCCTATGAGACTTGTTAGCACGTGGATTGATGGGATAGAAAATATCTCGATGTAGATCTCACCTTTCCCTTGTAAGGCTCTGGGGGTTTAAGAGCACGAATCGTAGCCGCAAACTGAGTGACCTGATGCTTGTCCGGACCCTCGAGCAGTAATCTGGTAGGCTGAGGGCAGCTAGCTGTGATGTTTTCCGGCAGGTCGAAGACGGTCGCACCAGTCTGACCGACCTTGACGCTGACCTGACGGCCACCGGGGAACAATTCTGCGCGGTAACCTGTGCCGGAGAAGGTGAGGATGACGGAGTGGCCCAAGGTAACTCCAGTGACGTGATTCTGGATGTGCGAGCGTAGGGTGCCCCACATCTGGCGTTGCTGCCGGACGGAGGAGTCCGCGACGCGGACCTCCAGTTTGCGGCCAGCATCAACAAGCTCTATGCGAGCAAAATCTGGAACAGTGACGTTGCCGACGCCTTTGGGGCCGGATATCTGCAGCGCGACGGAGTTCGTGTCGAAGTTGCGGTTGCGGAGGTCGAGGGCGAAGGAGACTTCTGGCGGGACGAAGATGGGCGCAGAGCCGATGTGCGAGGCGATGGGTGCCGAGACGGAGAAAGCCCTCCGCAGAAAGAGCACGGGAATCCGACTGGTGCTTTGCATGGCTGAGGAGTTCCGAGAGTGATTGTTGCCAGGCCGACGATAATCGTGGACAATCTGCTCGAGGAGTACGAAAAATCGGAGTGCACAAGTGCATCGCCCACGGGGCTCTGCGGCTGTGCTGCGGCTGTGTCGAGGCACTTACCAGGCGTGGCGCAGGTAGTGGCGGTGCGCGAGGAAAGCACAGGGGCGAGCACCACTCGCCGCTCTTCTCACACCTGCTTCTCCCTTCGCTCACCGTCCCCATCGCCCTCCACCAACCCCCTCGTCTCCGTCCTGTTCTTCCGTTTCCCTTTCAGTCATGGCCAAGCAGATCAGCGATATTCGCCGCAAACTCGTCATTGTGGGCGATGGTGCCTGCGGAAAAACCTGTCTTCTCATGTACGTTCCTTCCCTGTGTTTTCCTGCCGTTCCCGCGTGCCCCCGTCCATCCCCGATCACCCGCGTCGGCCATCGCTCTTCGCTGTCTGCATGCGCGAGGCGTCCCTCGCCAGATCTCCGTGTTGCAGCCCTGCGCTTTCTCATGCGACTGTGCTGCGGTGGCGAGACCCATCCTGCCCGAACGCGCGCCTCAAACAATGCCTGTACGCCCGATCTCCTTCTCTGCTCGGCCCGCTCCGCCGCTCCATCCCTATCGCGATAATCGACAGCGCGGTCCGACGACTGTCTGAATCCAGTCTCAAACCGCTCTGCGCGGCTGCGGCCACCGTTTCGACATTTTTTTCGGCCGTCTGAAGTGCGCTTGTGACTTCCTGGCGCCGCATTGAATATGGCCACGGGCTCAAGAACACGGCGCTGGGTGCGTGTCACGCAGGCTTGCAGCTCGCTCTCTGCAGCCCACGCACCTCTGCACGCGAGGATTGGCCATTCCTGCTTTGGCTCAGACTTCTGACATTATTTTTGTTTAGTGTTTTCTCCAAGGGCACTTTCCCTGAGGTATAATCGTTCTGCAGCTATGCCTGTGATGTCCTTGAAACACGCACGTACGAACTAACGCTGCTTTAGGTCTACGTACCTACTGTCTTCGAGAACTACGTCGCCGATGTAGAGGTCGATGGCCGACACGTCGAGCTAGCTCTTTGGGATACTGCTGGCCAGGAGGATTATGACCGTCTTCGTCCCCTCTCCTACCCCGATGCACACGTCATTCTCATTTGCTTCTCCATCGACTCTCCCGACTCCCTTGACAATGTCCAGGAGAAGGTTAGTGGATTGTATCCTTGTAATGACTAGGCAATGGCTAACCTAGTTGCTCTTCTATAGTGGATTTCTGAAGTTTTGCATTTCTGCCAGAACATCCCTGTCATCCTTGTCGGCTGCAAGAAGGATCTTAGAAATGACAGCAAGACCATTGAAGAACTCCAGAAGACCTCCCAACGACCCGTCAACCCAGAGGAGGTATGTTGCCACTTACAGCTCTTCAACAAATACCAATCTCTAATGCGTTTTCTTTCTTGTATATAGGGCCAGGCTGTCGCGGACAAGATCAATGCTATTAAGTACCTCGAGTGCTCTGCACGGACACACGAGGGTGTTGCCGAGGTCTTTGAACACGCTACTCGTGCCGCTCTCCTCGAGCGCACAAGCAGCAAAGGTAGAAAGTCGAAGTGCTCCATTTTGTAATATAAAGTTGTGTGTTAGAGAACGCCTGCAGATTGGTCAGTGTAATGTCGTCTTTTGAAAAGAATTTGAAAATTGGAGGCCAAGGGAATACTTTGATTTGTTTGAATATCTCCTTTTAGTCCTCCACGCGCTTGTCTAATTTGGGTACATGAATGAAATGTTTATATTTTTTCTGGAGAGTTCACGTTTTGTTATTTCTTATTGTGTGTTGCGTGCGTGTATTGCTCTTTTTGTTGAACTAAATATGTTTTGTTGCTATTTCACTATTCGCGCAATTATAATGTATACGGCCATATTTTATTTTACAGTGAATCGTACAGTATAGGCCTTTCCCTTTGTCCTTGTTTTTAAGTTTGCTATTTCCAAGCGTTAAGCCGAGGATCAATTAATCATTGCAGCTCTTGCTGCTGAAGAAAGAATATATTTGTACTCTGTAAGACCGTAGATTAATCGTCTTTTGAAAATCTCAGAATGATCGAGCGATGCCGCCTATGCCGATTACTATCTGTCGACTGTTTTATTTTCGAGTACTGGCGCGGTTACTCGATAAGTCTCGTCAACGCGTCGCCGGCGCGCAGTTACTGAACTGATTCTGCTAATGTAGTAGCCATTTTATATTCCCCAGGGGAGGGCTCTCCATGGATATTTTGCTATAGCCATGTGTTTAATAATATGGAGATTGCCAACGCTGCTTGAAGTGCTATGGAGAAATACAACAAAATACTGTACTCTGATGGATGATTCTTGTGATATTCTCTATAGTACAATGCTTCAATTCAACAAACTTGCTCTTGAGCATGAGCTAACGGATGGAGCTAAGGGTATTATTACAGCTATGCAACAGCAGATTGAGATTCAGTATCACATAGCTCATGAGCCTGGGCTTCCACACTTTCAGAAGAGTCCAGACCATTGGCATTGCAAAATTCACGCAAGGCAATTGCTTCAGAAATAATGGGATGAGGTTGAGTTTGATGTAAAGAAGAGAGATTAGATTTATACATGGTGGAAAGACCCATATAGATGAATATCCGCATATGGCAGCAGCTGCGCGCGACCATTTAGCTGCTCCAGCATCAGAAGTTGACTTGAGAGATTATTCAACAGTGGGCGAGATCTTTTTGGCTTACGAAGGGGGTCATGAGATAGTGGGACCACGAAGAAGCTTCTCATACTGAAAGAATTCTCTCCGTAAATAATAATGTATATAGCAAAATATCCATGGAGAGCCCAAGCCCCCAGAGCTAGAGATGTTAGTTAGCTGGGAATCAGAGTACTGAACCTCATTAATTTTGAATAGGAAATAATACGAGACGTTCGTCCAATTAGTCTCTGGCCGATTTTTCAAGGTTACGATAAGAACCTCTGGGAAATGAAAATTAATTCCAACCGCTGGGTACATCAATTGTAACACAGACGAACGATCAAATTCAGCTAATAACGCGTCTCATCTATGCTAGTGATTTTCCTCTATATCGATGCTATCTACTATCGATGCTATCTATGGTTACAAAGCCTAAGCTGGATTCAGCAAAGTGGTCGCGGAACGTATTGAGTACGCAGCTACGGCAAGCAGCTAGCACTAGTTTATCCTAACGGTATTCGGTCTCGAGCCGATTATATCGGTTATTGGAATTTACTATTTCTTTGCTAGATGCCAACGTTTTATTTTGGCATCTTAGGGCCACTGCTATGACGATATTTAAACTGCAGCGTGGTTACACATCAATCGCAAATAATGACATAATATGCACTAATGTGGAACCAATAAAACCCAAATAATATATGCAAATATTTGTCTTCTCGGCTCCATATTAAGAGACCACTCGTTGACTCTTCATGAGCCGACCGCAATAATTTCCTCACGAAAACTGATCGATTTCAGCGCACGACTGTGAAATCGCTCGCCACAAATCCCCTCGACATGGATGACCGAGGACCACCGAGAGTAAAAAATAAGGCCGCAGCGTCGCTGCAAATCAGCGCTGAACAGATCCTTCACGAAGCTTATGAAAGCAGAGAGTCTTCGCTCCAGGTACCCAAACAACGGATCGCTGATCTTGAGGAGGTATATTTCCCTTTGCTACTTTAATCTTGCTTTGGTATATCTGACCTATAATATTTCTAGCTTCACGAGTTTCAAGGTCGCAAGCGGAAAGAATATGAAGATGCCCTTCGACGAAACCGTCTCAATATCAATCAGTGGGTGCGCTATGCTCGATGGGAGTTAGAACAGAAAGAATTTGCCCGGGCGCGATCTATCTTTGAACGAACGCTAGAAATCGAGCCGACAGATGTTCCACTATGGTTGAAGTATATTGAGTCTGAAATCAAGGAACGTAATATCAACCATGCAAGAAATCTGTTTGATCGGGCCGTCACCTTACTTCCGCGCGTGGATAAGCTGTGGTACAAATATGTGTCGATGGAAGAAACTCTCACTAATGTTGCAGGAACTCGACAAGTCTTTGAACGATGGATGGAGTGGGAGCCAGAACCGCAAGCTTGGATGAGCTATATTAATATGGAAAAGAGATATGGGGAAATTGAGCGGGCGAGGTCTATATTTGAACGATTTACTATTGTTCATCCGCAATCAGAAAACTGGATTAAATGGGCCCGCTTTGAAGATGAGTACGGATCTCCAGAAAATGTCCGGGAAGTTTATGGCACTGCTGTTGATTCTCTTAGAGTCGCTGGTGACGAATTCGTTGACGAGAAGTTGCTGGGAAGCTGGGCAAAATGGGAGACAAGGCAGAAAAACTTCGACAAGGCGAGAGAGCTTTACAAACTTGGTCTGGATACTTTAAGTCGTGCAAAAAGTATGAGACTTTATAATGATTATAGTGCTTTTGAAAAGCAATATGGAGAACGGGAAGGAATCGAGGACGTGGTCTTCAAGAAACGGAGTGTCAAATATGAAGAACAACTTCACGAGAACCCTAGAGACTATGACACCTGGTTCGCATATCTCAGTATGGCGGAAGAGTCATCAAAGAATACTGAAGATATAAGAGATCTTTACGAGAGATCGATAGCGAACGTGCCACCCACAACAGAAAAAAGACACTGGCGGCGATATATCTTCTTATGGATTAAGTATGCTGTATACGAAGAGCTGGTTACAAAAGATTTCGAGCAAACCCGCGAGGTGTATAAAGCGTGCTTAAATCTCATTCCTCACAAGCAATTTACCTTTGCCAAAATCTGGTATATGTACGCGTGCTTCGAAATAAGGAGGAACAATCTTACCATTGCACGTAAGCACCTGGGTATGGCACTTGGTAAATGTCCCAAGCCAAAGTTGTTTAAGGATTACATTGAGCTGGAGATGAAGTTACGCGAATTTGATCGATGTCGGAAACTATATGAAAAGTTCTTACAGACATTTCCTAAGAATTCACAAGCATGGCTTGATTATGCTGAGCTGGAGCAGATGCTCGGGGATGAAGATCGGGCAAGAGCAATTTTGGAGCTTGCGATGTCTATCCCGGGCGTCAATTTGGAGCAAGGTGATGAAGGAGAAGATGACCAGGAAGAGGAAGACGAGGCAGAAGAGTAATTTAGCATCATATTACTGAAATTGTACAATATACCAGTGCTGTTAATATATAGTAAACAAAAACTCAAAAATGCGGTCATTCTAACTCCTATTAATTTCCAAATTGCCAAAATTATTACGTCGTTGTACCCGTCACGGAATTCGTTAAACCCTCAAGATAAGGCTTTTGTATCTCTATGCCAAATAAAGAGCCGAGCTGATTGAAAAAATATAGCAGCTGATGTATACACATGAACTGAGCAGCACTGCGAGTGCTTGATTTGATTGTATCAAGACATGCCTGTAAAACTACCAAGGACCCATACAAAATATGTCGCAAGTTAGAGGATAAAAATTACATTATGATTCAGCTTCGGCTTTTGCTAATTCTTTCTGTGCTTCCTCAAACCGTCGCATAGCGGCTTCCGCTTCTAAAAATGCTTCGTCCGATAAGATACCATCCATCTTGTTTTCGATATTGTCGAGCATCGACTCCAATGCCTACATTAGTAACTATCAGTGATCTATTCAGTTGACAAAGTCAATTATAGCAAAATAATCACCACAGAATAAATACCTTAGCTGCAGTCTCAGCCTTTCTGATCTCTTCGTAGGCCTTGGCTAGGTCGGTGCTGGCGCTTCCACGGGACGAAGCATCCCGCGTTGAAATAGGTTCTTCTGAAGTCATTGCGATTGTAGAGAACTAGTGAGCAGTCGCCTGTATGAATTTCTTGTTCTTTAGAATATACAGAAAATTCTGAATACGGGCGATTATAAGCCGCGTGCTGCGAACCGGCTCGACCTTTGAAGCCCCTGCTGTCTGAGCATTTAGCGAAGCAAGACGTATAAATATATCGAGATAGCACATAATAGATCCAAAATAGTGATTAACGTTGCTAGGTTTATGATTTGCTAGTTATGGGCATATTAAAACCATACCCAGTATAGCATATGCGCAGATGCTATTGCGGCTCGCATAATTATGGGGTATAGGCTTGGCTTGGTAAAACTGCCTCGGCATGATTGGGTCACGTGTGGAATAACGTGAACGACCCCACATCCAACTCGACCGTCAGGCCGAATACTTTATAAGCTGGCCCCGGCTATATTTTCCGCGCATTTGCTACCTCCCTTCTCCTTCCTACGTCTATCCCTCTTCTTGACTATTTGTTATCTCTCGACAGAGCGTGCGCAAGACCGTCTTTACCTTGAACTGCCACCTCACTTCAGATTTCCCTGACCTCGGCACTTGATCGGGAACTCCTCCTCGTGACGTCACTTCAGCTTAACCTAGCAGCTGCGCCCATCGTCGATTCCGAGTCGTTCACGCTTCAGCAGCCAATAGTAATACAAAGATGTCTGGAGCAGAGTGCTCCGTTGGGCGAAATCCGCTTGCGCAGTTCACAAAGCATGTCGGTGAGGACCGTTCACTCCAACGCGACCGACTAGGTGGTCCAGCTGGTGGTTTCGGATCGTCTGCTCCGGGTGCTGGTATGCGAACAGAAATTCGACCTCTCAGCGATGCTGATCGAGAAGTAAGTGCTTCCGCTGTGTTTAATGTACATTAACAAAAGTGATTATTGACTCTTGATTTGTAGATGATGTCTAAATTCAACGGCATGAATTTGGACCATGCTACGCGAGACGCTTCTGCGCACTTCGAACTCGGGCGACAGCAATTTGCCAGAGAATCTACTCAACCTGGTCTGACACCTATGGCTTTCGACCTAGCAGCAATTTCAAGGACAGCAAATCGATCAGCGTCACCAGCAGCCAATGAGTGGATGGCCGAATATGGTCAGCCTCAGAATGCTAGATGGCATCAAGCTCCACAGCAAGCCTCTGCCAACGGCTGGGTCCAAGAGTTTTCAGCTCCCTCCACTTCTTCCGGATTGTCATCTATGGCTAATTACAGCGACTCGCAGCAGTGGTACGGTAGTATGGGGACCCCCATGAGTCGGCCGATGGGTGGAATGTATAATCCTGGGATGATGAATGCACTTGCACCATCCATGATGGCAACTTCACAAAATAACTTAACACAGCAAGATAAAGGAAAAGGAAAGATTGTCGAACTCGATTCCGCAGACTGGGAAAGGCAATTTAAAGTTATCGAGGCGCAAAACTCATCGGAATCCAAAGAAACAGGCGACGACCCTGTCGAGACAGAAAGAGGAGAGCATCGACATATTTTACGAGATTCCTACAGCGGTGAAACAATCAATGAAACATTTCAAGGAGACTTTGAGAATATATGGCGTGGCATTCAGGAACAACATCTCGAAGATGGAACTGCTTCTCAAGTCGGTCATAAAAATAATCTAGATCCGACGGTGGAGAATTTGTTTGGAAATGACAGATTTATGGATGCTTCTGAAGTCGATAACCCATTCTCTGTTCGTGACGATGTACCGGAGTTAAAGATGCCTTGGGATAAAGATTTTGAAGAGTACGCCGCTGCTAGATCTGACTCTGGCGACTATCAATACGAAAGCGAGAATCATTTTGCGGAGGAGGACACTTCAGATCCTTTCCTAGAAGGTGTGCGCATTATGGAATCTGGGGGGAATTTAAGTGAGGCTGCTTTGGCTTTTGAAGCAGCGGTACAGAAGGATCCTCAGCACGTTCAAGCCTGGAGCTTGTTAGGCGCAGTTCAATCTCAGAATGAGAAGGAAGACCCGGCTATTCGTGCATTGGAAAGGGCAGTTCAGCTTGATCCCACGAACCAGCAGGCTCTTATGAATCTTGCCGTGTCTTACATCAATGAAGGATATGAGAACGCTGCGTATGCTACCCTTGAAAAATGGATCGCTACGAAATATCCTGATAGCGTATCGCAGGCACGTGGACAGCAGCCTCAGTTAGCCGATCTCGACATTTTCCGACTTCACGAGCGTGTAACTGAGCTATATATCAGAGCTGCGCAGCTTTCTCCTGAAGGAATGTCAATGGACGCTGATATTCAAGTTGGATTAGGGGTCCTCTTTTATGGTAGCGAAGAGTACGACAAGGCGGTGGATTGCTTTAATGCTGCGCTGAGCGTTCGACCCGATGATCCTCTACTTTGGAATCGCTTAGGAGCTACTTTGGCTAATTCTCGACGATCAGAGGAAGCTATTGAAGCGTACTACAAGGCTTTGGAAATCCGGCCTTCGTTCGTCCGTGCTCGTTATAATTTGGGCGCCTCCTGTATCAACATCGGATGCTACAAGGAAGCAGCACAACATTTACTCACGGCGCTTGAAATGCATCGAGTTCCAAATGGTCATGTCACTACTCTTGATGACGATATTCTGGCAAACCAAAGTACTACGTTATATGATACCTTAAGAAGAGTATTTATGGCGATGGATAGAAGGGATTTGGCAGACAAGGTGGTTTCGGGAGTTGATCCATCGGTTTTTAAGGGTGCCTTTTAATTGAGACGAGATTGCGGACGGACAATATTATATAACTATTGTGTACATATATGATTCTTTATAACAGCCGGACCCAAAATCTATTAAGACCTCAGCTATTGACAGAGCTGATTGAAAAAATCGCGTTAAGCGCGGAAGTGGCTAGCAGGAGTAAGCCGTAAGGTAGATTCAGGTCAAACCAGATGTAGAGTAGCTAAGAGTTCTGTTTTGAATCCCTTATATTATACTACAAAGAAGCTTACCTTGGTCCACTAGCGAGCCGCGCCAGTTTGCCTAGTCATCCAAATGAACTTCAATTAAACATCCACAAGAGGTTACACAAAATATTGAAACAAATCTTTAGATAGCTACTTAATTCCCCTTGCAAGTCCTTGTATTATGCCCGAGCTTGCCATAGCTTCCACAGCAGCGTTGGATCGGCTCGGTTATCCTCACGGGAACACCATTGCCATTTGTTTCAGCATCCTGCACTTCCATCACCTCTTTTCGTGCAAGCAAAAAAACTCGACCATGCTGATAAGAAGGGGCACTTCGTCCGACGGGGAAGAAAATGGTACCCATGTCATTAAAGTGTCGATATGAAGGGGTCACGTCTGAGCGGCGACGACAGGAAAGTTGCATAGACGATGTCGTCTAGAGGGAATCGGTCTATTACACTGTTTGAATGATCAGTGACTTTTGGCAAACGCTAGCAAAAATACCATCAACAAGAATGTAGCCTCATCAATACTGAGATGGATAATATGTCAAGAGAGCTTGCAAGCAGGCGCTCAAGCATGCTAAACGTGCGAAGATGTGAGGAAGACACCAGCGGAAAAGCCCTAGTACTCAAAACCTGCTGCTTAGAGGAAAAATGCGAGGAGATAAAGGAAAGAGACAAGGAGAAGGCGCGGGGAGGAGGGATTTATTTGACTGCTGGGCCAAGGTTGTCGCGGGAATAGCGGTGGACGTGGTACCTGTTTCGGTTTAGCGTTTGTGGAAACGGGCGACGCGTCGAGAACGCGGAACCACGGAAGGTCCCAAAACCGCGTTTTCCGCACGTCTATTTATGGTCACAAGTGGTTCCTTTCTTGTATTTCTGGCATAAAAGTAAATATGACTTTCAATGGTTTTGAAATTATCAACGTACCAGTAATACTAGGGGCAATTCGCGCACAGTTCATTCGACAATATGTGCCAAAGCCACATTTCTGACTTGTCTTATCAGTGCCTGGCTCAGCCATTTCCCATTGAAATTGAAACTTAAAAACAGAATTGACTACTTCAAAAGCTGATCTTAAATTCCGCCTTTGAGCCATCGAAATATTCCAGCACTTCGCGCATTTGAAATCATCCTCCAATCATTCGCGACCATGGGCAGAACCTGAGAGAGACTTGCACCCGTCTGACCTAATCCAGAGCGCAAATTGAAGACTCAATCGGCGCATGTAGCAGCTTCGACATCATCGCACACCTTGGAGCGTCGACAAGCGTTACCAGGGTAGCGACAACAACTCCATCCCGTGATCGTGAGAATCGACGGGGTCGATTCGATTTCCGCTCCTCCAACCACCGAGCGGAGGAAGACAAGAAATTGCAATATATTTACACGTGGACGACATAATGTATTTTTAATTGATCTGATTTGAGTCATAAATAGTAGCACTATAGTAAAGTGGCACATCGTATCAAGTATATAAGAGTGGTGTAGCATCTACCACACGCGCCATCGCGAAGGACGTAGAACAACAACCGCCATTTCCATCACAGCATCACAACAGCCCTAGTAGCATACCGAATAAGTGGCATCCATTTAATATTCGCTTTTATAGATTGTGCACCCAGCTTTTTAGTCCATTCCCGCTCCTATTGTAAACCTCATATTTATAACAGTAGTCTCAGTCTCGAGTCGAAAGCCGGGGGTAAACCGATACAGGCAGATGTGTTAGTTGCGCTGAATTCAGCTGCAGCTTTGCAAACAGAGGACCATCAACCTCGAAATCGACTGATTTACTCGTTAAAGTTAACAAGTATATTCAAAAATAACAGTTTATTTACAGAGGTGCCAAAAGGTTGTGACCTCCGGAAAAGAGCGAGATCTTTCAAATCTGACCAGAATACAGTTGATAATATATAAATGTTAGCATTATCTGATCTAAAATTCGGCCATTAAATAAACAGTTGAAGTTCACAGAGGTCATCAGAATTGATTGCATCCATTAGACCACAGGTTCACAGAGGTCATCAGAATTGATTGCATCCATTAGACCACAGGCTCGATCGACATATCGTCGCCGTGGTTGTTATCGACGAGCAGCAGCGTTGCCAGCGTTCTGCGATTCTAATCATTTAACAGATTCGTATCCAAAAGTAATTCAAAATGCTGCAGCAATTTCAAAAATTAATCATCGCAAGCCGATAATCGTTTACTTTCTCTATATGGATAGCTATTCAGACATATGCTAGCCATGTTTGAAAGAATTCGGTCAAAATGGCTCTTCAAGTGGACCGGGGATGCAGGCCATATATCCCCGTGGTCCAAGCAATTGCCGAGGCGATGAGGGCCAAGTAAAGTATCCACCGAGCCGCATCAAAACAACCTTTCCCGGCGATTGCTGACTGCAGATAACACTTAGGATTAGTATCGCGACTGCTGACCTTAGAACACAGCTACGAACTACATTTGCTCTAGGTGCGGATACGCTGTCATACTCAAACTCTGTCGTCTTTTGCAGTTCTCAACCGAGCAAGAAGCGATATCAATTGATTGTATTTGAATAATGTCGTACCCAACTGTTACAATAGGAAACACTGGTGAGGCTGTTACTGCCCTCGGTTTCGGCGCCATGGTATATCCCTAACATCCAACTATTTTATATCTGCGCGGCATCTTTTGCAGCTACCTATATCAGTGAAACTTACAAATGGTTTTAAGGGATTCTCCGCATTTTACGGTGGTAGACCATCAGAGGAGGATGCTTTCAAGGTCCTTGATAAGGCCTTTGAGCTCGGCGTAACCCTCTGGGATACAGCGCACGTCTACGGCAACAACGAGGATCTTCTCGGACGGTATTTTGAGTCCAGAAAGAATCGCGATAAGATCTTCCTTTGCACCAAGTGTGGTGTCCATGCAGGTACTTTTGTTCCTGACGGAAGCGCTGAGTTTGTTAAGGAAGTCTGCGATATCTCGCTCCAGAAAATGGGAATCGAGCAGATTGATTTATTCTATCAGCACCGTGTCGACCCCAAGATTCCAATCGAAATTGCTGTTGGAGCTATGGCTGAGCTAGTCAAGGAAGGAAAGGTGAAGTATTTGGGACTTTCTGAGTGCTCTGAGGCTAGTCTTCGACGTGCTCATAAGGTTCACCCAATTACTGCCGTTCAGATCGAATACTCACCGTTCACTCTCGAGGCAGAGCATAATGGCCTTATCGCTGCTTGTAGGGAGCTTGGCGTCACCGTTGTTGCGTACTCTCCTCTATCCCGAGGTTTCTTGACTGGTGCATACAAGTCGATTGATGACTTCCCTGAGCAAGATTTCCGCCGCTCCGCTCCTCGTTTCCAGGGCGAAAACTTCAAGGCCAACCTCGTGCTTGTTGACCAGCTCGGCGCCTTTGCTGAGAAGAAGGGTTGGACTATTGCTCAGCTTACTTTGGCCTGGGAAATTGCTAATGATATTTTACCTATCCCTGGAACTACTAAGCTCGATCGGGTTGAGGAAAACAGCAAGGCTGCTTTTGTCAAGCTTACTGAGGAGGAGGTTAAGGAGCTCAGAGATATGATTGAGAAGGCTGATGTCGTTGGCCTTCGATATGCGGAAGTCTACGCCAAATCTGGGCTTCTCTTTGGCGACTCCCCCGAGTTGTAAATGTTTCAAAATGGTGCTAAGGAATTGTGATGATCTCATAGGAGTCTAATGTAGTTTATGCGATACAAAATTTTGCTGATTGAGTAGCCTCATACACCACCTTTATACAATTTTTACACGATTCGTAAACCCCCCATTAATTAATGCTATGCTCTAATCCACATCACGATGCTCTAATCTATCTCACGATGCTTTAATCTATATCACGATGCTCTAATCTATATCACGATGCTCTATAATAATAATATATAATGCACCCACTATGACCAACAACTAACTCCTAATGCCTAGAACTCATCCAATCGCAACTCCGAATTCTCAGATAACTTTCAACCTCAATGTAAATTAAACCGGTGTTGTTCCTGGAAATGCAGCACCATTTCCCATTTCACCAGGAAAGGGCATTCCAGCCATCGGCTTTCCGCTTAGAACCGACGATTTGATTGCTGATAAACGATATTTGATATCTTTAAGTGCCTTTGTATCTGGATCCCACTCGTCAAATTTATCCATAATTTTGTTCATATCGTTCAATAAATGCTCGCGAACTAGATCCTTCTTTAGTAATCTTCAAGTCAAATATCAGTATGTTGAGTGGGGACGCATGAAACTTACCAAACTCTTGTTCAAACATTCCGCGCATGCTCCATGGTAAATCATAGGGATTATAGTTAGCAGGCGTAGGAACCTGAAATTTTTCATCAATAGCAACCGGAATCTCAGGCATTTCTGACGTCTCAAGAGCCTGTCGGACGCCAAGATCATATACAGCATGCTCATTATATATTACAGAATGGCCACCTCCAGTGAGCGTTCCTGCCATTGCATCGCTGATATCGCGTAAAATACCGTGATCTGTGTATCCGAAATTCCGAAGCTTGACAAGAAGCTCAATCAAATAAATGATAAAAGTCGGAGCATGGGTCTTGCCATCAACGAAAATTGCTCGGAATATGTACGGATGCGTAACATGAGCACACAGAGACGAGTATAATGGAACAAGTTGATCGTTCACTGAGCCAACAAACGTCAACTTAACTCCATGTTGAATAATGGTTCGCAATCCACTCATATATCGTCTTCCCTGAAGACCATTCGGGTTTTGAAATGCAAAAAGTTCCTTTAGTGAATCGTTCTCGATCGAACCGTATGCACGCATTAGAAGTTTTTGATCCAGACCATAAAATGGACCAAGCGAAATACCTGCCATTCCAAGTAGTCCAAGCTTTTTGTTATCAGCGTGACCTTCTTCGATCAGTTTTGCAAGTAACTGAACTGCCACTGGAGTTCCCTGCGAATGTGCAGCAAATAGGATAAAATCTGCTTGCCTAATAAGACTCATGCGATTTGAGAGCAGGCGATACAGATTCTCAATACGATCGCTGACAATACCTTCACCTTCAAGAGCAATCTTATCAATCGAAATATCAGTTATTCCATGATCGCTAGCCCATCTTTCAATAGCAGAAGCTGCTTCATTCGCAAACTTCACAGAAGTACCTGTAGGTTCACCAATTATACTGCGAACCATCTTATGAGGAAAATATCCGTGAACTCCGATAGCTACTGCTCGGTGGAATGACTTTGGTGCTGAGATTTGCAAATGGAGATGAGGATCTTGTGGCTGTGCCCTGGGATCTTCGAATAATTTCGATACACGCTCGCCTAAAGAGCTCCATAGCGCTCCTCGAGGTTTGTCGGTCTCAAGACAATCTTCCATTTTAGGTATAACCAAATTCGGATAGTTGATCTGATTTTCCTTGCCTTTCTTGCTTTTCTTGCTCTTATCAACGACAGGTATTGGCTGAGCAAGACCTGACATATTTGGAAGTGCAGGACCCATAAGTGTCGTCTCCTTTGAGCTGATAGAGCCTTTCACAGTGCTGACAGTAGGCTTTGGTTTTCCTATCGTCTCAATAGTTCTGATCGACCTCGTATCTATATTCTTGTCATTTCGCCCTAGCTTTGCTGCCGCTGGTGAGCCACCATAAATTTCATATCCGTTCAAATTTGCTGTAGAGCCGCTGGAGAGGCTGGGCGGGTAGCTTCCATTGCTGTCATTCACAGAAAGGCGAGAGGAGTTTCTTGATAACATTTTGCGTCCGCTGTTAGGCATAGTTTGTGTTCGAAGAGGTCCTGGATTGACGAGCACTGTATCGCTGGTCATAACGCTAACATTATCGGCATCTCTTCGGCGTTGCTTTTGAGTATATGATTGCACGTTTTCATCCTTTTCTGACTTATTTTTCGAAGACCGCGACCAAATAGACCACGAGCTAGCAGTGGTAGCATTACTGCTTGTAATTGTAGAAGCAGAAGATGCAACTGAAAATGCTGGTGAAGTGCTCCGACTTTCGGCGGACGATCCTCGACGATCAAGAGTTCGCGACGAGCGGGCCAAACTGACTGAGCTCTCGCTACGCTGGTTGACATTAGAGCGTAACGTTGAAGTTGCTGACCGAACGGAAGAAGGTGGAGACGGTGGACCATTGCTCTGATATAAATCAGCAGCCTTCACTTTCTCTTCATTCACCTGCTGTTTGGACAGTAGTCCGCCGAGCCATGACTTCTTTGGCTGAACAGGAGGAGATAGAGCGTCGGAGTCGTCAGAGTCTGGAGGGGAAAATGCGGATGCAGGAAACTGTTCAAAGCCATTACTTCCGCCAAAGGAAGACGAGCTTCCTTGAGATAGATAGCCGGAGCCGCTACTGCTCATCTTCCGATGGTCCATACTTTCATAATGCGGATGCTAGAACGATATGTTTTGACCAGCGTGCGAACGTCAGTTCGTTTTCGCTGTTTATCTCGTATTCGCTACCTGATCCTGTTATCGAATTCCCAGCCCAACAAATCTGATTCTGCCGCTAATGCTGATGCTTGGAGCGTAGATGCATCAGCAGCAGCATTCTATTCAACTTTCACTATCCAAATGACTTATAAATTGTCTAATTGTCTGTCGAAGAAGGATTCATTTTGCCATTTACTTCTTATCGTGGAGTCTGATACCTTATTAATAAAGCACTAATCTTTACGTAATACAATATAATATAACCAAGCTAGTCAACTTACTTAATAGAATATGATTAAATATTATAATTTGTAGTCTCTTATGGTGATATTCACTTCCGAGCTACAATTGCACCATAATCTTATATCTTATAATCATCTTTCTACTGACATATCTCCTGCTTTTGGCATTTAGCTATGTAGGAGCTAGACGACGCGTCCAGTACGCGCCAAAATGTAGGGTTAAGCCCTACAGCCCTAAACCTATTAATTTGCTATATAACGATTTGGCGCCCGCCAATTTTCGGAATTCTTTTTCTTTTTTCTTTATTCTTATGCTAGGGCATTACAAGTATTAATGAGGATTCGTCCGAGATCTTGTATTTGCTGGTTGAAAACTTTAACCTATGACCGCTCCTGAGTGTCTTCGGATGCTTAGGGAATTTTTGGAAGATTTAAGGAACTCTGCAATTCATCTTGAGGACAGTTGAGCTGGTGCGAGTGTGCTGCATTACGATCTCAAAAGAGTTGAGTGGCCTCATGGGCTGCTTTTTTCCATTTAGAATATGAAACAAAATACAAATATACTGCTTCTAAAGATCAAGTAGTTACTTTACTTCGTACCTTGTAGTTGAATATGCTATCGCACGTGTTCTTCAGGTGCGTACGTCACTGATCTTGAGGCCATCCTCTGTTCTGATATGACTTTACGCTTCTGATATGCAAGTAATAATAGAACTCAGCGCACAAGATGCTTATATTTAGGGCTGAAGACATATATAATACTACGCGAGAGGCCAGCGGGATTTGATGTATATTTAGCTACACTGTAGTCCCACTCAAGCAGGCGACTGTTAGGGCGGAGTCGCCAGGCCGACGTAGTGCGCCGTGCTTAACGAAGATATTACTCCGGAGCACAAGCAGACGACGTAGAATAAAGGACGAGACGCAGCTCAGTCTACACGGGCAGCATGCAGCCCCTCTATAATTATCGCGAAAGGCCGTGACGTTGAGGACGTGCAGGACAGCCGTGGCTCCAGACGGCCAGGTTAGGGCGCAAATTAGCAGTAGCAAAAGCAAACAGGACGTTGCAAATAATAAATAATAACAACCGCACAAGAAGCACTGCGCGAGATTGCAGTTAACAGCAATCGATTTGGTCTTTGATTTCCTTTAGTCGACGAATTCATTCGATTAGGCTTGACTGTCGTTTATTAGTACTTCTTTGGAGTCACGCCGGCACATTCATTGGCCGTGCCTCGTCTCGTTGTGAGAACGTGCGCGCGAGTTTCGTCTAGTGCATTGCAGTCATCACCTCGGGTCTTGGACCATCTCATTCTATACCCCGCGCGCCTCCTACTCACCCTCCTACCGTTAACTGCAGCTATGAAGGGCAAGGACGACCACAAGTTTTCCCTTTCTTCAGCATCCTCGAGGGCGCTCTATCGTTTGCGAAGGTCGACGACGCGAATAAAGCAAATTGTCGCCCGCAGACGGATAGTCGTCATGCTACTACTCCTTGCCTTACTCTATCACTTTCTGTCCGACTCAGGACTTCCCTTTCTTCCAAGGTTTAGATGGGGATCGAGCAAATTTGTTATTATTTTGGCAGTAAACCAGGGTGGCGGTGTTATGCAGTGGAAAGGAGCCAAGGAGTGGGCTGTAGAGAGGACGAGTATCGCAAACAAGAAGGCCTACGCGGATCGACATGGTTGGTAATTTTTTTTTGCTGGGAATCTATTTAGTTCAGACCTTAACGATGACTAGGTTACGATCTTGCGATTCAAGATATGTCAATCAAGAAGCGCTACGCTCACGTGCGTGATCAACTCTCATGCAGATATTAATCTTAAATTAGTATACATGCTAACAATGACATTATAGGAATGGAGAGAATCATGGGAGAAGGTTGATGTTATCCGTTCAACGATGAAACAGTACCCGAAAGCTGAGTGGTTTTGGTGGCTGGATCTGCACACTTATATCATGGAGCCAGATGTGACCCTCGAGCGTCACGTCTTCAACAAAATCGAAAACAACACATACCGCAGCCTTTCCGTCTACAATCCGTTGAATCTCCCCGTCAGCATTCCTTATGTTGATAACACACATGATATCAATCTCGTTGTGCCCCAGGACTGCGGTGGGTTCAATTTGGGAAGTTTCTTCATCCGAAGAAGTGAATGGACAGACTTCCTACTTGATATTTGGTGGGATCCGGTATTCTACGAGCAAAGGCACATGCAATGGGAGCATAAAGAACAAGATGCTTTGGTATGTATTTTCTAAGGTCAAGATGGGTGTATGTGTACTAACAAATAGTGCTTATAGGAACATATGTACTCGAACCAAGCATGGATACGCAGTGGAGTCTCATTTATTCCTCAACGTCTAATCAACTCCTTCCCTGCCGGCGCATGTGCCGAACAAGCAGGCGATCCTCGCATTTTTTATGATGAGAAAGATCGTGATTTTGTTGTCAACATGGCGGGATGTGAATGGGGCCGTGATTGTTTTGGAGAAATGGAGCATTTCCAGAAGCTATCGGCTTCGTTACAGAGTAAAAGTAAAAAGTGGTTACCTTGGTAGACATTTTTTATCGTTCGCTTCCCAGACGCAGCTTGAAGAAGTCTTTCTGTAATAGAGATTACTGCTTGCCGTACATACCATATTCCTAACTTACAAAAGCTTTGATAATATGCTTTGAAGTCATCGTTGAATTATTTTTACAGCGTTCTTTTTGCGCCTTAAGATGCTGGGTCATTATGTTGGACAAATGTTTTGTGTGGGTTTTTTCATGTGTATATATATGGAAATTTGTGTATAGTATCATTCGTATTTTGTTACGAAAGGGCGACATATATATTATAACCTTTATTTCATACCTATCCAAATCTATACTCTAATTGTGTAAATCTAATGGTCAGGGGCGATCTTGTCATAAACTCCGTACTTCAGCGAACCTTCAGGCTTCTCAGAACGCTTTTCCTTGGAAATTTTGATTGCGTTGCGAAGAGCTTGTTTCAACATCTCGATAGCTTCTGCTGAGATTTGATGATGAATAGCTACGCGAGCACCAGCAACGATAATTCCTAGCTTTTTGCCTTCATCAATAAACACAGCAGGATCAATACCAGCTTTCTCGAGGTCCAAAAAGATGAAATTGGTTTCAACGGGGATCTGAAACGTTAATCCCATCTCTTCGTTAAGTTCTCTGGCAAGTTTCTTCGTAGTCTCGTGAGTGAGCTTCAACTTTTCCGGAAAGACTTCAGTCAAAGCGACATCTGCGGCAGCCGCAAGTAAACCTGCCTGTCTAATACCACCACCAATTTGCTTTCTAAACCAATTCGCAGTCTGAATAAAGTCAGGCTCGCCAACAATTACAGTGCCAACAGGAGCACCAATACCCTTTGATAGGCAAAGAGAAATAGAATCGAAGTATTTTCCGTATTCAGAAATTGGAGTGCCCGTCTCAGCGGAAGCGTTCCAAATACGAGCGCCGTCAAGATGAAGCTTGAGATTATGCCGCCTAGCCAAAGCAGAGATCTTTGCAATTTCTTCAATAGGCATAATAGTTCCTCCCAAAGTGTTTTCAAGAGAAATCACTCTGGTTGGTGCGGTGTGGATATCGCTGCCCACTAAATTAATGGATCAACTCATTAGTTACAAAATTCAAAAAAAAATGAATCAGATATACTCTCAGCTAAAACTTACGAATCAAATTCTCTTCGATATCCTCAGCAGTAATGTAGTTCGTCTTTCTCGGATGCACAGGGGTAACCATCGCCTGCGATAACATCGCGAGACCAGCGGCCTCGTGAGTATACACGTGGGCACGATAATCGCATAAAATAGAATAAGGAGGTTGATGCAAATGAGCACGAAGGCAGATCTGATTGCCCATAGTACCTGACACAACAAAAAGACCGGCAGGCTTGCCTGCCATCTTTGCAACACGATCTTGAAGGTCGTTGGTGGATTTATCTTCCTTGTAGACATCGTCGCCATGTGTGGCGGTTAACATCGCCTGCAGCATTGACTCTGTGGGCGTCGTGACAGTGTCACCTGGATAGAAGTGAATGTTAGGATTATGCGTGGCTTTAGTCATAGAAGCAATTACAAGCAAGTAGACGCAGGATTATACGCACTTTTGAAGTCCGTGGCGGCGATACTAGTAGTCTGGGTCATCGTGTAAGCGGATTGGGAGAAATGCCTGATCGAAGAAGACGAGAATAGAGGTCTTGCAGAAGATCTCAAAGAATAATACAGGCCAAAAACCATCAACCTGAAGGGAACAGAGGCCCTCTCGCGAATCTGAGAACTGAGAAAACTAAAAAATGAGAACGAAAATCCTGTTCTTTCGACGGGAGCGTTCGGCTTTGAAATTCGGTGTTTCCCGGTGCGCAGGTAAGGTTCTGCGGCGCGATGGCTCCAGCTAAGTTTGACGTGTGACCGGCGCGTCTTGTGACTTACGCGACTTTCATTAAGAATATCTGCCCACAAAGTAGCGGGTTAGAGCGGCCTCAACACCGGTTCTACTGTTAAAAAATGCGCGATAATCGTTCTGAATTTATGACAGAATTACTTTGATCTTGTTTTGTCTTATGGGACTCTAATGAAATATGGAGGTTGCAGCTCGTTCTTCCCCTGCGTCAACCAATTTCACGCTATCAGATTTCTCAGTTCACCAAGCTGCGAACGAGCTGTTCTCAGTGGTTCCGGAAAAACGCAGTAAATCTCACAGCTCAACGCAATCGACAATTGAAGATAATCAACTGGACTCACAAAATATCGATGCAAGGAATAGGTTGCGTACAAGTCCAGTAAGTCCAAGAACGAAAAAGCGTTGTTTGGAGGCTTCCAGATCCTGTTCTTCAACTTCTTGTCCTGATAACTCCTGTCAGCTAATTATTACATCACCCGATCCTTCATTAGTAGAACGGCAGGTTTTGCTAGCTGCTGCATCTACTGAATTTAGCGTCGCTCAAAGATATTTCGTTCATCAAGTGGTAGTTAAATTCGTAGCTGATGAGAGTGATGCCTCACTTGACCAGCCAACAATTGATTTTGATGGTGATGTTTCGAAAGAGAGCATAAAAAGTGCGGAAATCTCTGAGGAACCTACAATTGAAGATGTAGTGCAAGTTCAATCATCACCATGCGCGACGCTACCACCAAACATACCATCTCGAATCTTATCGGTCGGAACGCTTCACGAGGGTACTGACCGGGATGAGATGTGCAGCAACAATTTTATCCCTGATTCTGTTGAGAATAATACTAGAGCACAAAAAATTGCTGAGAATTCTATACACGATAACGAAGGCATGAATTGTACAGGTACAGCATTAGCGAGTTCCCCGCCTGTACCACAGCGCTCCTGCCCGCAGATTGAGCCTCAAAAACGTTTCAAAACAATAGCTCATCGATTAATGACAGAATCAAGTCTGATTTCAGATATAGATCTTGGAAAGAGCTTTAAGTTTTCGACTCCACCTCCGCTGTCTTCACAATTGAAAATCTCTCACCATACGGCTAAACGAACCGCCGCTTTATCATCATCGTCTTGTTCCTCAACTTCTAATCGCAATTCAAATATCGATCGACTGAAATCAGCAGCCACGATCGATGTACCGTTCTCTGAAATTCCTTTAAAAATGCCAGCTGCGCGATCCCAATCGTCTTTACAGTCAAACGCCTCCCCAGCTATGTCAACATATACATCCCCCGATCGATTGCCGGAGAGGTTTCCTGTATTTAATGCGACGTTGACATTAAGTCATGCTCTTGGCTCAGGGTCTAGAAAGGAAGTGTTTTTTTTGCCTTTTAATAACACTTCTTCGTTTTCAAGCGGTGATGCCCTTGATGCTGATGACCGAGCACCAAATTCTCACGACGCTGAAAGGGCAGGAACGGTTGCGAAATATTACGATCGACCGGGTCAATCGTCTAAGGCAATAGCTATTCATTCTTCTCTAAATAATGATTTTGGAGACAGTATACTAACAACTACTCTGGTAACTCAAATGAAAGTTGCATTCAAGAAATCAAATTACTATGACCCACGTGCTCAATATGTTCGAAAGAAGCGAGAAGTAGCAGAAGAATTAGGATTCAAATCTCAAAATAATGAATCTCTAGACATTCCATGGCCTCCTCAAGAAAGCGAGCGTGGGTACTGGAGAGTTGATATTTCTCCTTGGAATATAGATGAGAAAATCAGATTTTGGGAAAGCGTGGCGAAAGTCATCAAATCTGGTCGAATAGGTTGCGTACGAATGGTTATCGACGACAGGAACTCTAGCAGCCGTGCGAATGGTGAAATCGTCAGGTTTTACTGCTTTGGAAAAGTGCATGTGCATACATGGGTATTTTTATCTATTATGAGTGACAGGCGTTTGATCAAGAGTGATGTTTCGTGGATTGATATCATGGGGAGAACGGTCATTAAGATGAAATGCATATAATCAATCCATATTGACTTATGCCTTGTAAATATATTTGCTGTATGACCATACAGGTCAACAGTAGAGAAGAATAAAAGTCTTTTGAGAGGTCGGAGTTCAAAAGAGATGAAAGAAGATGATCATCAACAGTTGAACATAGGCAGATAGTATCATTGATGGGATACTATAGTAACAGTGATAAATATAATATTCTGAGAAGACTAGGAAATAAAAAAAGCGAGAAACAAAAGCAACGACCAATTTCGCCGCCAAAAATATATGAAGCCAAGCAAAGAAGTAAATCCAAATGCCACACAAAAAGACAAAATCCGGAATACTAGCAACAGTTGTACAAATATGTAGCCCTCAAATACTTGAAGGAACCCTTCAAACAAATCCAAACGGCCAATAACAACGCAAACAAACCTAGAGGCGCTCACCAAGTCAAACCTCAAACCCAAATACCGGACCCAAACTCCTCTTCTACTCACTACTTCAGCATCTAATAAATCTATAGAGACTATCTGCAGAATTGATATTGCACGTATCACAGATGCTGCTTCAAGCCGAAAGCATACGAAGTCGCGCTTTCTTGTTCTCAAGCATAGCTTTTTCACGACGGCGCATCGTATAAATCTTACGCTCAGGGAACAAAAGACATTCTTGATCAATCTCGTCCGGTCCAAGTGGAGTATCCATATACCGAGCACCAGATCCAAGCTCTAGGATCTTAAGCTCTACTTTGCGCGAATGGAGCGAAGTCGCGTCGATTGCAGATGATGATTTGGCAGCGGAGCGGACATTAGCTGCTCGGGCGCCAGTTGCACGCGCTCTATTAAGCGTCCTCAAAGAACTAACTCCGGATGAAGGCAATCCTTGCTTAAATGCCTCTGCATATGTGAGCCGACGCACTTGCAAGCCGACGTACTCGTCCTCGGGTGACGAAATCGATGTTCCAGGGGCTGAAGCGGACTCAGACTGCGCAGACTCCGAGCTTTGCGACGATATAACTACAGAAGAGTCAACGACAATGTTGCCCGGGTATCCCGCATCAATCGTCTCTGCATCCTGAATGCTGATAACAACAAAGTCGCCGAACTGTGGGTCATGGTTCTCGACAGACACGGTGACGGCAGGGGCAGACGTGGCAGGAACCGACGCGACAGAGAAAAAGCGGCTGATGAAAAACATTGTTCAGTCAATTCAAAGATAAATTGTAGGATGTTGGATTGAATTGAGCGTAAGGAAGAGCGAGGAGGCGGGATAGCCGGAAGCCGAGGCAGAAGTAGATTGGTGGGCTATTCTTGGAAGTCGTCGCGCAAAAAGGAGTGGTGGAGTAGGAGGAATTCGGTAAGGAAAACAATATATATAAAAGTAGCAAGTGAAATCGGACAAGATGCTTCAATGGCGAGACGAAATGCAAAAGCAACTGTTGAGGTAGAAGGGGGGGAAGGAAGCCGGAAGTCGAACGGGGAGGACGGGGACCGCCGTCCAGTTGGGAGTTTGATCGTCAACAAACCAAACTCCCAATGTGGCCCTGTTCGGAACGGAACCTCAGCCGCACTACGCCGCTTTTGTCACCAACGTAGAGCGGGAGGCAAGCAGCCGACGGACAGGTACGCGACGCGACGCGACATGTGCTGAGCTGGTTGCGATTGTGACGGAGAATTTAGATCCGGGCGTCGCTGTGATGCGGGTACGATCTGCAGTCACAGTGCGCAGCCGCGTGGAACACTGCCGGCTAGACCTGGACTTGCAAAGCCCTCCCATGTAGATATACTGTTCCTTATCGCGCGTAGCTACAACTTACCCGGTGCCAGGTCAAGATGGTCCCCATATTATCGGCACACGGCCTAGCTGATTATGATCATTACTGCTGTGCGGTATCATGATATATCCTAACTAATTTCGACGACGTTTTGTCGTGGTCGATCAAGTAGTCGATTTTCGATTCAGTTGCTATACAAACATTCTTGCCGATCTGTTAACTAGAATGCAATGCCGTTCTCTTATATATTTCTAAGTATCAGCTCGCGTCTCGCTATATCTACTTAGGGATTCAATCAAGGCTCGGTTTCTTCCACCATCTCCTTATAATTATCCTCCATCCAATTCACAAACGTCTGAACATCACTAACCAACAACCCCGCTACTGAGAGATTCTGAACCCATAAAGGTAAATTACCTTTCATATCGCTCTAAGTATAATTGATAGTTAGACAAGCAGAATATAAAAATAGTTGTGGTACCTCATGCAGCATGATAAAAGTGCGCAAATACGTACGGCAGTCCCCAAGAACCATTCAATCCTTCCATCATCCAATTTCCTCACTCGATGAAAAAATGAAGTCACGGCCCTAGTTGTAGCATCTTCAGGTAGTGGGATATCAGCCGGCATAGCAACCACAAAGAAGGTATCTTCACTTTCATCGGGCGTGAAGGGTAGTAGCCAAGTCGCAAGATCGCGCTTAGCAAATGGTGCAGGTAAGGTATACTTCAAGTTATAACCCTGCCATCCTTGTTCTTTCTCAACTGATAACTTGTATTCTCTAATCACGTCAAAATATCCTAGCATATTCTTGAATAGATCATCGTGGAGTGTCCGCCTAAACCATTCAAATGGATAGTCGTTCCCGTCAAAAATAGTGGTGCGCAAATACCATAATTGTGATCCGATATACCTGTAGTATACCTTAGTGTCAAACTCCTTGCCAGCTTTTGTAAACTTCCATTGCTCGGGAACTGTTTCAATAATGCTTTGCACTAACTCGACTGTTGATGAAGCACTAGGTGGATGAGGTAACGGCTCGAGAGTAATCTCTTTGATCGTGAAAAAATCTGCTTCCTTTGACATTTTAAATTCTGTCCTTAGCTCGGATTAAGCAAATGGAAAACGCAATTATCTATTTTATTTGGATACAGATGCTTTTATCGCATACCATTGATGTAGGCGAGGTACTGCTACGGATGAATTTTGAACGACCAAGTTAGACCACGTTAGAATGGCAGTTGCCGGTCCCTGCAAAACTCTAAAGTTTATTATTCGACAAATCTCGAAAAAGAGAACGTAATATTATATATCATGTGCTCCACATGCGAGCCTCTCTTCTACTTTAATTCACCATTGCTCCACCAGAAAGCATGGAAAATAGCTCCGACGAAAATAAAAGATCGCTGGATATCCGAGCTCTCAAGAGCACCCAAATCTTAGTAGACGGAAGCCTGCAAGAATCGATGAAGTCCCGGAGTCAACCTTGCGTTCCTAGATGAATGGTCGGCAATCACGATTCGATATCTGTGCCAATTCAAGTTGACAAAATTAGAGGAGGATGTAATTATTGAGCGTATATGGGATCCTGATGCTCGAGGATTTCCGCTTCATCTGGCTGGTGTTGAATAACGGCCAATTTGCTCCTTGCGGAGCGACAGGGTAGACAAATCAGAGTGCACTGGGTCGAACATTTTGTCATGCGACAACCAGCACTCAAAGCGCACGTGAATCGCCCGTACGGCCAGCAGGGAACCCTCTGTGAAGATACGAGTCTTATTGGCAATTGGTTTAGTCCTTTTCGAATCACGACGGCGAAGTATGTTGTTCTTGATTATGACGTGTACAACTTCGATTAGATGGCTTATGATAGGTGTTATTGGCGCAGCTACGGTAGTTACACGTGCTGATCTACACGAAGAGCGAAAATCCATTCGGCCAGGTCATCGGGAGTGAGCAACAGCAATCGAGTGCGTTAATGCTGATTGGTGGTGTAAACTACCATTCGTTTTTGTGAATGGAGTACAATCTCTCAAACTGGTACACCGAGGCAGCCTCCCGCCGGATTGGGCTATTAAGCATACTTCTAATGGATGGGCCGATAACTCATACGGGATTGTGCTGCATAAAAATCTTCGATAAGCACATCAGGTCGCGGTCTAAGGAGGCATATTGAATGCTTTTGGTTGATGGACACGAGAGCCATCTGACAGGCGAGTTCCAGAAATTTTGCAAAGGCAACAGTATTATCACACTTTGCCTGCCTCCTCATTTATCTCGCCTTCTTCAGCCACTTGCCATTTGGGCGTTTTAGTGTACTGAAGCGGCGATATAATTGACAACTTGAGATATTTATTAGGTCGCATGTGACCCACATCAGCAGGGTCGAGTTTTTTTGCTTGCATTCAAAGCGGTCCACTTTGCTACCATGACTCCTGAGAGCATTAAGGCAGGATTTAGAGGAGCAGGTATGAGTCCTTTTCGATCCCCAAGTCGTGATATCAAAGCTTGATGTGAGGTTGCCGACACCGACCCCTCCCCAACCCACACTCACAAACATCAACTCGGTTAAATCGAAGTCCGAGCATCTTAAATATAGGATCTCTCGCCATCAGGGAAGCTCACAGACGCCACATTATGCTGCTATCGATCAGTTGGCAAAGGTAACACAGATATTATCCCACACAATGGCTTCTCATGTCTTCCGAGGTGGAAGCTCTTCGAAAAGCGAATGGTGCCTTCAGTAAGCGCTGGAGGACTAAAAATGCACATGGTCGTGGTGGAGAAGTAATTATCGTGCATGATAGCCAAGAAATTATTGCACAAAAAGAGGTGATGGAAGTGCAGGATGCTGAAACAAATGGCGATGGTGTTCCAGTGAGGATAACCGAGCCGATCCAACGCCGCTGTGGAACAAGCTCGGGCATAATACAAGGACTTAAAAGGAGAATTAAGTAACTATCTAATATTTGTTTCCAATGTTTTGTAGCTGAATATAACATCTTGTGGATGCTTAGCGAGAATCGCTAGTCTGCGCTGCTCGTATGTGGAGCACGTTGGTACTTCACAAATATTTGTCAGCACTAAATAAACTAACTCAGGATCGAGATTATCAGGAAATTAGAAAGAATAAGATATGAAAGTTGTGAACTCAAATAACTTATTGCTTTGCATCTCAGAACATAATATAGAGCTAAAGGCCAAGTCAGATCATCTGAAGATATGCTATCATGATAAATCTGCATTTTCGCAGCGTCAAAACTTGTAAATTTGGCATGTGCATAAAAAGATCTGCTATTTTGATGAAGAGGATAATGATCCATCTTCTCATCTCTCCGTATCGCGGGTTCATCAATCATAAACGCTTCCAAAGAAGGAAACAATATGAGATCAGTAGGCATCTTTGCATTTGTGATTCGAATAGTACGAAATGTAAAAGTCCTTGGTATTTATTACTGGACCAGGACGCATCGCGCGAAACAAGAAAAACACAAGATTGCACATGTAAACGACTCATTGACAATACGCGTCCCGGGGTTTCCACACGTGCACGCGCAAATTTTAACTACTGGATTTTTGATTCTTCATTCCCGGCTAAGCATATTATTATTTTATTGATGCTTATACTACTTAGCTCGCAAAATCATAATTCTTTTATATCTACAGTCCGTATATGAGCGGGAGTTGATAGTCAAATCCATATCAGATATATAGAACCTCGCAGAAACGCGTTCAGACGCGCGTCAAATATTCGAGCAAATCACATTTGACATTATTGCGTTGGCCTTGGACGCCGATAACTCGAAAAATCATTAGCAGACTCCATAGCTGTAACGGTTACATACTAAGTTGTGGCATAATAATATGGGACTGTCGTCGTTTCCAGGTGGTTGTCGTGGTCGTGACCGTGACGATATCGCTTGCTGCTGCAGCTTCGGTCGAACCTGTCAACAGCGTAGTAGCAGTCGATGTTGGCGGCAACATATTCCGGATGCTGCTTGTAGTTACCTTAACTGACGTCGACAAGAATTTGATTGAGGAACTGGCTTGTTTTATAGTAGTCGCTTTAGTCGACGAAAGGGACTCGACTGATGACCCAGTGCTTGCCATACAATAAGCTGCAGTCGCAGGGGCGACTGCGGTCGGGGAGGAAGATGTTGTCGATGGAGGAGATATAAACGTCCCAGCAGTATATACAGTAGGTCCCGGAATCACATAGGTAGAGACACCATTGTAAATATCCATCAATACACCGGGATCATCAGAGTGATACACACCAGGAATTGACACTCCCTCAGGTCGCGCAGATCCATCTGTGATTATAAGATTGGTACACATCGGATAGAATTCAGCGTAATTAATTTTCGCAGCACGATGTAAGGCGAGAATTTCGTGGCGTAGTAGATAGTTCCCCGGAGCAATGTCGGATGGAATGGCCACAGTCCAGGAATTGTTGGCAGCAATCAGAGTATCGGTCGCCCAGATAGCATTGTTCGCGTCATATCCGGCGTGGTCGATCTTGAAGTAGGAAAGCGTAGTGCGATCAGTGATCTCAGAGCATAGAGTATCACCGCAGCTTGCCAAAGACGTCATAACGGGACCCATATGATCGTTCGGCCAAGCCGTCCAGTAGTAAGTTATTCGCATTCCGGCCGCAATTGTGGCAGTGAGAGCAGCGGGTTCAGCGTTGAGGTTACACGCTAATGCCTCAGAACTGATATCCATCACGGGGGTATATCCGACGTCAAAAAAGGACCACACAATTCGCTCGGGGATTGGAATATGGTATGGGTCGGTAAAGACGAGAGAGGACGTGTACCACTCTCCGCCTATGACTAGATTCTGAACCATGCCGTGGGCGGAGACGTAGGCGAAACACACCAACGATAATAAGCAAGTGGAGTCAAGCATCTGTGATATAAATCGTAATATGCAAATGAAGAAGTAGAAAACACGGCAACAGTTGCAGCTATACAGAAGGTAAAAATCATGGTGAGGTCGAGGAGCAGTTCTTAAGGCATCGGATCAGGCGCTAGATCTAAAGAATTACAGACGAGGTTGGTATCATAATTCGTGCCTGAAATCGCTGTACTACCACCGAGCACAACAGAATCAATTAAGACGGGCACTTTAACGGGAAGGATTGCCGTATTATTGCGTTTTTCATTGGTCTCTTTGTGACTGGGTAAGTCGCACCGCCTCACCGACGTGCCCCTGGATTAACCGCCCTGCAGCTGCTACCCCACAATTTAAAACACTTCCGCGAAGCACCGCAGAGTCAGCTTATTCTTTGATTATTTATATTTCATATCATTTACACAATATTTATGCAATGGTTATACAATTGACCGGACCTGACAGATCAATATACCAAAAATTATCGTATTGTCGTAATGTAACGTAATAACATCATCATGCGTATAAATGTGAATATTTATCACTGCTTTGTAACGGCCCACCACAATATCCCCATCGAGCCGCCAACAAAAATCGTCATTTTATAACAAATTATATAATAACCAACTATCATAAGTCAATTCCTGTAAATCTATATTAAAAATCATTGTATCGTATCTAGTTATAGTTCATCCAACCCTAGACGCAATCAAACAAGATATCGTGAGCTCTTTTCTAGTTGCACAATCCCATTTCACTATCAAAGTATTTACCATTTACTACTTCGACAACTCTAATATTAGGCAGTTACTCCAGCTTCCTCGGCATCCTCTTCCTTCTCAGCTTCTTCTGTCTTTTCCTCCCCATATTTATCCTCCATCCACTTCAAAATCAACGGAAGATCGCCAATAAGGACGCCAGGAATTGAGTAATTCTGTACCCAGCGAGGTAAGTTTCCGCGCATGTCACTCTGCATAGGAATACGTTAGCAACAGAATGTACTTGCAAGATGTTAGCATCGTGCAGACACTTACCGTTTGGGCCATAACCCACTGAATTTTATCACCCTCTAACTTTTTGACTTTGTTGAAAAATGAATATACTCCTCTTGTGGCCAATTCGTCTTCAGCAGGTATAGCAGCCGGAAGTGCAATTGTATAAAACTCATCTTCCTTATCGACAGTCAACAACCAGGCTGCAATGTCTCTCTCCGCAAATGGAGGAGGCAGAAGATACTTCAATTTGTACGCTTTCCAGCCCTGGTCTATCTCTTGGACAAACTCAGCCTCTTTAACCATTTCGTAATAATCAGTCATGTTCTCAAAGACGGAGTCATGAAGCGTGCGTTTGAACCACTCGAACGGATGATCATTCGCATCGTGCGTTGTTATACGCGAGTACCATAACTCTGAGTCGATATATTTCCAATATACACTAGTGTCGTATGCAGGGTCTGCTTTTGAAAGCTTCCAGCCGAGCTTCGGTAAAGTTTCGATAATTTCGTCGGCGAGTGCTAGAGCAGACTCGGCAGTGGGAGGGTGAGCGTGAGGGTCAAGACCAAATTTCTTTATCTCAAAGAAAGTCGGGAGTTCGCTTGAAGCTTCCGCTGACATGTTTTAGATTCTAGAAAAATAAAGCCTATTAGTACTGAGATAATTCAGCGTGCAATGAAGAGTGCCGGAAAGCAAATGCGTGGTTGGTTTGTCTGCTCTCGTGCTCAGTGATGATCACTCACCGCTGGTATAGACAATCGAATTTAAATGGAATATCGCGTCGCGCGGGTGAATTATGAAGCAATTGAAAGTCTTTATTCGTCAAACGAATATTAAATGCAACTCCTTAAACAGAAAACTGGGTCAGTACTCTATCTCTATGGCACAACTAACCCAAGCTGCAAGCGTATTCGGCTCGAACTGTAAATACGCGGCGAAAACTGCCTTTGAGCTTATCTCGCCTACATTATTCAATTCAAAAAGTTAACACCAGGCCCTCGAAAAGGAGTGAGCATAGCGCCGCACGATTTACATATATCCTCTTTTGTCGCGTCTCTCGCGCCCCTGTCTAAAAAAATCAATTAACCGCATGACCCGCTTCTCTAATAGTTTCGACGAACCGCAGCATTATCCGAGTGTGATTTTTGATTAAATTATTGCGTATATACGATTGAGGTAATAGGTCTTGCTAAAATAAATAACTACAGCATTTGAAGGCCAATGGCTCGGACGGAAGAACTCAGAGATCGCAACACTGATTCAAGAGGGAATTTGAACACAACTTCTCCCCAAGGATTAAAACCTCGGAAATTATCAGTCATTCGAACGCCAGGATCGGACACAATTACGCTATCTCGCAAGCGAGGATCTCAGAATAATACGCTGGATGGTGATGTAAATGAAAGTGTGCCTAATTCTCCTACCCCAATAAGGTCCCGACGAGGAAAATTACCGGATGATACTCGGTCATCGCTTGGATCGAGTCAAACATATCCTTACGAACTTGGACGTAGTTCTGCTCGATCAGAGATATTTACCTCTCCGAAGAGCACTCGAAAGCGCGTTCATGATGATATTAGCATCGAAAAAGGATTCACTGGAAATGCGAACGATGGAACTAAACATGACGACACTGATACGTCGATAATTTCTGCAGTAAAGTACCAAGGAAGGAAACTTTTCTTCTCGCTAACAGAGAAGATTACTACCAAGAAAATTAAGCTGGTTCATGATTCTCTACAAAACGACACCGAGGTAGATTCAGGCTTGAGCGAGAACGAGATTTTTAGCCCGGCAGAAGATACTGACAATGCGGATGCCAATGTAGCGCAATTGGAAGGCATGGATATTGATAGCTCAAAGGTCGACAATCCGGTCATCAATAACTCGGAAGAGTCACCAGGTCAAGAATATAATGAATATACGAAAGATTCACCTTTTGCTGAAGCTGTTGAACCAGCCAACACAAGCGAAGTTTCAAGTGACTTGGAGCTCATCAATCCTGATGATTTGCGAAAGGTTAAGCAACGAGTTTTGGGTCAGCTGTATGGAAGAATAAGGCCTCGTCTTGTAGGACTCGAAGACGCGTATGGGTAAGACTACTATTGCAATATTTTGATAGTCGTTAATGTAACTCTAACCTTTCTTTGATATAGGAAAATCTACCATCTAATGGAACAAACTATTCTCGCTCCTATACATGCTTTAGCAATGTCAAAGTCTGATACAAATGCGTCAGCTTCTGCATCGGTTACTCTTACGTCATTTCACGGAGGTAATTCAGCGCTGCTTCTAGGGCCACGCGGATGCGGAAAGTCTCTAGTGATAGATAGCGTACTAGCAGATTTGCAAAGCAAATATCGACGGCAATTTATTACGGTTAGGCTGTCAGGGTTGGCTCAGACGGATGATAAACTTGCTCTGTACGAAATCGCGGCGCAGATCGAGCGCGGAAGAAGAGCGATTGAAGAAGGCGAATCACTAGAAGGTGGAGCGACAAAGACATATCGACGTCAGAGTGCGAATCGCACCCTAGCCAGACTTGTTACAATGCTGTCGGGCCGTTCAGGGATAGAGGCAGTTAATGACTATGATGAAGATGGTCAAGATAATGAGGATTACGGCGGCGCAGTCGTCTCGGTGGTGATTGTTCTTGATGAATTTGAACGGTTTGCGACAATGCAAAATCGTCAAACGTTGCTTTACAATTTGCTCGATGCAGCACAATCGCCTCGCTATTCAGCAACTTCGAGCATTAGCAACCGGGCGCCAAGTATGTGTGTGGTGGGCGTAAGCAGTCGCATGACGGCGCCGGAAATGCTCGAGAAGCGGGTCCGCAGTCGGTTCAGCCACCGGGTTGTCGTCATACCTCATGCGTCTGATGCAGAGCGATTCTGGAATGTGTGTCAGGCTGCAGCTGCGTTGGAATCTAGTGCGTCGGCCATGGTGTCCGAACAAGTTGCAAGTGCATGGAATACTCGGTTAGCTGAACTTGGAAAAAATCCAGCCATTCGACGACTAGTCCACCGAGTGTTTGCGACGACAAGAGATCCGAGACAGGTCCACGTACAGCTGGCAATGGCCGTCAGAGCTACGACGCCGTCGTCGTTGTCGCTCTCGACAGAGAAGGTTATTGGAGTAGATCTTGGTACGGTTGAAGGTGCGGGTGCTATGGAGCGCGTGGCAGGTACGCATGATAAATTTATCTGCTCTAACTGCAAGGGATGCTAACGTTTATGTATTAGGCTTATCTGAGCTGGCTCTCATGCTGCTTGTATGCGCGGCCAGAGCAGAGATCAAATACGGTCGCAGCGAGGTGCTCGCGTCGGAAGAAGGAGGAGCTACTCGAACGCCGTCATCGAGAGCAGCAATCGGTGGCGCGCTCGGAGCTGTGAATTTTGCAATTACATACGGAGAATATCTGCTGAAAGCGGGCGAGACGAGGCTGGCGGAGGCTGCGGCGGGTGCAGTTGTGGCCATGCCGTTTCGAGTGTGGTCTCGAGAGCAGGCCTCGGCGGCGTGGGAAGGGCTGGAGAGAGCAGGCCTCATCCACGCAGCAGGAGGGTCATCCGGCATGTGCACGACCGAAGTGTCGTTGCGCGAATTGGCGACGGTTGTGCGGAGTGCGGTAGTGCGGCAGTGGTGCAAAGCGCTTTAGATAGCGGCGGCTCAACCGTGGGGCTGGACGGGGAAGAACAGAGAGCAGACTGAAAATGAAGTCGCTGACCAGAGATTACCACTCGATCGTCAAACAATTTAAACCAGCCCACCCAGATCTTTCTCTGGCTGTCGTCTCAGCTGGAAAAGCAATGAGCACGGCACGGAAGAAGTCCAAGTGCTCACAAGTCGCGTAATAAGGTTTAGCTCGGCTCCATGTCTCAAGCTGGACGGCCTCATCCAGCTTTAGCGTCGTCTGGCGGCAACGTGGCGGCCACGAGGAGCGCTAGTGCGGCCGCCGTATCGAGATGAGCGCACAGACTGCTCTGCGCCGGCCGATTGCTCCAGGTCATAAACCGACCTCCGCCCTGCGACATGCCTACTGCTCCTTAATCTTTGATGAATTCGTCGTCGAGCCATTAAAGACAGACGCGCGATGAGCTCCGACAAAGACGCTCCGGCGTCGACCCTCTCCTCCGTCGCCCCGCTCGTCGAGTTCCTGAGCTCCACCGCGCCTCCGGGCTTCGTCAATCCTCCCACCCCCAGCGCCGTTACACCCTCTACCTCTCCGCCATCCACCGCTCCGAAGCATCGTCCCCTAATGACTGATTTACCCTCAGAGGAGCCCGAGAAGCGGCCATCGACTCCGCGCACCCTTCTTCGTGCAGAGCGCATTTTCAAATACACAGACGATCATCGGCCGTACTACGACGACCTGACTGGAATTTTCGCGACACTTGCCATATCTCTTCCGCTCGAAGATCATTACATTGGCCTCTTTTCTTCGACATATTCATTCTCCTTTACTTCCAGTGAAGCCGTCGCCAACCTCATGAATCTCAAGATGCAGCAGAAAGTCAGGTCCACCGACGGATCGGGCCGCAAGGTCTCCTCCATCACAATTACCTCATATCAAGTCGACCGCTCAGGCTGCGTCAAACTCATGCAAGCATTTCTCTCTGCTCATTTGATCAAGTGTGCAAACAACCCCGAGACGATCAAGTTCCGCGATTCTCTGCTCTTTCAGTTGACTCCGAAAGGCGTTGCAATTCTCGACTTGTTTGCGCAGCGAAATGGGGTTGCTTCTCATCATGTTATCAGCCTCATAAAGTCACAATACAATAGCATGCGTTTAGTCGCTCTTGAACGTCATCCTTCTACCGACTATATTTCTTCTTCGAATCAGCTTGTTCAAATTGTTTTTCAACGCTTTGCCGGCTCTCGTCCGAATTATCATAATTCTGCGGCACCGCTTAATTCCAGTGCGCAGAACTACGGCGGTATTAATACTACAACCACTTCTGGCATTGCAGATTCTCCTTATTACGGATCAGTTTCGTCTACATCAACTTATATATTCTCCGGCAAGCAGCCTTCTCAAAGCATACAGATTTCAAGTACCTCTGCGGCTCCGCCTACCACCACCGACAATTCCGCAGTAACATCAGAGAGCAGCTCGGCTGAGATCTATACAGACTCATCATTCGGAGTACGTGTGTACGAATACAAACGACTTCATTTCAAGGAATATCGAAATTGTTTTTCTGGTGCAGCCGCAAGGCGATGGATTATGGACTGTACTACAACTATCAACGATAAAGAAGCACAAGGTCTTCTCAACGCGTTTCTTGAGCGAGAGCTTATTATCGGGATTGATATTAAATCGATGTCATCAAAGATGACCTTTCTTGTTGACAAGAATTCATATTACACGTTAACTGATACTGGCAAGCGACTTTCCGGTTGGAATTACTATGGCACAACGGCGGTTACTGCTGCTGCTGTCGGGCGTCCTAAATCACCTATTCCTCGAGTTTCATCTCCAGCTAGCGATAAAAAGCAAAGACTACAGCGAATCCTGGAAGATCCCGCACTACGATTAATTTTTAGAGAACACTTGGAAGACAATCTTTGTGCAGAAAACTTATCGTTCTATTTAGAGAGTAACAAAGTTATTGCGCAATATGAGGAACTTGAAAAAAAAGGGTTTGCATCGGCGAGTAAAGAGAAGGTCAATCTTTGCATAAGTGAAGCTTGGGTTGTTTATCACATATTTCTAGCAAGAGGATCGGCTTCTGAAGTCAATATTGATCACGATTTGCGCACGCGAGTACGCGAAGGAATGACAGCAATTGAATCGCGCAAGCCCAATGAGCATATAAATGCCGATCAAACAAAGTCATCACTCGAGCTCTCGGTTGCGAATTTACAGCAGATTATCAGTCTATTGAACGAAGTGCGGTCGCAAGTATTTAGATTGATGGCATCAGACTCAGTTCCGAAATTTGTACGGACACGGAAGGTCAAAGATTTGGGATTGGAGATTTAATGGAAATGGCAAATTTTATGTAGATGTATAAGCACGCATGAATTCATCGCTGGCTAATAGTTGCATTGTATCTAATGCTTTGCAATTCATCGATTGCTAGTCGCAAATAATAGCCGCATCTATAATAAATGATATGATATAACTCTACCACGCAATTCTGCCTTTAATTAGCTTAGAAATAGTAGAATAGTGCTATCATACGTTATATTCTAAGACATCATATCGTAAATCTGAATCAGAAAACTAATGGTCTTATAGCTTAAAATCGTTCGGCAAGACATGGATATCGTAGTACTGTTGAGAGTTGAGTAAGATCTTCGTTAGTATTGTTCTCTGCAATCGCTGATGTTTTCCGGGCGCCGCTAGGCACCACAAATGAATCATTTCCAACCTTGATCGGGTCAAAGTCTATAAGTTCTAATAAGCTAAAGATAATTTTCTGTTTGCACGCGGTGTATATGGAAGACAGAATTAGTTGGCCGACGTTGATATTGATCTGTACCGTCGCTAAGGAATTCAGATATAATAGCTGGCAGTCAATCTTCGTATAGATTTTGCCACCGAATGAATGAAAATAACTTAGTAAAATGATTGAATATCTAGCTATACTTGTACGAGTTGTGCAACCCAGAATACCGCTCAGTTAGCATTGTCAATAACCGTACTAGTCGCGGCACTTAGCACCATCCGAACACTCAATCTTCGGAGATACGATCAATCTTAAAGTCAAATGACGAAAACTGATATATCTAATCTGTGTCTTAATTGTGATAGTATGGGCATATAGCCCAGTCGTCTCTCTCTCTATTTCGGGTCTGGTACTTGTCAGGCACGCCGTCTCATCGATTACACGTGACTTCACTATAGAGTTTGGTCAATCCACACGTTCGCTCGCAAGCGATTTGGACGCTTTTACAATCAACAGAGGAACACAATTGAAGATAGAGTACTGTGTGATTGTGATCTGATATTGAGAATTATAATGGACGAATTGTTAGCAATATTACTTTAATGGTATGAAATATTTGAAAATCGACCTTTGCCTTTAGCAGCTCCGCCATTGCCTCATTATTGAACTACTCTCTCTGATAACTGCACTCCCTCCATCCAGAGTTGATATTTAATCCGATTCTTCAACTCGATATGGCAAAACGATCTAAAGTTCCGAAATCAACTACGGCTGCGGCCGAATCAGTGACTGAGTGTTCCTCCGCTCGATTATCAGGTGCTAATGAATCAAGTCCCAATCCTACAGCGCGAGATCCGGCTCAGTTTCTCTATCGCGACAACTTCGCCTTGATTATGAATTACCTCGATATTTTTGAGATTGCCAAACTTGAAGCTGTTAGTAAATTATGGCGGGATTATATTGTGAATACTCCAGAACTATGGTGTACTATGGATCTTAGACGGACGAAAGAGCCGGTGCCGTTTAAGTTTGTGAAGTCTATGGCAAAGCGCGCGGGCGATACTCTTTCAGAAGTCTACTTGTGCAATGTGCCGGTTGAAGATACAAAAAAATCACTTGCGTTGATTTTCAAAGCGGGCGAGTTCAAAGAAGGAGATGATAAGAGCGAGATTCTGATTTATCGAAGTCGATTGCGAAAGTTGTTCATTGAAGGATACACAAAATTTTTGGATCCCCCACATAAGGAGTTTTCTTCACTGACATGGTCTATTCTTTATGGACTTCGTGAAGTGCAGTTCACGTTAGATGACTTGGCATCATTTATGAAGTTATTCCTTGATGGCAAATTCGAGAATGTTACGCATCTTTATTTTTATTCCGACTTCACGTCGAGAGTACAGCATTACACCCTAGACTTTTTGCGTCCTGTCTTGCATCCTAGTTTCAAAATGTTTCCTCGTGTAAAATCATTATCTCTTGGCGGAAGATCTGCTATGGCCCCGGGACAACACGTCTCGTATGCTGAATTTGGAACTCGATCTCTTCAACGATTGGTGTGGCTATTCCCAGGTTTAAAGACGTTCAGAATGACGAATATTATACTAGCTTCAAATTCTGACTCTAATTACGAGATCTTGGATCCGCCTAATCCGTTTAGACTGGATTTTAGAGTATGTTCTGAGTTAACGGAGTTTAATGTCGCTGGCAGTACAATAAGTTTATCCAACGCATTTCCAATCTTACCGTCGTCGGTGGAAAAGTTAATATTACACAAGAGTTCAAAGGGTGTACCCAGGACTATTATTTCTGAAGACGGAATTGAAGAGTACGTTGATAACGCGAGCACAGAAGTCATGGCAGTCATTCCTGATGAATATAAGAATCTAAGGGAGGTCGATTTGGGCGGAGTTGGTATTTCCGGAGCCCAATTGATCGATTTCCTTTCCCGGTGCGATCCAAATAAGCTGCAAACGCTTTCTATCGATAACTGCTACGACGTCAGATTTATGACGAATCGAAAGTATGAGCAGGGTGATATGGAATTTTTGGCAATTCTTGAAGATTCTGACTATGTTCGAAACACATTCGATGACAGTATGTGGCGCTCGCAGTTGCTCGCTACTATATTTGTGGATCTGGTTCCTCATCTTAAGCGACTTCGTCTCGGGTTTATCTACAACATTGATGATGTGACAATCAATGAGCTACGTTGGCTGAAGGAGCTGGAATATCTCGACCTTTCAGGCACGCAAGTGAGTAGTAGTCACTTGGTCAGTCTGATTGCAAATATGACACCCAACGTTAGCTTAGTGGAGACAAATATGAAGGAGGCCAAGATGCGAGAGGCGCGATTTAGGGTTGAGAAGAAGAGAGCTAGATATAAAATCACGCCGACACATCTTCCAGAAGTTGTGCCATGGGCAATTATGGGACGGATGAGTAGTCTGAAGACGCTAGTGCTGAGCAATTGTGAGCATATACACGAGGAGGAGGCGCAGATGCTCCATCGAGCATTCAATCTGAATGTAAAGTGGAATACGCATTATCTAAAGGCGCAGATAGTGCAACCAGAGGCGAAAGCAGTCAAGCAGTTGAGAGGATGCTTTGAGCGCCACATGAAGAATATTTTGCGCGATGAGTTATTCATGCTGGATGGGAACGAGTCTATGGTTGAGTCGGAGTGGCTGGCATTCAAGGAGAAGGGATACGTCATTGCGCAGAGCGAGAACGATGTCGTCGAGGACGATTACGATGATTTGGCTATGTTTGCGTACTGAGTAGTTTCACTAAGAGCTCAGCGAGCTTAATTGATCTCGTTCTTGACCGCAATGAGTAGGTTCAGTGCTGAGCCGCGGACCCCTTAGGGCTCGGCAGCCTGCTTGGAGGTCGATTAAACGGCCGCCTACATTCTCGGCGCAGCTGCGGATATTAAAATTGCCGCAAGGAGATGCCAGCGAAAGGGGCAATAACGGTGGCGCAGGGCGGGCATTCCAGCGACGCGCGTTCGGGTCACAGCTGTGGGGCGCCGCAGAGGCGCGGGCCGGTGGCTGGTGATGCGCGCCGCAGCAGAGATACAAGTATTCGCGTTGCTCTTCTCTCTTCTTTCTCTTCCCCTTCCTCTTTCCTTTCCTGCCATCCTCTTGCGCTCGTTATCTCGCTCGTTATTCTGCAATGCGTTTCTTTTCTACCGTCGCCGCCGCTGCCGCTCTCGTTGCCTCCGCCTCTGCGGGCTACATTAGCACCAAGGAGGTCAGCGGTCGATACTTTGTTGACTCCGACTCTGGCGAGGCCGTGAGTGCCCCCTCTCCCGTCTCCTTGCTCCTCTTCTCACGCCTCCGCTAACCTTCTCCCGCAGTTCTTCCTCAAGGGTGTCGACTACCAGCCCGGTGGATCGTCCTCCTTCGCGGACGGCGCCGACGCTCTCGCTGACGTCGAGGCTTGCACCCGCGACATCGTTATGTTCCAAGGCCTTGACATTAATGTAAGTGCATCCTGCCAAGTCGCTTCCCTGTGCTTATTTGCCTTCTTTCGCTCTTCGTGACCTAGCCTCCTGTGAAGACTTTCTGCTTCATCTGTTATTCGTCGTCGTAGAATAATAACAAAATGGTTGCGGTTTTTGTTTTGCGCGCGTTTTCGTTGTCCGAGATGCTATTTTTGGCGCACGGGCGCGTTCCGTTCCTGCCGCTGGATAATGGCGCAGTGCGTGAAACGGCTTAATTTGTTTAGAATTTAGTACTAACCCTATTCCACCCAGGTCATCCGCATCTACTCCATCGATCCCACGCTGGACCACGACGAGTGCATGACCAAGCTCGCTGCTGCCGGCATCTATCTCCTTCTTGACGTTAACACGCCCATCTACGGCCAGTACTTGGACAGAGACGAGCCGTGGACGACCTACACCGAGTCATACCTTTCGCACGTCTTCCAGGTCATCGAGGCTTTTGCCGGATACAATAACACTCTTGGCTTCTTTGCTGGAAACGAACTCGTCAACAATGTTACCTCGGCCGAGGCTTCCCCCAACTACATCAAGGCTGTCGTCCGTGACATGAAGGACTACATGAAGAATAACATCATCCGTCAGATCCCCGTTGGTTACTCCTCTGCTGATGACTTGAACTATCGTGTTTCTCTTGCCAACTACCTCGAGGCGGGTCCTGCCGATGACGCCGTTGACTTCTATGGCGTCAACTCGTATGAATGGTGCGGTGAAAACACGTTCGACGGTGCCCTATATAATGAGCTCGTCGATGATTTCTCTAACTACACCATTCCCGTATTTTTCTCTGAGTTTGGTTGCAACGAAGTCTTGCCCCGTATCTTCCAGGAGGTTGACTCTATCTTCTCCTCGAATATGTCTAAGGTGTTCTCTGGTGGTTTAGTGTACGAGTATTCCCAGGAGTCTTCTGACTATGGTCTCGTCAGTATCGGCAGTGACGGCAATGTTACCGAACTCGCCGATTACACTGTTTTGTCAGCCAAGTTCGCAACTGCCTCTACCACTGGTCTCCCGACCGAAGAAGCTAGCGCTCGTCCCACTACTTACTTGAGCTACTATAACAGCATTGACGCAAACACTACCCTCCCTGATACTCAGGCCTCTACGCTTATTGCCGACGGCCTCGGATCGTCCTACAACCGTGGTGCCTTTGTTGCGCTTGATGATCTAGCGACTAACTACTCACTCTATGATGTTGCTGGTGATGAGATTAGCGGTACCATGACCACCAAGATCGCTCTCACTATTCCTACCGATTCCGCCATTGACCAAACTGATGTTGACGGTGATGATTCGTCTGCTTCTGCTTCCGGGAGCGCTTCCTCTGCGCAATCCACTGACTCATCTTCTTCCGGTTCCTCTACCTCGTCTTCTTCAAGCTCAACCTCTTCCTCTGCTTCCTTGTCGAACTTCGTCTCCAGCAGTGAGAAAATGGGCTTCGCCGCTCTCTTGGCGGTCGCCGTTGGTGTTGCTGTCGTTTAAATGATTTAGGAAGTCGAATTTATGAAACGAGTTGGGAAATTGGATCGGTGGTTTTACCTTGTCTATAGTTTTTAGTTTTTAAATCATTTTTTTCTTTTTTTTTTTTTTGTGTATTGGTGTTTTTCTTTGTATCTGGTAAATAGCTGTGCTTAGGATATATTTCTTTTTATCTTCCTGTTTTTTGGTTTTGTTTTCGATATGGTGGACAAAATTTGGAAATGAAAAAGCTATGAAAAATAATCACTATCAACCAGTCATCCAATATTGATATATAAGCTAGATAATACTCGAAACAGGATTAAACTCATTCTTAATTTGCAGGCTTTGTATATTTCCTTGTCCATTCCCTTGCCGTCTTTTCAAACTTGGCCGAATCATTCTTATATACATCAGCAACATCACCTTCAACAGCATCATCCAGGTTCGGGTGTGATAATAACGTAACTGCAAGTTCAATGACCGTCAATAGCTTACAAGCAGGTTTCCATTGATCGGTCTTGAGTAATGGAATGCAAACTGTTCCGTCATGGAGAACGTTGGGGTGATAGACCTTGGTAGCAAATTTCAACGTGGGAGGGCTGAATGGATATGTGGGTGGAAGTGTGAGGTCGAGCGTGAAGATACCACCCTAGAAGTAATATAGATTAGCAATGCTTTCGCTATTTGCAGCATAGACCAAGCAGTTTAATGGAAGAGTATTACCTCGTAGGGGGTATTTTGAGGTCCGTAGACTTCGACCTTCCAGTTCAGTAGATCGGAATCCGATTTCGGTCCGGCAGTGTAAGACAAAGAGCCTTCCTTTCTCATGTCCGCCAGCTCCTATGTTTAATTTCACTAGTCAGGAGCATATTCTCAAGAAAATATTTATAGCAATTGGTAATCCAAAGGCAAGGTATGGTACCTTGGTTATTCGTCGTATCGCCTGTGCGGAGGCCATTATTAATGTTCTGGGGCGATGATCGAATCACGGTGATTAACGCAATGGGCGATCAGCAGTGTTACCGCGAGATCAACCAAACGAGTAGTATAATTTTTGTCGATACAGGAGTGATGGAGCGCGTAGCAGGTTGTTAAATGTTATGTGTCCAAGGTCGCGAATCGCTGCAGGTTGCGATCTGTTGAAGAGTGGAAGCGAGCGGCGAAGTGTATCGCGAGTAACGTAAATGCGCGTACACATCGCGTCGATCACGGATTCTTCATAAATGAGTGCAGACAGTCTGCGCATTTCAAGCTAAAATTCAACCATTGACAAAGGCTGATAAAGAATTATATTATAATAAAATTGGTCTGATCAATTTATGACGCAGTGTACCAGTAGTCAAAAGTTCAGCAATACTAGGCGTGTGGGATAATCAAATAGCAATAAAAAATAATCATAATAATATTAGACAAGAATTTTCACAGTACAATTAGCAACGATAAATCTAATCCCTCTGCACCATTGCCAATAACCCCATACCACCAAGTAACGCATACTTTGCCCACACATTCTCACTTAATAGAATCGTAACGTATCCCACCAGAGGAATATATCCCTTTACGGTTCCAACGACCTCCTTTTCACGGTCAAGATAGTATTGCTTATATGAATATAGATCAACGTCATCCATGGCATTGTTATCGCCTTTTGTCAGTAGTAATTGCTTCTTTTGTCTATATAAATGAGGTGCAAAGGTCAATAGAGGAAGCAGAAAAATATATCAGGATGTCGAAAACATACGAAACATGATTTCGCACAACACGATGAACAATTGGGATATCTCGACCCTTGACATTATATACAACAACATCGCCAACTTTAACCCTTGCATCCCGATTCCATAAGAACAGGATATCACCTCGTTGGAAAGCGGGTTCCATTGATCCAGAGAGAACAACGACGATGGGAGAGGGCGAATCAGTCGCAACACTTAGACCTTTCCAAAACATATAGGCAGTTGTGAGAACCAGACAAAAGTTAAGAACCTGAACAAGCGATTGCCGCAGCCGCAGACCCGATAGCTGCGGAAGCATTTTTAGTGACTTGTTGTGGGGATTGACAATGAGTATGGAACCACTGTTCGTGAAATCAGCGCGCTGAGCTGGCAGCCTCGACGAGGCGCCCGTGCATTAAGGCCCAGGATAGAGCGATGGTCAGGGCCAGTCCTGAACGCAATGCGGTCTTGTTTTGGACTCGGGATTGCCCGCTCGGATGGCCTGAAAGCAAAGGCGAGATGGAACTAGAGCAGAGTTATTTATTAATCCCCCCAATAATGTATTCGGCGTTGCAGCTATGCTGAGTCTTGCCTCAGTCACAAACACGTCGAATCATCAGAGCCGCGGCTAGAAAAAACCCTAATTACAAGTTCGCCCTCTAAGTCATCAGCAAAGACTTCAGCTAGCCCTTCTCAAATATCCTCGAGCGCAGTCATCCGTCTGTCTACGTATAATTGACAACTGTTTATTTCTCTTGTATTATAATCAATGCCTGGTCGCCGATGGACGGTTGCGACCGGGAAATCGAGAGCACCTTCGTCGACGGGGACATAGAGAATGCCGGTCTCCATACTTTCGTGGTCCCCGCCACGGCTGTGATTCCCAAAGCAACAGCTGCATATTTAGAGAAGTTTAAAAAGCTTGACAACCGACTAGATAAATGGAGCGTGATTGCGAATGCTGCGTTCGAGAGCAGAAGACGGAGAGATGCAGCAGAAGCAGCAGCTACAACCGGTTCGCCATCAACTAGCGCTTCCTCACCCTCCGACTATTCAATATTCGATCCGACTTTACAGGGAACGCATCAATCTCCTCCATATCTTAGCAATACTAATATTCGACTGCAATCGGCGCTCGAGTCCGACGAAGGTCTCGAGTCATATTATCTCGGCTCTAAGAAGCATCTTGACGAGCATGTAGTTGGAAGTTCCTCAAAAGATTTGGTATTTGAGTCAACTGAACTAAATCGCAACAGAACAGCTGAAATGGAACTAGAAACGGAAGCGGAAGCGGAGGAAGAAGATGTGCTTGATGAAGAAGATATCGAGGATGATATTGCTATACCGTCAAGGGACTCTATCTCCAGTATATCCATGTTACCGGTTAATAATCCCGTTGACTTAATCACGATAAGAGATCCTACAAGCATAAGACTTCCAGCGGATAGATCAGTTACACACAAGACGATCACGGAGCTTATCCGAGGGCGAAATAACTTATCAGAAACCGAGTCTCTTATATTGTATCAGAAAATCTGCGAAACAATGATTGGACCATTCGCTACATCTCCATATATGACTAGTATTACGATCGAGATATGGGAAAAATATTTGGCCAGTGAATCTTCGCGCAAGTTTTGGCGCAAAAAAGGTGAGCGATCAGCTCCGATTGATGATGAGGCAGATAGAGATGGTGAAATTGCAGGTGGATCTTCAAGTTCAAAACGAAAACGAAAATTCGAATGGACTCATATTTACGTTTGCGCTCATGCTGGATCACCTCGAGATCGTCATGATCCTATAAAACCTCGTCGAAAGTCATCGAGAGTTAGTTTGAAGTGTGGATGCAAGGCAAGAATTACAGCGGGAAAACTTCTTGATTCAAAAGAGATTGTGGTTCGTTGGGCATGGGAACATACCGGTCATAATGATTTTTTCTTTCCTACTCTGACAGAGCTTATGGGCTATGCCGACTTTGTTCCTGAACTTCCTGTGGAGAACCTTGAATCACCTCTTGGCCAGCATCTGCAAAAGCTCATATCGAGAGAAGCTCAAGCTACAGACCAGTTAACCCGATTGCGTGAGATGATAAATTCACTGACTATAAGAGAAGATGCTAAGAGAGCTGTGAAATAATGTTTAAGCTATTGGCTTGCGCTATCTAGCAATGCTGGACGAATATTGGCTAGATTGCCTCTGTGGGAGTTTGGTTGTTTGAAATTTGGATTTAAAATTAGCTTAACTAGGTGCATTATTTATTATTAATTTGAATTTTTATATATATAATGTTGAGTTATATTTCTTCGGTATTCGTAACGCAATATTCTGAATTTTTTGGTTAATTATTGCTATAGTTGTATTATTGACCGACGATTCAAATTGTTAAGAACGACGAGAATTGGTGTACTATTTCATCTTTCTCCGATAAACATCCAAAGCATACTTGAAATGATCATACTCTCGCACAAATATTAAAAATTACATAGAAATTACAACACAACGTCAAAAACATTAGAGGGATCAAAGTCAAGTGAACACGAGCATATACCTAGGTCCCTCCCGTTTACCTAGTGCGCGAGACGGACTTCAAACATCAAAAATATGACAAATTACTACTCCGCTTCCGCCGGATCCTCCGTCACAGCCTCCTTAGTAGTCTCAACGGGAGGAGTAGGGAACTTAAATTCAGGAGAGAGAGTTATGGAAGAGTAAACATCCTGCTCCTTGAGCGATTTTCCTTTACCACCATAAACCGTCGGAATATCGTCGCTCATATATTCAACAAGCTGGCTTCCATAACTCAAAACAACAAACTTCGCCATAGTCTCTCTAGACACCAAAAGCTTCATAGCAGCAAACATCCATCCCATAATGAGGGGAACATTAAGGAAGTACTTCTTGCCCAACAGTTCGGGATAGTGGCTAGAGAAGATAGCAACCGCTGCTTTTGAAGCCTTCTTGGCGTTAGGATCCATTCGGAGGAAACTAACATTCATATAGTCATGTACTTGATCGATTTTCGTTCTTGAACTAGCAAAGTCGAGTAATTGCAGACCTCGCTCCATAACACCAACTCGCCATCTCAAAAACATATCTGTGTCGCCGAACACAACTTCCGGTTTTCCGGCAGCCTGACCGTATAAATTCCATGTGATAATATCACCATCAGGCTTAGTAGTATCTTCAGTAATAAATCCAAGACCTTCGAATTTCGAATCGTGAGTTTCCTCGAAGGCAGCCGAAAGAGGCTTAAACTCCTTTCGCCATTTCAAAGTTTCCAAAATCTGAGCACGAGCTGCGGGCACATCATACGCTTTAGCAACCAGAAATTTCAAAAGGATGCAATCTACTGATGTTGATTCACTATCAAGAATATTAAGCGCATAGATCTCGCTATATCCGGATTCCTGCACAACAGCGGGAATTGCAGACTTGAAATCGTTGAAGGCCTGCAATTGCTCTGAGGTCAACGAGGTCAGAAAGGAAGGAAGTTCAGTATTGGCCATAATTGCAAATTGCTTAATCTGAACTAAGCGGCAAAAATTTACTTTTGAAAAAAAGAACAGATAGCAAGGAAAGGCGCAGAACGTCGAAAATCAGAGAAAAAATGTCTGGATTAAATCCTTTGGGATCAGTCGTCAGCTTCACGAGCAGAATAACCTTAGATTGCTCTCGACCACCTCGATCTGATAAGAGCAAAACCCTTACCCGGCTCTCGCTTCCCTGCAACCTTGAGGAGCGACCCCTAAGATCACGCATCATCACGTGGGATTGTGCACCGTAAACATAGGAAACGTCATATATTGCGGAATAAAGCTGCCAGGATTTAGCATCTGCAGGAGATCAGAAGACAATTGGGAAATCTCTGTTTTAATTCGACTTCAAATTGTACAATTGTTGAAGAACCAGCTAATTACGCTGAAATGGAATTTCAGATTAATGAGAAATCGCTCGTGGGATTCGATGATGACAAACGCGACTCCACAATTATAGCATTCGATGATATCCTCGCTATCACACCCGGCCTTATATTCTCATTTACAGGGGATCAAGAGAAATCTTTAGCGATTCATCAGTACAAAAAATTAGATGTTGCGGCTGATGAACTGAAGAAATACTACCTGCAAGACTTGCCGCTTTACATCAATCCTAGGTCGGCGCAAATTTCAGTCATCAACTCTACATTCGCCGGCAAAGGATCAGGAGAACGGATATATGATGGAATTGTACGACCTCTCTTTAAAGAGCTCGGAATTGCCCACAGTTATATTCCTACAGCATCGAAATCGTCTATTTCCGAGTTTGGCAAGTCATTGACACCTGACTCTGGTCCGCAAACCATCGTCATTCTCTCAGGGGACACATCAATTCATGAGCTGATCAACTCTCTTCAGTCAATATCGGAGTCGTGTGATTTAGTTATATTGCCAATTCCTACTGGCTCAGGAAATGCTCTCATGACTTCCTTGGAGCTTGCTACGCCATCATCTGCAATATTTTCTCTTCTCCATGGTGCCGTACGACCTCTGAATCCTTTCTATGCCACATTTCCGGCTGGAAGTAAAGAGGTTATCCCGCCGACCGCTGATGAGCAAGATGGAAAGACAGTATCCCTGACAACTCCCGATGCTGATTCTTCCGAAGATGCTAAGCAGAAAATCTTTGCTTTGGTGGTAGTATCGTGGGCTATACATGCCGCTTTAGTTGGAGATAGCGATTCGCCAGAATATCGAAAACTAGGAAATGATAGATTTAAAATCGCTGCAAAAGAAAATCTAGAGAGAGGACAGGCGTGGCATGGCCGATTAAGTTATATACGTCCATCAAGCGAGGATCAAACTGCTACCGCGGAGACAGTCGAATTAGACGAATTGGAGCACTCATATGTGCTGACAACGAGCATTTCCAGCTTAGAGCCTTCGTTTAAGATTGCCCCTACAGCTAAGCCATTATCCGGGAATTTGGAACTTGTCAGACTTCCCTTTTTGGAAGGAGATGATATTATGAGAATTCTGATGCTTGCATATCAAAATGGAAGCCACGTTAAAGAACCTGAGGTTTTGTATGCAGAGTTAGAAAGCTTGAATGTGGAAGTTGATGAGAGTGAAGAAAGGATGAGAAGGTGGTGCGTTGATGGCCGAATTATTATTGTTCCCCAGGGGTCATCTGTTCAAGTACACAGAGGGGTGGTCGACGTACGCGGATGGTCAGTTTCTGTAGTCGTGTAGGCGCCTTTAACTGAGACTACAATGCTTAGAAGACTAGAAGACTAGAAGACTAGATAGATCATATACAGATGCCAATGAACGCTTCAATACATTTTCTGCCACTTATGTTGCTGCGGATGTTTATAAACAATAACGTGGCGACGTCAATTAGCGCACCCCAGACCATGCGCAGCTATGAGGGCGACAGTTTACCTACCGCAATAAGCCCGTAGCACGTAACTTTTGATATTTTATTCCTTTTCTCTTCAGAGGTGATCTACCAGCACTGCTCCGGTAGCTCGGACGACGACCCACTGGCTAAACGGGGCGGTGCATTACCCAGCCACCGGAGTGGCTGGGCATGCAAGCCACCCAGCAACCAAAATGCCGATAGCCCTTGCCCTCGAACAACCGGAGGTCTCTTATAAGCGTGCTTAGGCACCAAACTTTTTTCTGCTCCTTACCCCCTTCAGCTTTCATATACTACTATCGGACTTTACATACTAATACAGCGCTCAACAATGTTTTAAATCAATCAGGCAATACATCGGTATTACGGCAATAAAAATGGCTTCCTTAAAATTATTATATCATTCTTTTTTCTCAGAGAGGTTTTCCATCCGAGAAGTTTTAGTAAACATTGATCATCACGTTTGAACAGCACAATAATCGCAGAAACTTGATACAAAAATCTTGCTCATATTTCATTATGTTGCACGATCCGTACACTTCAGTGTTCGGTACTAGCAACAGTCAGAGCGGGTCTGCTGCTCCTGACAGAAATATGACAACAGGCGCCTTTCAACATGCCTCATATCCTTTCGCACTGCGGTCCTCGTCCGTGTCGCGCGAATATGGCAATACGCCAGGTATGAGAATGGATGAAGGTCCAGGTGATTCGTACATGAACACGGATATGCCTGACCTTTATGGCAGCGATTTCGATGATGATGATGACTACGACGAGTTCGGTGTCGGTGATGTACTTCTTGACGAGAGCGCCGGAGTTTGGCGTGTCGGGCGAGTTAACGACTCGAGCTCAGAGAATGACGCGATTAATCAGGCCGCGGTGTCAGATGATACAATGAGTTGGCAACATACAACTGCTTTGAATACTCAATTCACTGCACCTATGCCTACCAGAGGTCAAATGACGCTCGACGAGCTGAATTACGCGCAAATGAACCAGCAATATCAACGGCAATTACAGATGTGGAGTCATCGCCATGATGTAGATTCTATGCATGAATCTATGATGCCTCCGCCTGAGTGTCCTTTCTCTCAGACCATGGCCATGTCAGGTCAACTTCCGAATAAGAGAAAGAGACGGCCGAGCTCTTACCAGCGAGAATCTGGTTTCCAGAGGTTGCGCTTTGATAAATCAGCGGATTTGGAGATGGGCGGAGCTTAATTTTTAGAGGGGAATTGTGATTGCTATGTATTTTTTATGCAAACTATAAATTTGAAAGCCAAGAAAAATTCGTTTTGATTTTAGATAGATTTTTATTGTTTTAGTTATAGTCTAGTGGGTGGTATATATGTGAAATTCGTATTGCATTGAATAAAGAGATTCATGAATGTTTCGATATACGCGTGACGCCGTTCTTGTGTTTCCTATTGTCCTGCCTTATTTATCCTTCTCAGACAGTACAGATTTCTTCTCAGCTTCAGCCTTGGACCCCGCGGGTTTAGCTTCACCCCACGCTCCAGGAAGTGTCGATGTAATGCCAATAATCGGTGCAAAACCTTCACTCTCCACAATACCACTGGTGAGCATATTCTCTCTCTTATTCCATTTCGTCTGCGTTTGCGCCCATTCTAAACCATACTCTGGTAGAGGAGGAGGGTCTGTGACTTTCGTTACAAGATATGCGGCCGATGCCTCTGCAATTCCATACATCAGCACACCAAAGTAAGGGATTTTTAGAATAAAATAAAAGCCAACTCCAAATCCAAACAAAACTCCTTCACGAGCACGATACCAGGCGTCACGCTCTTTTTGCGTGAATGGGATCCGCGAAAAATAAGGAATCAGTAGCTCGCGACATAAGCTGCGACCACCCCAATACGCAGCAATGAAGCGTGTAAGGATCTTTCTAGGGATAAATAATCCAGAGCCAAAAACAACGATGGCGGGAGTAATTCCGACCGTTTGTCTAAATGAATAAAATGAAACCATAGGCAGCACGATTGTTCCGATATACGGGATCACGGACAGATAATATATTCCCACAGAGAGAACCGAACGGCGGATGTAGCGTGCGACGAACCTTGCAGCATTATTTCTTGATGGAGAGCCATTAACCTCATTTGCATCAACTTCAGATGTATTTCGCTTTTTGGACGAAGCATGAGCTGAAGAAGGCATATATTGCGACATTGGCGCGTAAAATCTCGAGGGCCCTTTCGTGAATGTACCGTCCGGAAGTTCGATAGGAATTGCTTTCTCGGGATGCATGTTAAAATACACTCGATCAATGAATTCCAATGATGTCATAAACATCTGGTCCATTTCTGGTCTCAAGTATCTCATAAGACCGATAAGCAGTCCGCTCAAGTTAATGACATTTGCTTCGACAAACTCCACACTTTGAATTACTGATCGCGCACGTGCGCTTGCGCCAGAGTTATCTTCCCGGCTGAGCAGCCAGGCACAAATACGTATAGATAGCTTGAAAAACCATAGAGGGATTGATATCACCAGCTGAATGAGTAATGATATAATGACAGCGTAGACAGCTTGCTTGTAGTATCGTGCATGGAGTAAATCAGGATTCTGAAGTGCGCGATAAGCCCCGAGAAGTGTAAGTTGGAATCCACGGACGATAGAAAGAACGGAAAACCCGTCTGGAGGTTTGGTTATGTATTCTGGAGAACCCATACCGGATCTCTGGACCAATACTGAATATCTTCCAGAGAACGATTGGGAAGTTGATGAATCCGTGGGAGGATCGTGACGCAGGGTCCTGTCATCTGGGGAGGGGGGCTTTTTACACGTCCATGCGGCTCAAAACGCCGTGTCCACCAAGAAAAGTCATCGCCGAGGTTGCGTTTACGTCATTTTAGCAGCAAGCAAGAAGCTGGCAGATTCGACCGTGAAGAAACCGCTATTTAATCAAGTCAGGGGATGGCTTTTTGGTGACTATGAAAACCTTAGTATTTTTGAAAAATTCAAGTCCGGATGAGAAAACCGATTCCTATGCCGTGAAGGCGGCCTCTGAGTCGTGCTCATCGTCATTCATTCCAATTCTGGCGCACAAATTTGTCGACCAAGAGGGCCTGAAAGCATATATTCAAGAACTGAAACGGCAGTCGGAGACTAATCCTGTGGATGCTTTTATCATAACATCGCAAAGAGCAGTCGAAGCCTTTGGCTCTGTGTTGTCGGAGATTACAGATAGTGAGTGAAAAGTGCCCTCCTCTACATGGAAATGCACGAGAATCTAACTTGTTCATAGCCTCGGTGCATCAATACATTCACTCCCTACCTATATTTACAGTTGGTCCGGCGACAGCATCATTTATTAAATCTTATGGATTTACAAATGTTCTCGGCGGCGCTGAAGCTGGCAACGGAAGTATACTTGCGTCAATTATAGCTTCCGCCAAATCTACCTATCTGCGTTGTGTGTTTCTAACCGGCGAGACCCATCGAATGATAATTCCTAACCACTTGAGAGAAAATGGAATCGAATGTATCGAAAGGATAGTTTATACTTCTACGGATGTTCCAGAAGCTAGTTCTCACTTCAAAGCACTCCTGCAGAAGCATGATAACAACGATGATCTATGGGTTGTATTCTTCTCTCCATCAGGCGCATCAGAGATTGCAGATACGATAGCTTACATCCGCTCGGAAGGCAATAACAAAAGGCTAAAAGTGGCTGCTATTGGACCAACTACTCAAGAATTCTTGATCAAGCATAGCATTGAACCAGACGCGGTTGCAAAGAAGCCTGATCCAAATAACTTACTGGACGAAATATTACATTCTGAAAGTTAACATTTATCCCTTGATTATAGATATATGTAAGGACATACAAGTCATGGGTCTAGAAAGCGATAACAATTGATTTACGTGTATGATAAAAAGAAGTCATATTATATATATAGTGCATTCGCTGAACATAATAGTATACTAATTCCAGCAATAACGGGGCGCCATATGCAAACTAAAAGCCATTTCCAATTTCCGATAAATAAAAACACAAGTACCGCCCAATTATTACACAACGAGTGGAATAAACAAAAACCAATTAGCAAAAAAATGATTATAAAACAAAAGCAATTTAATATGGTGATAACACAAACTTTTGGTCATCTATTTCGAACAGGACAAAATTATCTCAACCGGTATACATAATTAAAACGCAGAACGCATCGAAATCTCTAGAAACCCACTTTTTTTAGTCGCCAATATTACTTAAGAGGTCCTTCATATTACAACGAAGACGCAGAAGCAACAGCAGGTTCGGCTACAGGAGCAGCAGAACTAGCACTAGATTTGGCTAGGTTGAACTCAGACTTGTAAGTCTTGATGTTCTCCAAGAAACGATCAAAGAGGAAGGATGAGTCCAGAGGGCCTCCCTTAGCCTCAGGGTGGAATTGAGTGCTGAAGATAGGTCTGTACTTGTGGAACATGCCTTCATTCGAGCGATCGTTCAAGTTGATGAAGTACTCAGCAAACTCCTCAGGTAAAGTGCTAGCATCAACAGCATATCCGTGATTCTGAGAAGTGATGTGGCAGTGGCCGGAGGTGACATCCAAAGTTGGAATGTTGTGAGCACGGTTACCATATTTTAACTTGATCGTCTGAGCTCCGACAGCAAGAGCAAGCAATTGATGGCCGAGGCAGATTCCAAAAATTGGACCAGCATAAGTGTCCATAGTCTGCTGCAAGTTGTAGATGGTGTTCGAGCAGTGAGTAGGATCGCCAGGTCCGTTGGAGATAAAGATTCCATCAAATTGGCTAGCAACCTCTTGGATAGGGAAGTCGTGAGGGAATACAGTAGCAGTAGCGCCACGGCTAACAAGGCAGCGGATAATATTCTCCTTCACGCCGCAGTCAATGACGGCAATCTTGATGTCCTGACCAGGATTAATGGTATAGGGTTCGGGCGTCGAGACCTGGGAAACCATGTGAATTTTGCCGGGATCAATGAAGTCGCTGTTATCCTCGCCTTCGCCGACAGAGACCTTAGCTAAACTAGATCCCTGCTCTCTGAGGTAGGATACAATAGCACGAGTGTCAACGCCGGTGACAGCGGCAACACCCTGACGCTTGCACCATTCTCCAAGAGACTCGACAGCAGTCCAATGTGAATAGTCAGCGGCGAAGTCGGAAACAACGATGCCGGAGCACTGAATTTTAGAGGACTCAAAGTATCGGAGAAGATTGTACTCGTCACGGACGCTGGAGGGAACACCGTAGTTTCCGATAAGAGGTTGAGTGAAGACGACTATTAAAGAGAAGGTGAGTCAAGCGCCTCAAATAATCAACAAATAATCAACCCAGCTCGACTGATGTTGAAAAATTATAAAATTGGCATTGACAACTTACGAATTTGACCACGGTACGAAGGATCAGTCATAGACTCGGGATATCCAACAAGTGAAGTGGTGAAGACAGCTTCTCCCGAGCTGTTTAAATCAGCACCGAAGGACTTGCCTGTGTACACAGGACCATCTTTGAGAGTGAGAGTGGCCCTAGGAAGAGCGCTCGAGGCGAGATAGCGCACAGCGATAGGCTTCAGCGCGAACGCAGACTTCTTTGGCAGGCTGATCTGCTTGAGAGTAGCCGAAACTGAGAAAGGGCGGCAGAAACGGGATAGCATGGTTCCGAAATTATAAATGGGAGTTCTTCCAAATATGGTCTGCTTTCCCAGCGTCAATTAGCAAGCCGGAAAGGGAATATAGAGCTCCGATAAGTCGAGGGAAGTCGAAAACGAAGGAAAGAGCGGTAAATGTACCTGATAAGTAGTCCTGAAAAAAGACAGGAAAAAGTTAGCAAACGCTCGATACTTTGGTGGGCGGGTCTATTCGAGTGCGCGTGCACGTACGAACGGCCGCGGTGTGCTCGCCGAATTTTCGACTAGAAGAATGACGTACCTGGCAAGTAAAGAAGGAAAAAAATCTCATATACGCGGTCGCACGACTGACAAAATCACGGAAGCAGCGAGCAGACTCGAGTGATTTGGATACAAGCAATGGGCGGGAGAGAAGAAAAAATATCTGAATTTTGCGGCGAGAAAATTGTTTAAGGTTTTTGCTCTCAATTTTTTGAGTAATTCAATTCGGACTTGCAGTACAAGACTACAAGACCCTCGAAGACGCAAATCCCTTGTTCGCAGACACTACTTCTCTTTACGCGTTCTCAGGGCGCGCTCCTTACCCCGTCTGCCCTTCCTTGCCGCCGTATCACGTCTTCAGACACGCAACCGCAGTACTTCAGATCGCGCAATGATTGGCTCATCCTTTTTAAGACCTACCGCGCGCTCCGCTTTTGCGACTGCGCGCTCTTTCTCTTCTTCTGCTAAGCGCAGCGACATTGCTCGTCTTACTCTTGTTGGCCGTCTTGGAAGTCAGATGGAGAAGCTTACTTCCAGCAACGGACGCGACTATGTGCGCTATACAGTCGCAGTCAAGCCAACACGTAATTCCGAAACTTCATGGTACTATGTCGTGTGCTTTGATAGCAACTTGGATTATTTGCTCGACAACTATCAGAAGGGGTAGGTATTACGCGATCTGCCTGCAAATCGGGCGTGCGCGTGTGACACATTTTTTGGATCGTTACATCGGCGCTGACATGTCTTTATTAGATCCCTTGTCTATCTTGAGGCGAATGCTTCTCTTCAAAATTTTGAAACTGCTGATGGTCGTCGTGTCGGATCTCTACAACTAATTCAGAGCAAGATTAGCAAGCTTCTTAACGCTCCTCCTCGTCCGTCGGAGAATGAGGAAGCAGAGGAAGAGTCGGAGTAAATATTCCACATCGAGAACAGTTAGACATTCAGGTTAGCGAAGTCTTCATACGAAAAGAACGAGAACAATCATTATCCCTTTTATATCGATCAATGGTGTTACAATCTGTATAAGGTATAATTATACACTATCCCCCCTCTCAATCATCACAGTTCAGTTTTAAATTTTCTCTTTTGTTTAAAATGCCACAGTTCGAATTTGATTCTCAACGTAGCGTTCGTCGACTTTATTTAGCGATATGAATGAAAGAGATCGCAGAAATCGTGCGTTATATTATCAAACAATCTGAAACTATTTTTCTTTGATTAACACACGAAGCTCGATTATACCAAAAAGACGTTCCTAACTATCGGCACGCCAGACAACATAATACTAAACACAAGAGTTCCAAATTAATATCTATATACTGTTCAGTTGGTGACCATTTAATCAACACGAATCTCGTATTTGACTCTCACTGCCCCTTCAGGATATTCCGCCTGATTTACCGCAGCATCTTCGTCATTCTCGCTGATTGAGCAAGAATGCGGTCCACCGACAATTGCTACATTGTTTTTAGCTCCAAATTTCTCAATATCAATGTCATTATAAGGAGAATCCCAATCGAACCGAGAAGGACGACTGCTGTCGCCATAAATAGTACTAGAAGTAGTAGTGGTCATATTTGTAGATCCTTTGGTATTGGACGTATTCATATCATCGGAGCCATACGAAACAAATATGCCGGAATTGGAAATAGTGCCTCTATTGAGCCATCTCGATTTCGGGAATAGTTTGGCCAAACCAATCTTGATCATCCACTGACGGTACATAATCAAAGCATCTGCTCCGAGACCAAAGTAAACGAATAAAAAGAGACCGAGAACCGGATAAAGGAAGAAGTCGTAGCGTGGCTCACCAGTGACCAAAACATAAACAACATTCCAAGTCTCTGGGTTGTGTGTAGCTGACCAAGAGTAGCCTGTAATTCCAGCTTGAAGATTGCGCACTAGGGTGTAGAGCGACAGCGGCAGAGCGACGGCGATGATCGAGAAGCTGAAGAACAACAGACGAGTGAATCTGGAGACCGTCAAACCAGAGCTGCTAGAGCGTAGGACCTCCCGGAATTCGCGACGACGCTTGAGATAATAATACATAGTGACACCTAGAATTTATCAATTAGACAAGCTAGATCGGGTGCAATTTGACCATCAAAGGAGAGCAAAGCATACAGGAATAGTAAGTAGCAATAAGCATCAAAATTGGGCACCATAGAATATAACCCAGAAGATTCACATAAGAGTGGTCCTGAGCAGGGGCGCAACCAGTATACTGTAAAATGTAGTAGCGATTAGACTGGAAGATGTAGTAGATGGATAATTGAAGTATTGGAAGAAAGACGGAATAGAAGAGCTGAATGCCAAGTTCGAAACGCTTATCAGAAACAGTTGGAGCCATAGTCGTCTTTCCAGACATAATGCGAGCAAGACTGCGCGCAATCGACGCTATAGAAGCAAGGCTTCCGACACTGGCAATCAAGTGCAGTCTCGAAGTTATGTCGCAGAAGACCTTGCCATCCCAATATGTTGTCGTATCTTGGTTTCCGAAGGGAATGGAGTTCATAAAGACACACAAGTTTCCAACAATAGTCCAAAAGATTAGAAATAAAGCGGAAAAGTTCCTCTGTCCCCAGTGCCAAAAGAGAGGCGCTATGCACATGATAAGCGCGAGAAGAGAGGTAACAAAGAGGGGAACGTAAATCATCGTGTTCGATCAAGAGCGCAACTACCGCGAGCCAGCACCACGACTAGAAACCGGAAAATCTGAAGGAAGAAGAGCACGCTGAAGTTCATACAGTGCGGAGATATCTGGGCATATTATAAATTGAGCAGAGTGCGAGTTCGCTGTCCGAGTAGCCCCTTTTAGAGATCAAAATGTCTGGCAATCAGCGGATAGCGTAGTGAGAAGATGTTCCCCTATAGCCGTGAAGTATAGTCGTAGCCGCAAAATACGTATTAATTCATAAAGTGAAGTGTCTCAGCGCTACTCAGTGGGTAGAATCAGTCCAGCAGCCGATCGTTTGGTACATAGCTGCCGCGGACTCCCATAGGATTCCTGATTAGGCAATTCTTCACAAATCTCCTAGAAACGCGGCTACTGGCATCAAAACAGGCGTCTATGTAACATCTAAACGACAAGCTCATCAAGCATGGATGACAGAGCACTGTTCACAAGCTTGCGATTGGTGTATTCTGCTCCTTGAGCTGCTGATGAAAGATTCGTTAAGTGCCCGCTGGGCAAGTTCAGCCAGCGCGAGTAGGGTTTGAACTGCACTCTTAGCGAGAAATCCCGAATTTCAAGATATTTGTGATCGACAATCGGAGCATGCGGACCTGGAGATACTGTACTTGTTTTGATCAGAAGTGAAGAACCCTGAACTATTTTAACCAAAAAAAGGCCTAATGATCGAATAACTGGTGGAATTGTAACGCAGTGTTTCGACGGATTCAGACTGCTGCTTACATCAGGCGCATAAAGTAAAAGTCGCAGCAGAAATGAGCAGACACTTAAATCGATTGACTGCACAAGTATTGTGGTGTACTTGTTGTACGCACAGTACGAGATCGGATGGAGCGCTGCACAGTTGCGCGCTGTGACCCTTATATTGTGATTATCACGATTCTAGTGATCTAATATACCATTTTTGCAGATCAACTTCAGATTTTGAGATTGCATTATTACTGCCAATGAAGAATCGCAGCTGAATTATTTTAATCTGTTAGCGTACTTGCAGAATCGGGAGTCTTCAATAAATAGCCGTGAGTTTAGAGTATTATTGCATTAAAAATATTGAGAATATCCTAAGTATAATTTTGTCAGAACTTGAATAAAATAGCCGTTAATGCGAGGTAGTTGACCAGTAATCTGTCACTAAGGACTCTAAATTTTGAGTGAAGATCGTGATCCCCAGATGTAGTCAAATGCGAATAGCACAAGTCTTATGTTGTCTCGCTAGCTATATCCAAGCTTTAAACAAAGATAAATGATTTGCCGGTTTTTCAATGTTTGATTTTTTTCTAGCAAGAAGAAAGCGGGAGCCTGCTTGATTTTATATTAGACCTTGATCCCCTCTAGGGCCAGTCATTGATCTTCTTAGTATTGTCACCGCCGCACACGAACCAATTCACATGCTATAATTCTGATCTCTTCACTTCACTTGACACTCTATGCTTTAACTTTATTTACAAGAAATTACTTATTTTATTTGCGCGTCATTTTCTTGACTCAGGGAGCCGTTCCAGATCCAGAACCACTTGAAGGCTGTGTCGACATAGCTTCCGATGAAGAATCAAGAAAGACCGGTTTTAAAACCTAAGCAGGGACAGTTAGATCAGTAGCTTATAGTGCCAAACAAAGAAAACGTAATAGGAACTTACATTCTCATCAAATTCTTGAAACCAACGTGCGTGATCCTCTGCCGTCCGTGAAAGTAAGCCGGGGAGAGAATTGCTCGAGTTTCCACCGATTGAAGGATCCATCGACGTCGTCCGTGATGTTGCTGGACGATCCTTATCCGCAATGAGATCTCCTGCCAAATTCCTGACCGGAAACGTCGCTGAATCCGGACTGAGGTTATTACTGAACTGAGTAACAGAGACAGTCTCCGGAGACCGGCGGCTCTTCGAGTCGGATAATCGGGACATTCGTCTCGTAGTTCCACCACCTGAACTACCCTCCGGAATTGAAAATGACTGCATTCCCAAATTCGCATTCCGACCAATCTCGATATCCAACTCATCATCTGACTCTGGCTCCATTTCGACTCCAGTTTGAATTCCCAGGATCTCTAGCATACGAGCTGTGGTACCTCCAAACACGATTACTGTCAAAACAACAACCACCAAGACTGTAGCACGCAGCGAATTAGCGTCTTCGCCCTCTAAACCAGCCGCTAGCGCGACACCAACAGCACCACGCAAGCCTGCCCAAAAAAGCATCATCTGATACTCCTTTGGAAGTTCTTCTGGAACTGGACGACCAGAAGCTCGCGCGCGCACTTTGTGCACAAAGTTTATCAATTTCGAGAGAGGAAAAACTGCAGCCCATCTTGAAATGCAGATAGCAAAAGCCGTAACAATGATCAGCATCGGTTTGTATACAAGCTTAACCTCGGTGAACATCGAAAGGCCCAAATAAATGAAAATGAAATTCTCTGAGAGCTGTGCCAAAGTATGAAACATGAGTTTAGTTGCTATCTGAGTTTTCCGCGACATATTGTAGTATGCATAATGTTTCAAAGTAATTCCACAGAAGAGAAGAGACACGATTCCTAGAAATATGATTTAGTAAAAGGCTGCAAAAATAGGCGGATAACGCATACTGACCTGACATGTGGCATCCATTCGAAAAAAAGTACGAAGCGTAAGCAAATAACAGAATAAGGCAAGTTTCGATCGACTGAAATTGTCGGATAGATGAATGCTTTAGAATGAGAGCAGTCATTACTCCGACGATGGCCCCGATTAGCAACGAGATGGTGAAAGTCACCAAGAAAATACCAATACCGCGGAAAAGATCTGAAAATCCTGCGGATTCTCCGTGGAATTTCTGAGTAGTTCTGGCAATTGTTAGCCTACGCAAATAATCACAAACCAACCTACAATACTTACTCAAACATGACTATACTCACGGCATCGTTCAATATACTTTCTCCAAAGATAATTGTGTATAGCTTAGGATCTACTTTGTATGCATTAAAAATTGATAGAATGGTGACGGGGTCAGTCGCCGAGAGAGTGGCACCGAAACCTAACGCTGCAACGAAGGAGATTTTAAGACCCTCGAGACCCAAAAAGGCCCAAATGTAGATAATACATCCTAATACGACAGCAGAAATAAAAGTTCCAGCAAATGCAAAAGTTAAGATCGTGCCGATATTGCGAAAGAAGTTTGCCTAAAATCGAGTCAATCAGCGCTATCGTCCGCCAAGTTGCTTTCAGCTCAGAAGTATCCATACCTGGTGTAGCTCATAGCCACAATTGAGAATGATCGGTGGCAGAAGCATATTGAAAAAATACGTGTAGTTAAATGAGACCGCGTCCTGGATGTAATGGCCTGGGAGTGTTCGAATGATCAGACCAATAATCATGCCTGCTCTCAATGTTAATTATTCGCCCAGAGCTGATTGTAGATGCCTTCCATACCCGAAAAGATTGAAACAACAGTCTCATGAACAGCTTGGATTTTACGGACTTGGAGGTAGTAGCTTGTCCATAGAGATCCAATTAGCAATAGGATCAGAATCAGAAGCGCCCATGATGAGTATAATTCTTGTTGCGACGGATCATTTACCTCCTCTATAGGAAACAGATAATTAGACCAGCGGAACAATTATAATCTCGTAATAGCAATAGAGGCGCGAGCAACCTACCATCAGGAGTTCCCTCAAAATCAGTGTCACCCACGCGTTTAACTATGAGAGAACCAGGTTAGTACAAGAAAAGCGCTCAGTCTTGCAGACACAAAAAAACTACTCACACAGCAACTTTGTTGCTTCTTGCAGCACCGACGACAGCATCTGACGTTCCAATCTCTGCACGTTTGTGAATCAAAGGGCTATCTGACAAATAGAGTGGTGCTAATCAAATTGAGGTCATGTAAGAAGAGAAACTGGCTTCGCCGAAATACTGGTGATCTTGAAGCGCTTGTGACTGCAGAGGAGCTGCAGCTATTCGGATCTAAACTTTCGCGCACCGCAGCTGAAACAATTCGTCTTCCAAATGGAAATTAAACAATAAGAGCACTGGACAACAGCCGAAGAAGCACCGTGAGGTTGTGGTGGTGGTTCGTGGTGACTGCACATATGGAGTTAGAAACCGAGCGAGGCATTTGCCAAACACCCCGTGCGGCTGCTGGTGTGAGGCGGGACGCGACGGCGGCGGCACAGACTTTGCTGCCGCCAAGTTTGAACACTCCTCGAGGGACTTAATTAATTCCGATAGCTTATCGCACCGTCTTTTCACCAGAAAGAGCCACGAGAAACTCGCGGCCGATGCTTATGCGTTAACCTGTCGAGACGAGGTGAATCTACGTTGATCTAATTACGCGTGCGGCCTATCGTGATGTCAGTTTGTCTGGGGAGCAACAGTGATGTCCCGACCATTTACGTAGCAGGACGTGGACTCTAGTGCTCTCATAATTTGATTACTATACAACCGCATATTATATATACACCTTCGCAGAGTCAGACGTCGAGCAGAACTGGAATTCTCAAAGCCATTATGATTCTATCTTTGTAATCGCTAAGTACGCCATGACGTCATGTATGCTCGACAGGAGGTCCAGCTCCTGAGTTCACGTCTCTATTTCCGTTTTCATTCGAATGAGCAGGAAGAATGCTAGAATTACTGTTGTCGGACATATTGGTCAACATGGCCGGCAATCCCATTCCCAAGTGTGCCAAAAACTCGTCGTCGTCGTCTTCTTCCGGAGGAACGCCAGTAGTGATTCCCAAGATCTCCAACATGCGCGCAGTCGTGCCTCCGAAAACGATAACCGTTAACACAACTACGACAAGAACAGTAGCTCGTAAAGAGTCTGCATCTTCGCCTTCTAATCCTACAGCGAGAGCAACTCCAACCGCTCCGCGTAGACCCGCCCAGAAGAGCATGATTTGATATTTTTGTGGCAATTGCTCAGGAGGCAAGCCACCCGTTGCCCGAGCGCGCGCTCGCAGGACAAAGTTGATTAAGCGTGAAAGCGGGAAGACTGCCGCCCATCGTGCAACGCAAATACCAAACTGTAGAAGATAAAGCATAAGCAAGAAAAACACAAATAGACAATTAGTAGCAAGGGAGACGTACCATTGTGACCACGATCAAAACTGGCTTATACACCAACGTTACCTCGGTGAACAACGAAAGTCCCAGATAAATGAAAATGAAATTCTCCGACAGCTGAGCAAGTGTTTGGAAAATCAGTTTTATACCCACTTGAGCTCGTCGAGACATATTAAAATAGGCGTAGTGCTTCAGAGTTACACCGCAAAATAGAAGCGACACGATTCCGGACATGTGGCATCCGTTTGAAAAAAAATATGATCCATACGAAAACAAGATAATCAGGCAAGTTTCAATAGAAGGCATGGTGTTGACCTTTGAATACCGTAAAATTAGAGCAGTCAGAACTCCGACAATTGCACCGATCAATAAAGATATGGTAAATGTCATCAAGAAGATTCCAATACCCTTAAAAAGCCCAGTGATCCCCGCCGACTCTCCATGCAACTGTTGCGTAGTCCTTGATTGACAATTAGCAACCAGCAATAAATACCAAACAATAGATTGCTAACTCACTCGAACATGACAATAGACACGGCATCATTAAGCATACTCTCTCCAAAAATAATGGTGTACAGCTTTGGATCTACTTGATATGCGTTGAATATTGACAGAATTGTGACGGGATCTGTTGCAGATAACGTAGCTCCGACACCAAGAGCGGTAACAAACGGTATGTTCAAACCTTCTAGACCAAGAAATGCCCAAATATATAATATACAGCTGAATAAATAACTGGTTAGTATGTCTGCACCTGAATAGAAGGATTGCTGAGACAGCGAGATCATACCCCAAAACCACAGCTGATATGAAAGTTCCAGCAAATGCAAATGTTAAGATGGTTCCAATATTACGTGAAAAATTCGCCTAAGCAACTATTAGAGACTCGTTCTTGCAATGGACAAATAATAAGCCTTACCAAGTGTAGTTCATAGCCACAATTCAGGATGATAGGTGGCAAAAGCATATTAAAGAAGAAAGACGACTTGAAGGAGACCGCATCTCTAATGTATTGACCAGCAGAAAAACGAATAATAAGACCAACGATCATTCCTTAATAAACAAATTAGGGATTTTTGTCAAAACCTCGGCCAAACCAATATAGTAAACAAACCGGAAAGAATAGAGACAACTGTCTCATGTATGCTTTGAATCTTGCGTATCTGCAAGTAGTAACTCGTCCATAGAGACCCAATCAAAAGAACAATAAGAATAAACAGTGCCCATGACGAGTACTGTTCTTCCTGAGTGGGGTCGCTTATCTCTCCATCTGAAGAATATGTTAGAGGGTAGCGAATCGCATGTCAACGACCTTCAGTGCCGGCATACCTTCTGGACTGCCTTCGAAATCTGTATTCTGCCGCTTTTCTGCATATACTTGTGAGCAAATGCTGCCCTCCTACCAATTATAATGAAATTCTTACCCAGATAAGACACCGCAGCTGTTGTCAACCAAGACATCATCCTGGCTAGGAATCGGGGAAGGGGAAATCAATTGAAGATTAGCGCAGATGGGCTCAGCATGGAGGCGCGCTCACTGTCGTGGCCAATTAGCTCTGCGCTCTGTGTTGGCCGATTCAGTTCGTTACAGAATGAATAGGATAATCAATCTGAAACGCGGATATCTTTCATTGATATCAAAATCCAGTTAAAATGACACCAAGGAAGCTATGACGTGTTCGGTGCTGGACGTAAGGCGGTCGCTAGGATGTTGCCGTTGTGGTGTCCTAGCGCGGCTTTCCATGATGCCTGCACGGGGCCTCTGAGGCGCCGATTGAACGAGAATCCTCGCTTACGTACGTACTCCTCTCGCCGCTTAGCAAGGGAGTTCCGGCATTGGAGATAGGCGACCACGATTCCAGCACTAGAAAGCACTACAGGCAGCTCACAAATTGCAAAAAAAATGTGCCAATACGATGAATATCTCCACCAGATATATTTATGATATGCCAAACTCTATATAGAGCAAGGGTACAAGAAGTCCTACTGAGACCTGGAAAATCTACTCTTAAGCTTCTCCTGCTGTTGCTGCATAGTGCTATAAGATCTTGGGACCTCCTCCAGTACATCGCACCGTAATCTGCGCAAATTGGCCTCCATGTCTTCCCTCGATATTTCACACATTGGCATACCAAATTCACCTCTCTGTAGTCGCAAATTTGAATCTCTAACACCTTCCACCACCTTATACTGTACAATTTTGTCATACTCGGCAAGGCTCCGGTAAGGACTTCTTAAGAAGGAGCACAGTTCATGCAGAAAAATCGAGGCGTTTGCGGGGCCCAAATAATCTGATAGAATCCCTAACGCCATTCGAGAACCCCTTCTAGATTGAACATCTACCATCTGCAACATGTACCATAATCGTCTGCTCGAAAAATCAAGAGTAGGGACTGAATTGCTATCACCGCTTGAAAGAAGAAACGGGAATACAGATAATTCACGTCTAATAAAGGCACGCGCACGGCTCTGCATATCCGGCGAGCCGCGAAACCGATTCGGCGACATCGACGAAAAACCCGTATAACTATTGGACCCAATATGGCATGCTCTTAGCGAGTTGCGGTAGACAAAACGGCGACGCATTAGTGATGTTTGCTGGGCGATATCACAGATGTCGTCGTCTGATGATCTGTGGCGGCGTCTGCGAGTAGATCTGGGACTTCTGCGATTCGGTATTGAATGCTCATCGGGAGAAATCAGAGGACTCCCCCTGAAGACATCGCTTGGTATTGAAACACTCTCAGAGCCATTCTCACTATATTGAAATATGATCTCTTGCACTTCGGCTTTGCAGAGCGGACATGATTTATCAGGAGAAACTTCGAGCCATTGTGAAATACATGGAAGATGCCATATATGACGACACGGTAGCGTACGCGCCAACTTAGACAGCGAAATATTTGAAAGACATATTGCACAGTAATCAGACGTAGTATCAGAAGGGGGCGATAACATGTGCTGCAGTATTGAACGTCCCGGTCGGTAAGTCGTAACAGTGGGCAGCTGTATAAATGTGCAATACTGAGACGTGCACGTATGAAATGGCGAGGCAATACACGTGACATTGAATAGCATATCACGTTAATCGATCCGATCCGATTCAAATCCATGTCCATAACTTCGCTTACAACACAATGTCATTGAACGCTTCTTGCCTATTCTGCCGCATTATTAAGGGTATATTTTATGAATGAAGTCTATGTGAGCGATTGATATGTACTAACGCATCCAATTAGGAGAGATCCCGACCTTCAAAATTCTCGAGACATCGAAGCTCTATGCCTTTTTGGATATCAATCCACTAGCCGAAGGACACACATTGATTATCCCCAAATATCATGGTGCTAAGGTCCATGAGATTCCTGACGAATATCTCTCTGATGTCATTCCTGCGGCGAAGAAGATCGCGCTTGCGTTGGGAGCAACCACCGACGATTCTTTCCAATACAACTTGCTACAGAACAACGGCACTATGGCTCATCAGGTAAATATATAGCATAAATTAACAGTAGATTACTTGATTCTAACTAAAATTATGTAAACAGGTTGTCCAGCACGTTCACTTCCATGTTATTCCCAAGCCTACCCCAGGTGAAGGATTGATCGTTGGCTGGCCCCAGAAGACGACTGATATGGATGCGCTCAAGAAGACACATGAGGAGCTCGTCAAGAAGCTTGGTGAACTATAGGGGTTTATACCCACCAGCATATAAATCGCTTATGATGCGAACGTATATAGTGGAAACATATCTCTATTGCTATTGTACGACGTAAACTAGCTAATTCCTATCATCCTTCATGTGAGTCTACCGAAACCTTGCCTTTGTGCTTGTTGGTATAGCACGATTAGAATTAGACAATGCAGTCCTTGACTGATCTGTCTTCGAGGTTGCGACTGATTTGGCATCTGACGATGTGCCAGTTGATCTCGAAGAAGATAAAGTGTTTGTAGCCTTTCGTAAATTTGATTTTAATGGAGCCCGCTTTCTTGTGGGGATTGCGCCTCCCACACTGGTAGATTTGGCTACTGCTTCCATTTCGTTGGCTACCTCTGAATTTTGCTCCGTGGAACCGTCGTCATCGAACATAGCGCCTTGTTCTGTCATAAACAATCGTTAGCATAAGCCGTTATGCAGCATCATAATCGAAGAAACTTACGCAAAAGAACATCATGTTCATTTGCTCTCTTAAATGAATCAGAGGTAGGAGCCTAGGGTAATTAGTATTGCTCTAGTTGTAAAGTAGGATGCATCGCACGTACCTCTTGAAAATCAACACACCACGCGTTAACTTCAAGTCCATACAAAAACGCAGCAAAGCTCTCGCTAAACCGCGCAAGGTTTTCATGCATTATATCAAGGTATTGGAAATTTGTGTCAAGATCTGCAAGAGAGTCGCTGAGCTCAGAAAGCTGCGGCTTGAGAGCTTCTAATGGGAAAGCTGACGAGAAGGGGTTCGCTGAACGAGATAACGAGCGGCGAAGGGGAGTAGTTGGGCGAGAAGCCCGATGAGGGCGTTGAATTGACATAATAAGTCTAATAACGATCTTGATCTACCGAAGAATAAAAGAACAGTCTATTAAATTAGACTGTGATCACAATGGTAATCAAAGGTGAGAACTGGAGATTGAACGCGTGTTTGTTTACATCTGGGTAGGGGTTGATGCGTATATCTAAAAATTTACATAATCATAATTTCTGCGCCAAAACTGGCAAAATTCTTGTCTATGCAGCTTATTCTACGTATGTCGCGATAAATAGATACATTGATTAATGCCAGTTGTATAGATCTATTTAAAGGAATAGCATAATATACGTTAGGGCACTCCGTCATGAATATCCATATCCATGAAAAAATCTGGAGTTCATATCCGTAAGATCCATATCCGCATATCCATGGACAGGACAGTATGAGTCTTTGATTATAAATTCATAATTATTGTAAATATTTAAAGGCCATTGCTGTCCCCAGTCCCAGTAGGTGCGGAACGCACGACCACAAGGCTCCCACGTTACTATAATGAAAGTAATCCAGAGCCGATATTCATCCATAACTGGATAGCAATACTATATTTTCTTTGACAGAGATCGCAATCCTTTCCTGTTCGTCACAATATTAACCATGGGAGGAAGATCCGGTATGTCCCATATTCGAGAAGATTCCTTGGAATTTGGCAAAGGTTCTTGCGACCGTAAATTAGCCTCCAGCACGCTCGACGACTTTAGTTTCTTAGAAATGCTCTCATTGCCTGCAAGAGAAATACTCTTGGCAGTTGTCCTCTGCTGGAATCCAGCAACATTATGATTGATACTTCCATGTTGCTTGAGCCGCTTTCCAGGTATGCCAAAGTCTTTCTCCAGTTCTCTGTTTTCTTGAAAATCTTGCGAATTAAATGACTCCGGAGGTTCCAAATGCTCGCCCTTTTGGACTAGGGTAAGATTCAAATTCTCGTCAGGAGCGTTCAATTCTGTGCCACTAATTCCATTGCGTTGCGGCGGCATTGACGACTTCATGGAACCCAAATTCACAGCTTTCGATTGCATACAAGAATTGATATCATCTCTTCGCTCCTGTTTGATCGATTTGGCTCTAGAGTTTTGCGTGACCTCTTTGTTTCCAAAGGCAGACTTTTGGGTGTTGAAGATGCTGCTATCAGTATTCTTTAATCCCCTCATTTCTAAAGCACGATGACTATGTGGCAGCACATTATCGCCTTGTATTGCTCTTCTCCCTTTATCCTTCTTGTCAAGTGACGAAGACGATTCCCGATCACTGTCAGAGGGTGACGTCTCCTCGGCAGGTACATCACTGGTTTCAAAATAGTCCTTAACAGCCATTCGTAGTTCTTCTTCCTCTTGACTTCGTTGCAGTAAGAGGCTATGTTTGGCCAGATCAACGCCAAATTGAACTGGTGATGACATGGGCGGTTCTGTCGGAGGAGCAGAAGATGGCTGCTTCTGAGGGTCAGCATCAACAGATCTGTCAGCCTCAGAACTGGTGCTTGGTGGTAGTAGTAGCTGCGGAGAATCCTCAGGTAAAACAAGAGAACTTTTTCCAGAAATTCTGCGCCTTTTTCTCGTCGGCAATAGTCCGCTATCAGCCAACAGTGCATAATCAAGTTGTGGCGCTCGCGAAAAGCTATCTTCCGGCACATCTACTCGGAATCCTGCGATACCTTTTGAGAATTTCTGAGCACTATTTGCTCGCGGAAGTCGATTTTCTTGAATCGTCCCGCGTCTTTTCAAATTGATAACGGACGAAGTTTCAAGGTGCTTGCTGTTGGACGTTGAGCTATCTAGCCATTTATGGATATCATTTTTATCCGAACCTTGGGGTTGTGGGGGTAGTGACGGAGATGCTTGGAGGCCATCGGACTGAATAAATTGTTCATCAACCGTAGCAGTCTTTGATACTTCCGGAGATGGCAATACTGCATGTATAGTACCGCCATTGTTCAGAACACAAGCCGCGAGATAGTCGGGATCAAAGTCACAGTAGCTCTCGTCGGAAAGAGCAAACAGTTTCATATCGCTAATAGAAAAAGTAAAACTCACTTAGTATAGTTCCGTCTAATAGCAAATATACTGACTTACTCATCATAAATACGTTTATGTCTTTCGATAATTTCGTCCTTCAGCTGCCCGATTGTAACCGCGGAATTCGTGATATGAATGAACTTGCGAACAGTCTCATAGACAAGTTCACGGCCCTTTTCGTGATCCTCTAGCTGAGTATTCAAAAACTGACCCCCTTGACTGTAGACCGAGTCTTTCTGGTTTCGACTTGCATCTGAATCCCCGGCGAGATCAGTTTGAAATGAATTTGGAGCCGGGTCTTGCTGGCTCTCGCGACGCGCTTCTGGCGATGAAGGAGGACGAACCACTTTCACGTGAAGCAGAAGCGACGAACCTTCGGATTCTAGCAACCTAGAGCTCATTACTTCTTGAGAAGACCCTCTCTTCCAGCCAATCCAAGGACTAGAGGTGTGGCATCCGCAGTTCTACCACGGGTCTACGATTTATATCACCGAGACGCGTTGCGAGCATCCCCTGTTAAAGCTTAAAAGGTCCTGGGTTTTTGCGGCTTCTTGAGATAATGGGCACGACTTACCTCGCTTAAGAAAATAGGATTTGCTTAGAGTTTAAATGCTCCCCGGCAGAATTGACTAATCCGCCGATTTCGCTCGCCGATTTTTTGGAACGCCTTCTGTTTTCTTCACCAGTGGATAGAATCATATACAAACGTGGTTGAACGCCTGCGATCTTTGACATTCTATATTTTTTTGTCGTCTGTTCTTGTATCTTTAAAGCATCCTTACGATAATTGATTTGGCGATTACAAGACTACTAACCCACGCCGTGCTATCCTAAGTAACAGCGGTCAGTAATTTGAACACGCGCACCACTCGCATTTTGTCCTCAGAGATATATCAATGACTGCCATTGGCGAAACACATCGGGATTCCCAGCGTGCTCAGTCGACGATTGCGGGTTTGAACGAGGACGCCTTTTCGGCCCCCTCTGGCACTCCTCCATCCTATGCTTCCATTCCAGAATCTCTTTTATTGCCGGACGGCACTCCCGATTACATCCGACTTATTCTCACGTCCAATGTATACGACGTTGTTAAGGAGACTCCTCTTACAACAGGTATTAATCTCAGTAGCAAGACGGGAGTCAAGGTAGTTTTGAAACGTGAAGATTTGCAACCGGTGTTCAGCTTCAAACTCCGAGGTGCGCATAACAAGATTGCCCAGTTGTCTCAGGAAGAGCGTTGGAAAGGTGTTATAGCATGCTCTGCTGGCAATCATGCTCAAGGAGTTGCTTACTCTGCTAAGCATTTGGGAATTCCCGCGACTATTGTTATGCCTCTTGCAACCCCAGCTATCAAGCACTCAAATGTGGCCCGCTTGGGCTCAAAAGTGGTCCTGTTTGGCGAGGACTTTGATGCGGCAAAAGCTGAATGCGAGAGACTGACTTTGAAGCATGGACTTACAAATATCCCTCCCTTCGATGATCCCTACGTCATTGCCGGTCAGGGAACCATTGGTATGGAACTCTTGAGACAGATTGATGTGAAGAGCCTGCAGGCTGTGTTTGCTTGTGTTGGCGGTGGCGGCCTTATTTCAGGAATTGCAGTCTACCTAAAACGCATTGCTCCTCACGTGAAGATCATTGGTGTCGAAACTTATGACGCGGATGCGCTGTACCAGTCTCTAGGTGCCGCAGAAAGAAAGACCTTGAAAGAAGTGGGTCTATTTGCTGATGGTGCTGCCGTAAAGGTTGTTGGAGAAGAGACGTTCCGTTTGTGTTCTCAATATGTCGATGAGGTTATTCGTGTGAACACTGACGAAATTTGCGCTGCGATGAAAGACATTTTTGAAGGTATGTATGCATATGCTTTCATGCTTGTTATCAATATTGTGCTAATCTCTGCACAGATACGAGATCCATCGTTGAGCCTTCGGGTGCCCTGTCAGTCGCTGGAATAAAGCGCTATGTTGCCACTCACCCAGACTTGGACAAATCTGGCGCCTACTGTGCTATTCTATCCGGTGCCAACATGAATTTTGACCGTCTCCGTTTCATCGCAGAGCGGGCTCAGTTGGGAGAAGGGCGCGAAGTTTTCATGATGGTTACTATCCCTGAAACTCCCGGAAGTTTCCGAAAACTTCAGGATGTTATATTTCCTCGCGCCATCACTGAGTTCTCTTACAGATTTGCTGGAGACTCCGAAGCTTACATCTACATCTCCTTTTCTGTGGCTGATCGTGATGTTGAAGTGCCTGCTGTCATTGAGGAGCTATCTGCCAAGGGCATGACTGGTGTCGATATCAGTGACAATGAACTTGCAAAGAGCCACGCGCGTTACCTTGTTGGCGGCAGAGCTAAGGTTGAGAACGAGCGTATCTACCGATTTGAATTTCCGGAGCGCCCAGGTGCTTTAAAGAAATTTTTGGAAAGCTTGAAGATTGGCTGGAACATCACTCTATTTCACTATCGTAATAACGGAGCTGGTAAGACTTTTTTGAAACAGTCACATTTTTCACTACTTCTAACGCTAGTCTACAGATATCGGACAGATCCTCGCTGCCCTCTCGGTGCCTCCGGAAGAGTATAAAGATCTTTTAACTGTACTTGATGATATTGGATATCCAGCAGTCGATGAAACTGATAACATTGTGTATCAGAACTTTATGAAGGCCTAACAAATCTGATTGACCGTTGGCGCGTTGTTTGGTATATTCTAGAGATTGCAAATTGATGTCTTAATAGAGGCTAATAGATATGTCAATGTCGCATAATAATTCCAAACGTATGCGACGAGTGCTATAGTTTCACATGTATTGCATTAGATATGACTATACTCCTTCTTGAGCTCCTATGACCATTTCTTACAATGTACATATTTGTCTACTTCTTTGTATCTCCTTTCCAACCCATTCCTCGCAGTAGTGCAAATCCAAAATCCTCAACAGGGATTGCCTCGTAAGCATCCAAGTCAGGAGCATCCGGCCGCGAGGCAACATCTAGCCTGTATGCGTCTTCCTCAGTCAGAGTCGGCCGCATCTGCTCGGCTGACAAATTTGTAGAAGCCGATTGCAGTTTAATGACTAGATCAGACTTGACTTCGTCATCTTCTAAAAACTCTGAGGCAATCTTCCTAATTGCCTTGTCTTCTTCGGTCTCTTTTTGAGGTTTCAGTTTGGCTTGCGTATTATCTTGTTCGATATCTACTTCCGTCTTGATAACTGCAGTAGCTTTTTGCTGAAAATCGTTCTGTAAACTCTCGGTTGGCTGAGTTCTATCCCTAATTATTAAGCCGTAGATTTGTTTCCGCTTCCTCTGTTGCTCCTGTTCGTTCGCTTGCCGATCTCTCTCTGCGTCAATGACTGATCCCACAGGCATATAAACCGCCCGCTTCCGTTTCGCCTCTTCTATCCAGTTTTTGTTTTTCGGGGGAACAATCACCAATGGCGCTTTTTCTTCCTTCTGAGTAACGGAAATTGTATTGCCATTCTCCGTATCAAACCCCGTAATCAACTCCGTAGGAGAAGGCGACCGTTGTCGCTTATATCCTCGTCCTTGCAATGTAGCTCTTCCATTAGAGCCACCCAGTTGAATTGACAATTTACCTCCAGCAGGCTTACTTTGCGCTCCATTCTTACCATTTCCTCCTTTTACACTTCCTCCTAAAGAAAACGAGAAGGCTGTTTTTGGCGCGCCACTATTCGAATCTGTGGTAGATACACTGCTCGAAGAGCTAGCGGTAGCAGGGAGAGAAGTTGGTGGAGAAAGAGGCTTCGTGGCAGGCTTGGGCGCTTTTGAAATTGATCTTTTAAACCCCGACATGTTTGCGACGGCACATATGTTCCACTTAGCCCTGATCCAGCTCCAGGGTGTCCTATAAATCGAGATACTGTCGTCGAATGGTAGCATTCGTCGCGACTTCGTCATGATGAGAGAAGGCTTAAAACCTTAAATATTATTGCCCTAACCCACAACATTAGTGGCCAACCTTGTTCTGGGGGGAAAAACTAAAAACTGATCATCTCAGAAGAGATGCAATAATTCATCAGTTCCTATATTTGCAGAAGCGACTTTAGAGATTTTAATATTTCTGCGATCTTCAGATATCAGGTTTATTTTTACAATAAGTTTACTTGATTAACTAATGCCGCCAAAAAAGGGCAAAAAGGCAGCTGCGAAGAAGCAGGTTACTCAGCAAGAACCTCCTCATTCAGAGGACCTGACATCCACCGACCAGCCGGCACAACAAGAGGAGAGCAATTTACCGACTGAGATACAAGAAGAAGATGCAACCGATAAAGAAGCTCAGAGTTTGGTGCAGGGCGAAATAACAGAGATGCCAGACTCGCAACTTGACGTAACCGGCACCGAAAGTACAAGATCCGGACAACATGAAGACACCGTCGGCAATGACAAAGATAATGAAGCAACGCCGGAGGTTGATGCTGCAGCGAAGGCTAATGCCCGAAGCGAGAAGTTCAGACAATTGAAGATGCGAATGGTAACTTATCTAATAGCAACGGGATTTGTGTTTATCAGATCTAACTATATATTATAGAATCAATCGACTGTGCAGAATAAACAGGAACTTTTCGCGGAATATAGACGACAAAAGGCAGATCCTGCTGCCTTGGCACGTTTGGAACGTAAGAAAGAAGATGCCGAGCTAGAGCTTTCTAAAATGGATGCTCGCGACGAAGGCGAAGACTTTGAACGCAAGCGTGCTTGGGACTGGACGATTGAAGAGACGGAGAAATGGGACGAGCGGATGGAAAGAAAGAAACAAGCAAAGAAGAATTCTGTATTTGCAGGTATGATCACTGATCAACTTTATTGTTATTGGGGTAGTGAGAATGCGTTTCCAGAGGTATTAATGCTGATACTAACTGACACCCATCATAGATTATTCGCTATCGGCTGATCGGGCATATCAGCGAGAACTGCGAGAGTTTAAACCAGATCTAAATGCATACTTACGACAAAAAACGAAAGCATTGGAGAAATCAGGACGAATTATTGAAGGAGAAAATGGACAGCTGATAGCAGTCGACGAAGACAAGTTCGACAGCACACATTCCATTCATTTCGCAGATAATAAACCTCCTAAAGATGCGGTCGACCGGTTGGTGAACAGTATCAAAAAGGGTGATGAACAGCGGCAGCGAAAGAGTCGTAAAACCAATGATGACGATGATGTTATGGCAATTAACGACAAGAATAAGCAATTTAACCAGAAACTATCCCGTTACTACGACAAATATACGAAGGAGATCAGGGATTCGTTTGAACGAGGAACTGCTTTATGATTGTTGCTATACAGTTTGTATATACAATAATTTTATTTACGATTTCATCGTAAATGTGAGAGTGTGTGAAAGATCTTGGTTAGAAAATTAGTTACGTACATTATTCTCATATGTAAGTAATACATCACGCAGCAAATGAAGCCTGTCTGGCGAGCTGCATCATATCATCTCTAGAGATAACACCATGCACAGCCTCGTCTTCAATAGCTTGGATAGCTGCACCTGCTACAACTGAGGTAGATAATGGTTTGAGCGCCTCTCGAGATATAATCGGCGCGTGTCCTCCAAGAATGTCGTTTACAGTACCGAGGGCTTTAAGGCCCATTGCCATAGTCATAGTCATTGAACTAGCAGGATCGAACATGAAGCCTAAATTATAATTAATTAATGCTTTAAAGCGTCTTGCATTCTTCCGTAATACGTACCAGGTCGCAGAAAGATTGGACGCAAAGATGGGATAGCTAGAATACTATTTTCTGCTTGTTCTTTGGTCTTAAAGTATGCTTGCGGAATTCCAGGAAATTCGCCGGCCGCAGACACATAGAGGAATGGCTTTTCAGCCTTTGCCGATTCAGATGTCTCTTGAGCCATTTTGATAGCTAAACTGAGTAGTTAGTCTCTATACCGCACGCAGCTTTCTTTCTTCATCTTACCCAAATCGCGGTTCAATAACTCGTATGATATTTCTCCGTCGATCCGGTGCTTCAGCGGGTTTCGGTTCCATTTCTGTACTACCTTTCCAATGCCATCTAGAGGCGATTGACTCTTCGCGAAAGTTTTGTAGTAATTGGACTCAAGCAATATGCCTAGAGTATAGACTACTGCGTCGGAAGATTCAAGGAAATGTTGGATCTCGCTCGATGTGGCTTTAGAAATATCGAATGATTCGAAGTTAACTGAGTTGGCCCATTTAGGAACTTTGTTCTTAAATGAGCCAGCACCAGATCGGCTAGAAAATAGCAGCTTAGAATTTGCTCTCTCTCTCCACAACAGACGGTTATGTTAGATACCTTAAAGATGTAACGTTCCAACCATGCGCTACCGCTTGCTCGCAGATTCGCCGACCTAATTGTCGACAATGTCAGCTTCGTGCAGAGTCATTATGCATGAAGATGTAAAAATTATACCTAGAAATCCAGTTCCGCCACAAACTAATAGTCGTTTCATTGCAGTAGTGATGATGTGGTAGAAACAAACTCTGAGCTCGAGCGAGCATTGGCTTAATCACGAAGTTCGGGTTGATCCCGAGCCGCAGATGCGATCGCGTAAATCCAAGGTCCAAAGGCATCTTCGTCCCTAGCTTTCATGTACCCTCGCACGCTAACGAGAATCAGAAGCAGCGAATACTGAACGACGCGAAGACACTAGAGAACCATGGCCTGGAAAGCAAGAGCAAATGTTGTGTCATTTCCCATCGTGCGTTACTCGCATTGCTCTGTTCCAGTTCACACAGCTCTACCCACAAGCCAGCTCCCTTGGATCCATTCTCCGTACGGCGACTCACTTTCGATTTGCTTCGAGTCTCTCTTTGAGCATTCTGTTCTTCTAAAGATTTTGTGGAGATCTCAGATTCTGGTCTGATTATAATTTCCTGCTCAAGCGCGTCGATAGCTGATGGTTGTGTCTCACACATTCGTTGATCTAACTAGGATAATATCGACCTCGCGAGCACTTGGAGAATCAACACTGATTCTCCATTTGTGGTTATTGCCAGCTCTCCTAGGATTGGATTAAAAGTGGCATCGATTGAGCCAGACGACAGAATAACGGTCGAAAACTGTACGCGTTGATCTGATTCGATTTCATTACTGATTATTCTTGTAGTCCCGACGAATCCAGGTACGCTTTGAAGATGATCATACGTACTCGATGTGCCTCATGCAGTTTGAAAAGTATAATTGTATTATAAAAAGGGTTACAGGTTCTGCTGCCTCCTTGCCGGATTCTCAATTGCCTTTCAGTCAGCCTGAATTCCCCTCCGCTCAGTTCACGCCTGCTATGCCGAAATCTCAAGTCATATTCAGTCCAATGATAAGTCGAACTAACATTCAGAGAGGTGAAACTTTAGCTATCTCGTCAATTCCAATTCATTATTCTCAAACCTCAAAGCAGTCCGACATTGTGGCACTTGATGCTACTGCAGCGCCGAAGACTACTAACTCACTCCCTCTCTCTAACAATCTGTTGGGCACTGCAAATGACAGCTTTAGTGACAGTGAGATATCAGAGTATATTCGTGATTGTCTTCGCGATCCCAAGTTTGTTAAACTGGTACATATCATCTACATATTTCCTGTTTTAAACCTTTACATAGTACTAACTCTTACTCTAAGTGTGAGCAGATTGATCGGATGTGGAATCGATAGACATTAGCAAGAGCATTGGCTCTGGAAATTTAGCTTTACTCAGGATTAAATCTATAAAATTACATTTCTTCTTCTACTCTGGGCAATATGTTATCTAATCACCGACATCAGATTATGTCATTAATTTTGTACAGAACCCTTAGATATGTAAAGTATATAGAAGACTACGTCATTGTATTGGTGAAAGCCGCAAAAAAGTTCAGCTCACGAGTGCTACGGCAATTGAACTTGCCATTCACGATCAGACGGTCGAATCTTGTTTTTAGTTAGTCTATAGTTGGGCCAGATTTACATGCCATTTGTTTGAATTATATTAGTTTCAGTATGACGCAAGATGTCGCCGGCAAGAGAGCTTCTTGACTTGCTACAGTATTACATTGCTACTGACGCTGAAACAACTGTTGTCTCTGATGCTGAGAAATGCGAACAATTCAGATCAAAGGTTACGGCGATCCGACTAGATGACACCACCAGGTACGCCAGTCTTTGAATTAGTTTTGGAAATAATTACTCAATTCGCGACCGTAGATCTGCGATAGGCGAAGAACCTCAAGTTTGGCGCCAAATGAGCACTACTGTGGAAAAGCTGCGCAGGACGGAAGTTATCAGTTCTGAAGAGCAGACTCGTCTAAATCTACTTATCCAAACGATGATGTCACTTATTATGAATTTACTAGCGGGCGGAGAGGCTGTACAAAGACAAGCGTACGGAACCTGATATGCTCTGGTGATGGATTATATATTAACATTTGCGACAGGATGATCTATATGAAATCTGAATTGTTTAATCTTCTAGAAGACGAAAGTGTGATAAAACGTGAGCAATTGATCTTGGAATTAGATCCAGAGATATCTTCTGACCATTTTTTCAATCTCTAGATTCGTTATGCGTATACTGCGTTCGCGGACTCGTTAACTTAGGTGCTGCAAATGACAGCGTGAAGGAAGTACTATGGCCCGATTTTCTTAAGCGATTCAGCCCGTCCACGATCGAATTAATATGCGACTCTTTTGATCATGATGGATATTCTGCCTTTTTGATTTTCGTTCTGGGATTTTTGGGGACTTCAGAAGAAAGGGCGTGAGTCTCGACTAATTTTCATATTTATTTTGAAATGCAAGTATTCTTACTAAATAGTTAGATCATCCTTTATGAGGTCACCGGTGGGACAAAAAATTTATTTACGATTTATTGAAAATGTCGATTCATGGATGGAAAGTACGGGCGACCAGAATTTCGATCTCATGTACTCGATAACGCACGCCCTCATCCGATACGGCTACTTCCCGGAAATTTTCACATTATGCGGCGATTTGGATAGTATTCCATCTGAATCTCAGGTTGTAGCTTTGAAGCTTCTTGATGGCTATTTATCATCTCCTAAAACAACTACCGCAATCAACTGTATCGAATTAGCTCAATTTCTATATAAAGACACATTCATTGAGATCAGTAAGCCGCTTAGCATTCAAGTTATGACAAAGAAGGTTGAAAGCGCGTATAGTGAGCGCATTGCAACTTTTATTTCAGTGATGATGGAATGCATTATGAGTTTATCAGCTTTATTGCAAGATATTAAAAATCTATTCATTGAACTTGGATGTGTGACCGAATTCATCGACTTACTAAAGCGCGCTGATGATCTGATTCCTCGTCGAACACTGAAAAATAAGCAGAGTGATGAGCAAACTGCAGGGCATAGTTATGAATTTCCAACTCTAAAGAGGCAGATAGTGGGGCTGCTCTCGTTTCTTGTCGAGGGAAACAGACAAGTCCAGGATCAGATTCGAGAGTGCGGTGGTCTACCAGTGATTCTGTCACAGTGCAACATCGATGACAATAATCCGTGTAAGTATTTTGTCCTGGATTTGGGAGTGATTGATGCTGACATGCAATGATTTAGTTATCCGAGAATACGCTATTTTGCTAATCAAAGGACTTCTGGCCGATAACAGGGAAAACCAGGAATTTATTGCGAGTTTAGAGGCTCGTGAAGCGGTCAGTTCTGATGCTCTACATGATGCAGGCTATGAAACGCAGATAATAGACGGCAAAGTATCTCTTCGTAAACGATGATACTTTTATGAGTTTTGCTTTATGTTTTCTAAATATAATAGGAATTTGAACGTAGCCAAATGTAACTCTATGTTGAGTATGCCAAATAACTGGAAATGATTCAGGAATAACAAAAAAAAACCTCAAACGCAAATCGAACTCCACCGGAACAAATCATACAAATGAACGCTATTGGAGATTATATGTTCTGTCTTAAAATATTTTCAAAAATTGCATCTCTGTATAAAATATAGTCGGCTCTCTTCAGAAGTGACATTCTAACTCCTATTTGTCGACAACTCCTTCCGTCGAATGAATGTTCGGACGATTCCATGTGCGAATATGGCCGTCGTGGCAAGTGATAATCAGGCTATCCTCTCTGAAATGTAAGCTTGAAAGCGGATCGGGATCAACTTGCTTGGCCTGATGAAAGAGATTAGCATAGTGCAACAGATTTCATAATTGAAAGAAGTACATACCATTACCGGTGGAATGATGGGTATGCTAGCTTTTGAGGCAATCGGGTGATATGCCTCATCTTCCTCGACAGCAATCGCGTTAGAATCTGATCTGGCACGTCCAGAACGTAAAGATTGAATATCGTTTAGAATTTTGCTATTAGTGCTGTAACGAGAAGAAACGCTTCCTCGATGAGTTGTCTAGCATCAGTATTAGTATTATTAATTCAAGTGATTGAGGCAATTATTAACACGGTGACTTACTCCTCTCGGTCGATGCAATGCCTTCACCGAAAAATCCCACAATAGCAGTCGGCAATCATCGCCCACACTGCCCAGCCTATATACTCGCTCATCGCACCGCCATGGGTCAAATGCCACGGATCGAACAAACGATTGATGTCCTTGGCAGCGCGCTACGAGGGAGCGAGATGAGAAGGACCAAATCGACACCAGGTCGTCTTGTCCACCAGTCTAACCAAATTTCGATTAACAACTAGACTAAATATCAGAGTTTTAAATTGACACTTACCAAAATATAGCGGCCGTCAGGCGACCAGCACACACAAAGTAAACCGCCATAATAACTGCTAAACACATCAACCAATCTAAAAGCCGAACGTTAGCAGTAATCTTGGTATAGCAAATAGACGTTCAATCTTACTTCTCTCTCAGAAAGTCTATAATTTTCAAATAGCCATCCTCAGAAACAACAGCAATATGAGTGCAATCAGGAGAAAACGCAAATGCTGTAATAGGCTTGCGAGAAACATTCCAGTACGCAACAGGATTATGTTTCTGTGTTCGCTGATTACCGTGTATGCTCTTTACAACTTGAAAACCATCCTTGGACTCCTTGCGATCGTCCGGAGCGACTCCGATATTGAGCTCGTCTTGAAAATTCGAATCGTCCTTCTCCTTGTCGTAAATCACGATTGAGCCATTCATGTGTCCCACCATGAACAAATTCTCAGATCCAGGAATCCATTGGATATCAGCACATGCAGAATTGTTAATTACGCCCTAAATGCACATGTTAGTGCTTCCCTTAGAACGAGGAATATACGTATGTATGCTTACATTCTTGTTCAATCTATTATAGCGTGTGCTCATCGGATCGTACCAAATGATATCTGAAGACGAGAACCCCAAAGCAACATCAATATGCTGAGAGCTTCTCGTGAGCTGATTAACATCGTGACAAATGGGATGCGCTTTGGTGAAGAGAACTTTAGAAAGAGTTTCGTGCTACAAATAGTCAGCTTATAGATATAGGGAGCAAAGGGACTCCAACAACTCACTTTTAATGTGGGAGAGGCAAAGTCCATCCAATTGAACGATCGATTGATGTTGGCAAAGAAATACAGGTCCTCAGAGTGTCGCTCACTAAGTCGCTTAGCGAGATGCTCATGCGGAGTAATGCGCGAGACAAAGGAACTATTGCTCTTAGCCATGTTGTTTTTTGGCTTCCTCTTCTTTGCATCTTTGGACGATGGAGGGGGAGATGCGACTGCATTCGCAAGGACAGCGCTAAGTGCATTCGCGTTTGGGCTAGTCTCCATGTAGGATCCAAACTGAGACTGTGATACTGAAGATGGCAGCACTCCACTGAATTTAGACATTCCGCTAGTAGATAATCTGTCGCTCATATTGTCGTCATAATCTGCACTCGATCCCAGTGAAGAGCGGGTCTCTACAGCAGAGAGCTGGTTGGTTGCGATAGGATACATGCCTGGGATGGAATCGTTGCGGTACTTTATACGGCATAGCGAGAGCTTCACACCGGCGGTAATAGGAACAGGGGCCGTAGATAACGGATTCGGGTTGATAATAGGCACTTCAGACGGATGCGGCGGTGGAGTAGCGAGATGGATGTCTTCGCGAAGAGTGTACTGACCTAGAATAGCGCGATTAGAGTGACCTGACACAGAACACGAGGGTACACTGGGAATAACATCCCGCACAGCCTGACGAGCAAATGCAACACAGAGACATACCTTCACCGGTAGTGAAGACGTATTCCTCGCCAGTAGGGAACTTCAGAGTGTTGTGGGTGTCGAGATTGTTCTCTCTCATCTGCGCCAGAGCCGCCGCATAAGCAGGACTGCCGACAGGGAACTTCGGAGGCGGAGGAAGCACAAACATGGCAGCAATCTGAACTGATGAAAATTCTGAACTGATGAAAATTACAAATGAGTGGCGAAAAATAAGATACCCAGATAGAAGCGGCGGCCGGGGAAGAGTGACTTGACGGGAGAAGTCGCGCGGAGTGGACGCAGACGATCGAACGCTGCTGCGGAGAAGACCTGGGGTCACTAAAGCGGCCCCGACCCGCTCTCGGGGCCAACAGCTCACGTGACTACGGGGTATGCGCCTTTTGATGTTATTATGTCAGCCATATTTGGACCTGTGATTGCCGGCGCTCTGATTTAGCTCGGTCCTGCTAGTATCATTAAGGCAGCCCTGGTTGGCTCCCTCATCTGTGCGATTTCACGCTTTGAGATTGACGGAATTTTACTACCACTAACTTTCTATGTCGTCCGATGTTCGGCTCGTTCTGTGTGGGGACGAAGGTGAGCTTCTTAGGTATTGATGCGCGGTTTGGGACAGAGCTTAACAAAAATTTGAAATTTTAGGTGTCGGCAAGTCCAGGTTAGTTGTTGGTTATACCGGACGAGCGAATGGTTCTTAGAATGATCTAAACTGACAATTATTTATAGCCTGATTACGTCGTTTGTAAAGGAGACGTTCGTGCCAAACCTTCAGTCTGTTCTTCCCCCAGTGTCGATTCCTCCCGAGTTCATGACTACAGTAGAGAACATGACAATGACCATTGTGGACACCTCTTCGATGCCACAAGATCGACAATCATTGAATCGAGAAATTAGACGTGCTAATGCGATTTTGTTGGTTTATTCTGACCATTACACTTCCGAGAGAATTCCATTATTTTGGCTTCCGTATTTCAGATCATTGGGAGTTAATGTATGATTTATGGTTGCCTACTCGGAAGGGGAATATGCTAATATCACCTTTTATGACAGGTACCCGTCGTTCTGTGTGCTAATAAGGGCGACCTTGCTTTGGATGAGGATTCTAATGAGTTGATCATGGAAGAGATGATTCCCATAATGGAGGAGTTTAAAGAAATCGAATCATGCATTCGAACGAGCGCAAAGGAACACTACAACGTGAACCAGGTATGCCATTCGGTACTATGCTCGTCCACAATAACTAACTCCCTCCTATTCAGGCATTCTATCTGTGCCAAAAGGCTGTGGTGCACCCTATCGCGCCTCTGTTCGACTCAAAGAAGCAGAATCTAAAACCGCCGACCGTTGCTGCACTTCAGCGAATATTTTGTGCGTATGATGATAGACGTTTATCTGCTGATGTACGGCTAACTTGATTTCAGTTTTGAGCGATCGTGATCAAGACGGATATCTTAATGATAAGGAGATGAACGACCTCCAAGCGAAGTGCTTTGGAAAAACGCTAGATCCATTTGATCTTCAGGAGATCAAGTCAATGATTGACAAAGCAGACCCCGGAGCGGCGAATGATATTGGAATATCTCAAGATGGATTCATTGCTTTAAACAAAATCTTTGCCCTAAAGGGACGCCATGAAACGACGTGGGGTATACTTCGTACCTTTCATTACACCGACAGCTTGTCTTTAAGTGACAAATTTTTGTATCCACGATTTGATGTTCCTCAGTACGCTAGTGTTGAGCTTAGCCCAGAAGGCTACAGGTTTTTTGTGGATCTGTTTCTATTGTTCGACAAGGATAATGATGGTGGACTGAACTCGAATGAACTAAATTCACTGTTTGCTCCTACTCCTGGAATTCCAGAGTCGTGGGTCAGATCTCAATTTCCCAAGACGACATTGTGTAACGAGGAAGGCTACGTGACGCTGCAAGGGTGGCTAGCACAGTGGAGTATGACGACATATCAGGATTACAAAACAACATTAGCATATCTTGCATGGCTTGGTTTCGAGTCTGGAAAGCGGACTAAAGGAACGACAGCCGATGCATTGAAGCTGACGAAGCCACGACGGCGGCGAAATACTCGACCGAAAGTCGGAAGAGTGGATCGCAATGTGTTTAGTTGCTATGTGTTAGGAGCCTCGGACTCTGGAAAAGTAGGTAATATCAATGTCCGCTTCCTTACTACGATTTTGTGCTTACCTTGATTTCAGAGCTCGATTCTTGACAGATTTTTAAATCGTCCTTTTTATCCCTTATACATGCCAACTATCAAGACGAGAATAGCCGTCAACAGTGTCGAGATGCAAGGAGGAAAGCAATGCCATTTAATTGTAAGTAGAACACTAATATTCAGACTGGCGGACAAAGATTGCTTAACAATTTTTATAGCTTGAAGAACTTGGAGAGCTGGAGCCCGCAGTTCTCGAGAATCCCTCTAAATTGGACGAATGCGATGTTCTTTGCTATACATATGACTCGTCAAATCCAGACAGTTTCCAGCACATAGTTGATCTGCGGGTACGTACATGGTCAAGCGTCTACATTACCGGAATTCGTCTAATCGCGGAAATATAACAGAAACGATATCCTCAATTAGACCGGCTACCAGCGGTTTTCGCAGCGCTCAAAGCTGATCTGGATAAACAGCAACAAAGATGCGACATGCAGCCAGACGCCTATACGCGTGAAATTGGACTTTCTGCGCCGTTACATGTCAGCTCGGCCTGGACATCGTCATTATCTGAACTTTTTGTGCAATTAGCGGAAGCTGCTCAGTCGCCGAGTACCGCCACCCCAATGTACGTTTCTTGCTGTCTTCCCCTGAAGTTATAGTAATCGAGGAGAAAGGACTGACATGCTTTATTCGCAGACTGGAGCCGGAAGAGAAAGAAAGCCCGGTGATGCCGATGGTAATTGCGTCGACGGCGCTTGCGGCAGGGGTGGCGGCATTGGTGTGGATGTTTAGAGCGGGCAATCGCGACTCTTCGTAATGCGCGGATTATCCCTGATTTTGCTGTACTATTATGCTTGTAAATAGAATCTTCAAATCACGACTACAGCCACGCTCATCGAATAGCCTAGAGAGCGTCGGATGCTCGCATGCGCGAAGGTTGGCGGTGGGAGGGCGTATGGCGCGTGCGGCGGGGGAGGGTGGCCCGGAAGAAGGTAAATCCGCAGAAGGCCACCGGCTCGTTGGGCTAGTGGCAAACTGGTTTGGGAGCTTTCGAAGTGTGGAATGGCCCGAGATATGATGATTATGGTCAAAATGGGCTTCTTTGGGGGGAGGCTGCCCGGTCGGAAGCCTGTTTGCTTCGGAGAACGGCGGAAATGAGAGGCGCGAGACGCGCGAGCAGCGCGATGCTCATCGGGCGCCCGAAATTTTGTTATCAGTACGCGTAATTAATGGCCTTGGTGGCAGGATTTTTTGTTTTGAATTATTATCGAGTTTTTCAGCTTTTAGATTGACGCAGTCAGGTCTGGCGGAACCCGGGATCAAGTTCGCACACAATAAATGGATTCGCGCCGCCGAGCGAAATAATTAACAAAAACTAATAAGTTACTCTCAGACGAGTCAGACGCACATCAAACAGACGGGAGAATCCGCCACAGATGACCCATCTGAATCCTACGGATGTCCGCTACTCGCGGTGGGGGCGCGGTGGGCTACGGATTCCTCTTTCGCAGGGCGACCCAGTGCTGGATCGGGGTTAGGGTCGCAGTGCCTTTTCATCGCGCGCGCGCGCACGCACAGGTACAACAAAAGCAGGACCCATCCGGCTGCATCCTCCCGACCCTGCACGCCCGCCCTTTGTTTTCCGATCCTTGCTGCTCGTCCGCCGACTCGTTTCTCTGCTGCTGTTCTCCGGCCTTTGCGTGTTTTCCAGACCCATCCTATTCCTGGGATCGCTCATCATAAGCTCGCCCTGTCCCGATCGCTTGTCCTCGTTGCACGGCTGCGCCCTCCCCTTCACTCGCTCCACCGCTATCGTTTGCTGGCATCAAAACTTCGCCTAACTGTCCGCCATGAATATCCTCCAGCGAACAAGCAGCTCACTGTCATTGTTTGACATTCGGTATTATCACCGCCTTTCTTCGCCTCGCCAGTGTCCGCGCCGGCCGCAGCCCTGATCAGCGTGACTGCTGGATCACTTGCCACATGTTCCTCGGCTGCCGCGGTAGCAGATCAAAAGAGAAACTTTTGATCTGGATGCTAACCCACTTTTGCAGCTTATACTCGGCTGATAGAGACGTTATCATCGTTCGAGGCAATCCAGATGAGTCTGCTGGTGTCTTACTGAAAGGCGCTGTCGTACTCAGTCTTCTCGAAAGCGTCTCGGTGAAGCGCATTTCTTTGCGTCTCTACGGCACCATTCGCATGAAGTAGGCGTTCTTGGATTGTTTTTTGTTTGAACGAGGCCCGTACTAACTTCGACACGTGTAAAGCTGGCAAGAGACTGTACAGAACTCTCGTGGCCTGTCGCAGCGAAACAATCGCTACGAGAAAATCATTTATGATCACACGTGGAACTTTCTCGATTGGGAAGGGACCAAGAGTTCTAGCCATACCATTGGCCAAGGTATTTATATTTCTTTGAGTTTATTCTTGATAATCTAGTGATTAATATCATTTAGGAAACTATGAGTATCCATTTGAAGTCGTCCTACCCGGTTGTAAGTAATAGGCCTCAGCTACAGCGGATTTATTCGTCTTCTGATTAATATTTATAGCGCTTGTCGAATCTGTTGAGGGTCTTGATGGAGCCTCAGTCGTCTACAAAATGAAGGCTATCGTGGAGCGTGGCCGGTTTGCAAACAATCTTACTAAGAAGAAGGTATTGATCGATTTACTACTACTTGTGATGGAACACCTACTAACGGCATTGGTAGCACATTCGAATTGTTCGAACACTGGGACCAGAAGCTTTAGAGCTGTCACAAACTATGGTATAGTATTATCTAGGCTGCGTCAATTTTTTTAGGTACCAAACTAATGTAGTACATCACAGTCCATAGAAAACGTTTGGCCCAATAAAGTCGACTACTCTATCAGCATTCCATCCAAAGCTGTTGCGATTGGCTCAGCAGCTCCGATTCATTTACTTCTTCAGCCTCTTCTGAAAGGGCTTCAACTAGGTCAGATTGTGATCGTCCTCAAGGAATACTACACTCTGCATATCCCACATGGACCCGGACACGCCAGTGTGCGCACGGTGTCTCAAGTTACGATCCCTGCTCCTACGATTGCTGAGGGCGATCTTCCTGAATCTGTCTGGACCATTGATGATTTATTCCCCGTCCCTCCAAACTTGACCAAATGCACTCAGGACTGTGATGTTCCCGGATTCATCGAGGTACGACACAAGCTCAAGTTCGCGGTCAGTCTTAAGAACCCTGATGGTCACGTTTCTGAACTGCGTGCTTCTCTTCCTATTGCTCTATTTATCTCGCCGAATGTGCCGGTTTACGACGATGGTGAAGAAGTTGCGATGCAGCCCCTAAACGACGACGTTGAAAGTAACTCGGCTCCACCTCGCTACGACGACCATATATATGATAGACTTTGGGAAGACGTCTCCACCTCAGGATGGAACACTCCGAGCGCGAGTGGCGCTAATACTCCGCACATTCGGAGTAGACGGAATTCGGGAGATAATGCCGAAGCGCTCGGGATGGCTTCTTTGGACGTGCAGCGTGCGCAGTTACAAGCTGGGCTCAGCGCCTTGGCGCAAAGCCAGGATAACACTGCCAACGGGCATAGTACTTCTTCTTCACATGGTGGAAGTAGTGGAGTAGATTCTTACTTCCCTTCGCGACATTCGGGAAGCCTGACACCGTTGGGATCGATGACGCCACTTCCTAGTTCGAATGCCGACGGGTCGGTCGGCTTTGTTGGTCTTGACCAAGCTCAGAATTGGCATTTGTCGCGCGGAGCTTCCCCAATGGAGTCCCCACTTCACACGCCCGACGATCCCGAAGATACCCGAATGACTCTCGAGCTTGATTTTAGCAATTTGTCAAAAGTGCCCTCATACACTACTGCGATCCGTACTCCAGTTCCTGAAGATGGACCGGCAGGATTGCCGTCATATGCTGACAATGCGACGTACAGTGCACCGCCATCTGCACGATCGTCAGGACCACCCTCTCGAGCATCGTCGCCTCCACCGCCTTCTCTACCCCGAAGTGCATCAGCTGTGCAACTGAACAGCGGGTCGCGAAATCGGTCGCACTTTTTTGATGATGCCGCTAGACGGCTGAAGTTGGTGCAGCAAGAAAAGCAGAAATAAAAAGAGTCGCTGATAAAATTTTAAATCTTTCTTTCTAATATTTGTTTATTTTCTTTTGATACATTCATTTCATTTCACAATAGCGCACTCTGTGCCGAGCACAGTGATATGAGATTTTGTTCCTTCATGCTTGCGTTGGCGTTTGGTATATTTTCTTTTCTCTTTTAAATTTTCCCATTTGTGCTGTGGTATACATCAAATGTTACGTTGATAAACATAAATATCTACGAGATGGGTTTGCCGATTGTTTGAGTGCTTGTAATGTGTTAGATATTTCTTCGTCGCGAGGCTGCACATGTTGGAGGAAATCGATGCGATCGATGAGGTATGGGATTCTAGATACTAATCAACCTATTGTATAACTATGACTGGTGCAAGAAATAGCAATTATATATTTCTTCTTTCAAGTATTATTGACTTTCCTTACAATATGCTGTTGCAACTGTCTGCTACAAAAATGCCCTAGTCAGCGGCCAACGAGCGCTGAGATGATGTAATTGATAATTTAAGGTTTAAACATCTCGGAAATAAATTGATTTTCAGGTTGGCGGGCCAGAATCCAGACTAAAAGACCCATCCAAGCTAATGCAAGCGCGGAATAGCTGCCTCAGCTGATTTTAAAGAGTCTGCTATTTGTACAACAATTAAACGACTATGAATAAGTACAGCTGCATGCCGCGAAAGCAGCTCGCGCGAGCACTCGGTTCCTCACGGCGCGCGATAAGTATTTCGGCGACAAGCTCAAGCTGGCGAGCATTACCCAGGACAGCACTAAAGTCGAAATGGCTAAGATGCAATACAGGTTTTACACCGGACTTTTGGTTGAAGAGGACTTATGAGACCGATACATTGAGCAAAGTCGATAGTGCGGTGGTGCAAACTGGATTTGGACAGCCTACATTTGAGACTAGACCCCATATGCTCAGACAAGGTGAATGTATGAAATACCCTATTGGACTTGCCTAAGTGATACTACAGACGTATTAATTACGAAATATAGTGACGCCCGGCATCTCTGCGTTTGAGTATCACATACGGCGTTCTAAATTGGCTGACCAGCTTCCGGTCGGTAGCGCAGCAATCCTTGTCGGTAATGAAATAAGGTACCGTTCCGGTGCTGTATTCTACGAATTTCACCAAAACCCAGATTTTTTCTACTTGACAGGATTTAATGAACCTCTTGCTGCTGCTGTGATTGAGAAACCGGCTGATGGTGAATATGTGTTGCATATGTTCGTGCAGCCGAAAGATGAGAAGAAGGAGCTCTGGGAGGGACCGAGAACTGGTGTACAAGGAGTTCTTGATGTGTTCAATGCTGACGAGGTAAGTTCCCTTGACAATTTTGGCTAAGACGTAGGAAGTGAGTTGACGATTGAAGGCTGGAGATATTGCCCACGTGCGTCGCTCCCTTGAGAAAATCATCGAGCGCTCAAGTTCTATTTTCATCGATATCCCTTCTACAGCCTCCCATGTTTCGACTTTTTTCGTTCCTCCCTCTAAGCGATCTACAGCAGAATCAAGCATTTTAGAGCTAATAAAATCAAGCGGAAAGCAAGCTCGTCAAGTGAAACCGCTTTCCTCTGTGGTGCAGAATCTGCGATCAGTCAAGTCTGAGGCTGAGTTTGAGGTCATGAGGGAGGCAGGTCGGATCTCAGGAAGAGCGATTACCAGTGCCTATGGAAAGCGATTTACGAAGGAGTCCGATTTAAGTGCGTATTTGGATTACGCATTCAAAATTGGGGGATGCGAGAAGCCAGGATATGTACCCGTCGTTGCTGGAGGAAAAGTATGCGCGGCACCAGCTGATTTAATTCTACGACTGGAGAGGAAAGAGTTACTAATCTGCTGTATAGAACGCACTTGGAATTCATTACACGCGAAACGACGACGTGCTAAAGTGAGCACTTGTTAATATTTCATGTTTTTACTGATGTGATTGAATACTGACTCCTTATAGTGACGGAGACATGGTTTTGATTGACGCTGGTGGGGTAAGTTAAGGTGCCTTTAATAAGACTTAGTAAATGCTAAGTAGTTACAGCAATATGGAGGATATAGCGCCGACATTTCGCGAGCGTGGCCTGTAAACGGCGTATTCACCGACGCCCAACGCGATCTATACCAAGCGATTCTCAATGTCGAGAAGGCGTGCATCAAGCTGTGCACACCAGCACACTCCCTTGAAAGTATCCACCGCGCATCTGTCGAACTTTTTGCTGTCGAATTGCGCAATATCGGATTCAACACAAATCTCCAAAACCTTCAGGCGATTCTTTATCCGCATTACGTTGGCCACCACCTTGGGCTGGACGTGCACGATTGCCCGACTGTGTCAAGGAGAAGCAAGCTGAAGAGCGGCAACGTCGTGACCATTGAGCCGGGTATTTACGTGCCTGTCGGCGACGAACGGTTTCCCCGGCACTTTTGGGGCATCGGTATCCGGATTGAGGATAATGTGTTTGTGGACAGGAATGGGCTTCCGGAGATCACGTCTGTTGAGGCTGCAAAAGAAGTCGTTGATGTGGAAGCGGCCTGCCAGCGACTCCTTGAGGAGTAGTTTTAATTTGCCGTGGTAAGAATAAATGCATCTATAAATAACATATGGCGTCCAAAATTCATTCAGTAGTTTGTAGCATTTCATATTGTTATTTTTTATGGTCTACTACAACGAACATAGATCTCAGTTAAACTGATGAGCCAGGACGCGTGTGCGGCGCGTGCGCACGGACGCACGGACGCGAATTAACGCGACGCGTGTATCCACAGATAGGCTAAACCGCATTGGGCAGCACGAGGTAATAGCTCGAAAGAGAATCGCACAGATAGGAGCTAAACTCCTTTTCCCTGTCGCACTCATTTCAGTTCAACACAACACGAGCTCGAAATGGGTCTCTCATTGCGGATTAAGACCAAGAACGTCCAAGGACTGAACCTTGAACCGCTCCCGGAATTGGACAGCCAGGCGACGCCTTCGACCTCGACCGCGACCTCGACCTCGAACGCGAATAGTAGCGCTTATAGCTCCCCTGATATCCCACAGTCACTTGTCTTCAGGGACCTCGACCGATATCCGCGCATTCAACCTAAGCAGTCGAGCGCTACGAGTGAGCATGAAGCTCCGAGCCAAGGGCCAACAATGTCGAGATTCCCTCGTCGCCAGTCCTCGGTCCGCTCCACGAATCCGTATTTCCAGCTCCGGAAGGGTTCAGACCCAACAAGCAGCTCCGGTGGATCCTTTCATACTCCAGGCACTAGCATTGCTTCTTCTTCAGAATCGATTGCACCAATTTCACCCTCCGAGCCCACCTCTGCTTCATCGTCTTCCGAGGCTGTGCCTCTCGAGGCAGTTCAGGTTCACGTCGCCTCTCGCGAAACGACTCCTCGCGCAATCCGCATTTCTACCAGTTACCCCATCTCTCCGCAGTCTATGACTGGATCTTCCTCTTCTATTTCGTCTACTTCACCTGTCTCTGCTCGCTCCCTTGCCTACGATACGGCTGCCTCCCTACCGGCTTCCCCCGCTGCTTTCGAAAGTATGGTTCTCGGCGCAGGCTCTGGCCACATAAATTTATCTGATGATATCTTCGTCGAGGACGACGAGGATGACGAGGATACATCCAAGAACTCTCCTTCTAAAGTCAACAAGAGAATCGACAAATTCCTTGGGCGAACTCAAACCCAAATCAAGAAAATTCATGTTCCGTCAAATATCAAACAGGTATCCGCAGATACAATCACCTCTATCAAATCAATCACTCCCGGATCTTACCACCGCTCAATGGCCCAGTATAACTACGATCTTGTTGAGACTCTGCAGACTGAACTCAAGCTTGTTTCGGTTGAGCTTGCTAATTCCGTCAAGCGTGAACTCGACCTGGAAAGTCTACTAAGTCAGTTTGCGACCACGAACGAAGATCAGACTGAGGAACCAATTGCTGAGCTCTCTGATGGAAATTCCTCAGTTGCTGAGGATGATGAGCTTGATTTTTCGACAGAAAGGCTGCGCAATGCGACGCAGAGATATTTGGCCAAAATTCAATTGCTGGAAAAGCGGCTTAGGGAGGAACAACAGGAGAAGGCACAAATGCGACTAGAATTTCAAAGGGCAATTGAAAATGAACGCGAGGGCCGTCGAGAAGCTGAAGGAAAACGCAAGGAACTTGCGGAACAACTCAAAGTAATTAAGCCATTTTCATTTTGTTCTATTATTCCTGATATATACTAACCTGTCAAACAGAGTAAATCAAAATCCGGCAAGAAAGATGCTCTTATAAACGCCAACCTTGAAGCAAACGAAACTATCAAATCTCTCGAAATCGCTCTCGAAGGCTCTCAACGCAAACTCTACAATGAACGGATGAATGCGCAAAATTTTGAGTGTATGCTCACTGGTATTCGTGAAGAATTGCAAGATATTTCAAATCAGAGCCCCGCTGAACAATCAGCTCGAGCGCGAAGTTCAATCTTGAGCTTGAATTCGATGCAACGACTTCAGAATCTTAGTCGCACTGGTTCGCAGAATAGCGTGCGCAGCGTTGGTGGGCGTGGATCTCCTGTACCAGCAATGTCACTTGACCCAGATGAGATGAGACTTCGGATAAAAGACCTAGAGACCCAGAAAGGCGCCTTACAAGAGGCTTTGCGGTCGCTAAGGGAGAGACACGGACTTGAGCAGAAGCAGAGCGCAGAAAGTACAAAATCGCTTCAAAACCAGCTCAATCGCTCGCGTGAGCTAGCAAAGGCGATCACAACACGTCGGTTTGCTCATGAAAAGGATATGTCCTTGTTTAAAGATCAAATCACTGACATGAAGTCAAGGCTCGCACTTGCTCAATTAGGAAAGGACTCCTTAGAGACAGATCTTCAATCCATGAGGAAGCAGTTTGAGCAAATGAAGCAAGAAAGCGCGGCATCACAAACTAAGGACGTGTCTCATGTCAAGGAACTCTCAAGCAAACTAGAGTCTACTGAATGTCAACGAAAACATGCAGTTATGCTTGCGGATTACTACAAATCTCTACTTGAAAAACTTGAAAATGATCGTCGACAGTTGAAAGAAGAGCACTTACGCATGACGGACTCTCTTCAAAGTAATTCGCGACAATTATTAGAGTTTTCGTCGCAGATTCAGAAATTGGTCAAAGATAATCGTACTTTCTCGTCATCGCCCTATTTAGGGATGTCATTGCTGGAGCAAGTGAACGCGGCGCAGTTTGACGGTGTGGCATAGAGCTGGTGTGGTGCGCACCTAAATCAGTGATTTTACCGTTATTTTTGGCTAGAAGTAAATTTGTTTATCTTTCTTTTTGGTTTGGGAATGGCAATGCTTGAAAGACATAATATACTGATATTATTACCTTAAGACGAAAGATCCAACTGATATTACTCGATCTCTCTCGAGATCAATAAAAGTGTATATTCTATAATTTCGCCTTTTCATGTATATCAAGTTCGACTTTATAGACCTCGCTAAACCTATCCGAGTATCTTGTTTCAACTTTTTCTTCGTTGCTATGTTTTGTCCAACCATTGACGATCTTCGCAAGAAATTTTGATGCATGCTCTGCTGTTTTGTATGGCTGTTCAAATGGTAGTAGATGACCAGCATCTTCCATAACGATTAATTCAGCATGTTTAACGATTGCCATTTTCTTATGAAATCGCGTAATCACATCTCCAAGTCCACCAACGATAAAAAGAATTGGCACAGCAATTTGATCCAGTTCGTTAAATACCTTCCATGTGTCTGGTCTGAGAAGTCGTGGACCAATTTCTTCTCTATTTTGTTGAACAAATGTGTAAACTTCTTGATATCTTGTTGTCTTCAAGGTAACTGCGTCTGGGTGTGCACTGTTCGAATCAGGGTAGACTGGATACAGCTTAGTAGGGAGGCGCCTGATACCATATTCCTATAGAAATGTTAGATTCACCAAATTTGAAGAAAGAGAGATGAAGCGTCGACTTACCAGCCATAGATCAAACACGATTGGATCAAATCGTCTATACATCTCCTTCTTCAAAAAATACTCCTTTGCAGTCTCTATCGAATGCCACAAGTCTTTTCTATGAGATGATAACTTTGCAGGATACATGCAAACTTCTTCTGAATCTTTCCGCTCCTCTATTATTGGGTCTAATCCAATTAAGGCAGTGAACAGAGATGGATGCAATGTGGAAAGATGGAAGAGGATCGCACCTCCAAAGGAATGGCCCACTGCGACAATGGGGGGAGGTGGTGCAAGGATTTGAAGCATCAAGCCGATATCATTAGATGCGTCCAGCCAAGCAACTGCAAGAATTTTCCGTAAGCTTCGAGTACTTGCAGGCTGACATTGAAAATAGAGCACACTCACAGTCATCTCCAAGCTTTGATTCGTTGAAGACACCAGATTCGCCTTGGTTCACCACGTCTGTGATAACTATATATCGTATTTTGAATCCAGCACGTTCTGACAAATGCAGTAGGTCTATAAAGAACGTTTCGTACAGCTCCTATATCGTAGTATAGTTAGCATACTGACAAATCTGATCCGCCAGGGCATATATAGCTTGATTCTGCGACTGAGTACTACCTTTCCAAAGCCATTCGCATGGGCAGCAACAATAGTTAAATCACCACGAGTAGGCTGCAGATTATTTTTTGGTCTGTATATCTTAGCTGCCACGACCAATCTGTCGCTATCAGGATTTTTTACCGCGCGGGGGCTCGACCGAGGAGTAGCCGCTGGGAACACGCGTTCCTCTATCAGGAACGATTCAGACGCGGTGGTTGATAACATCACCGTAAAGCAGTATTAATGTAAAAATTCAGAGATAAAATAAATTCAGGATCATGACGACGTATTTGTAGCCGGTGGATGGGCTCTTTAACAGTTACTGAGTTGCTGAGTTGCCGAGGGACAACCTGGATAAAAAGGTCATGAGATAAACTATGCCCCGCATTTTGCCAAGTTAAGGAACTCAGAAAGTTAGACTGAGCGTGTGATTACATAAGCGCAGTTGGTGAGGAGACTTTATTGCCTTTGGTCCTTCAATCTTGCTACGCTACGACATCGCTGCCTGTTTACTGGAGAATTTACCACGTCGGATAGCAAATATCTGGATGTCGTCATTCTTACAAATTCTCGCTATCTGATCACTATATTTGTACGCGCCTTAGGTTCTCTAATGGCCACCAGTGGTAGGAAGACCAACATATAACTTGAACGAATCATAAATCAGCCACTGCATAGCCGTCAATGTTCCGATCATGAAGATACGAACTGGCAATCCATTCCACAGACCCGCAAAGCCAATCGTTGCATATATTCTCTTGACAGCAGTTCCCATTGACTCCCCGGGTAATCTATCGGCGTTAATCTTTGAGACCATAACATCTGAGGGGTGAGACACAGTAGCACACAAAATACCAGCGATATATCCACCCAGGAAGGATACGCCCGTCTGCGCCAAAGTCGTGTACTCGCTCTTGGGCTTAGGGAGCGATGCATATATCTTTTCGACGGTTCTCTCAAACGAGGCGAATTTGAGCATAGTGTACGGAACTTGACGGAACCAAAGAGGAACTAAACCCTTATACAAGCCGCTAAATCCTTCGGCCGCGGTGATCTTCTTATACCCATCCATTACAGACGAAGCAAATGGGGGAATAGTAGTCTGAGTACGGACTTTAATGGCTTCCCATGGACAGAGCGCAAAGTCCGTGAGGAACTCGGCGGTCGCAGATGCAGCCAGGTAAACTGATGTGCGATACTCGAAAGCGACTTTTTCACCCACAAGATCGGAATATTTCTTCTTGAAAAGCTCATATAATCCATATTTTCCTGCTCCTTGGAACTGATTTGGTGCATTAGCAGTGCTGCTTGAAAAGGTACCGCCATAATCCGAAGGGAGAACTCACAGAATAGCCAATAAAGGTTGCTCCGAAACCAGTGAAAATGCCACTGAGTCCTTCAGTTTGTATAATTGCTTTCCAACCTTGAAGATTGCTTTTATAAAGGTGCGGATCAACCTGTCTTCTACACTATAATTGCGAATTTTTGGTTAGCGCCGAAGAAAGTGCGATTCTTGATAATACCACATCATACTTTCACAAGATCAAGAGGTGTGACTGCGGAATGAGTTGGGCCACAAGCTAGAAGCGACAATACCAATCAGTGCTGTGATTCTCAGAATTGTAAAGCCTGTAATAGATGTATGTACCTAAGGTGCCACCCAATGCGCAAGTCCAATAGTATTCTGTCGTGAAAGGGACGATTGCTTTCTTTTTCTGTGGGAGGACATCATTGACCCAGAACGATACCGACTTAGATCCGGTCTTAACTGAAGGTCCCTTGTATTGCGACTCCAATGTTGTGATTGAGGGGAAAATGGACAATACCATTTTGAATCGGCCCGGATTCTGCAATTTAGGTAGTTGCGATTTAGCTGGACTGTTCAATAGTTCTAGAACTAATCGAATCTTTTAAGGAAGAACTTGGTAGTGAATTTGCAGGCTCACAGCAGCTGCGAACTAATATGAGGAAGTCAGTCAGAGACCGGTCGGCAGGTGTAGATCCGGTCCGGTCCATCCGCATCAGCTCGGCCACAATTGGATTTATACTAGGCCCAGTGCGGCCGCCGTCAACATTCGCCTTGCTCGAAGCTCTATCAGTCGACTTCTCAGTTCTTGCATTATTCCTGCTTTGGCTTATTATTAGTAGGTTTTTGCCAATTAATCCATTTGTGATTGCTGCTAGTTGCTGTAGTCCGTCTGATTTCGCCAGCCATATCTGTCTGCCCTGCCGCCCGAGCCGCGATATGACGTCACACTATATCTTTTGGCTCGTGCGGCCTGTCATAACGAAAACCTTAATTGTGCGGCGCAATCTAAGCTCAGTTGATGCCGAGTTTGTGTCTATTCTCATATCATACGTCGCAATTTCTTGACAGCTAATCTGCAGCAGACCCAATTACATTATACTACATACACATCAGATAGCAACCGATCCAGCAGCTTATTGGACGAGTATTAATTGCTGTCATGCACCCGGAGAACTTACCCATTGTCGACTCTCCTCTCTTTCTTCCACTTCGACCTTCACACTACCAGATGCTCCTCGCTTTTTACTTTCCAGCCTTCTCCGGATTCTAAATTTCCAGATTAGACTCAGTAAAATGACAAAAATTGCGATGGCGGACGAGACAGAGAGGACGACTCGCTGAATTTTAGCAGCAAGGATGGCTTGAGCATTAGAAGTCTCAAATATCTCTGTGGTGAATGACACTGTAACTGCAGAAAAGTCGCGAAGGATGCTTGGTCGCAAGGCAAATATTATAGCCAGAACAGCAATAGCTATGAATAAGATATCTATTAATAATTGAGGGGCAAAAGATAGATTGATTAATGACAATACTCACCGGAAATGAAATTCCGGGGTTTGCTGATTAAGACCAGAGCAAGTATCACAACCAAGATAGCATTGCGATTCCAAGATGCGAGTTTTACAACGCTATTCTCCGCCTCCGAGACTGTAGCTTGAAATCTGTCCACCATCTGCGCCAACTGGTCAAATCTATTTTCAAGATTGTCACTTGCTTTCTCAGCTCTTGATGTTATTTTCGATATGCCATTTTCAACCGATTCTTGAAGCTCATTCACAATGCCGGAAACATTAGACTGCAGAATTATGCTTTCATGTAAGTGCGCTAGCATAGTAAGCTGCTTTTCTGATGCAGTTTCGATTTGATCAAGTTCGTTCGCTAAGAGCTGTTCAAGGAGTCGCTAGATAGTATGCGTTAGTTAGCAAGTTCGCATAAAGTACCCGCAAATAATTGAGCACACATGTGTTTCTGCAAGGGTGATTGAATGCTCAGACGCCACCATGAGTTCTTCTGATAAATTCGAGAATGACTGGTTAAGCACGGATTGGTTCTGAATAATAAATTCGGAAACAATTACAAGATCTGAAATTATTTTTGAGAAATACAAATCCACAGATTCGTATGTTTGCATTACTGAACTCTTTGTAGACGCTGACACTGCTGAGAGCTCTATGGAGTTCTATTATTACTCATTTAGCAACAAGTTGACATGTACAACCGATTATAACTGGCTTACCTTTGTGAGTCGCTCTAACGTAGTCGAGGTAAGCACATCCAAATCCCTGATCCTGGTGATCTCCTTATCCAAATACTTTTGTATCTCATCTCCTTGTCTCTTTAAAGATTCAGAAGACCTTAAAACAATGTCCTCAAGAGAAGCATTGAGCGAGTCTAATTCATCTTCCATTCGCATAAAAATGCCCGTCCATGATGATACAAGATCAGGTATAGTCTTGCCCACAATATCAATATCCGATAGTTGATCGCGAAGCGTACGGAGTAGATGATGCTGTATAGCTGTTATGTTCTGATGTAGACGGATTATCTCTTCTGCAAAAAATGTGTTAGATCAAATCCATGAACGATAACAACCGTAAGCTTACCTTTCTCGTGACTCCTTCTCTCAGCGAGGCAAAGGGTTGCAATTGATCTGAAGTTCCCACTAAACGAGGTCCAGAATTGCGGAGAGTCTTCTAGATCTTTCAAGCAGGGCCGCCGAGCACCTTCGAGCGAGAGATCACTCTGACAAGATAACGGAGCGACAATATGAGCCGCTGACAGCTCACAGAGGGTCAGTTTTACGGCGTGTATAACTCGATCTTCAGTTGTGAGCATCTCGCATTCTGGAAGTATAGACGAGAGCATATTTCTAAAGCAAGATGGCGGAGGAGCAAGATCGCAGAGCTTGGTGAAGATCTCATCCAGCTGCTCCAAGGTTGAATCATGCGGATAATCCTGGTCCATGTAGCAAGGAGGAAGATGGTCTAAGTTTGACAAAACAGAATCAGACATGTCATATGCATCCTCCGAGGACAGCTTAACTGAAGCCGTTGCCTCCTTGCGCAGAAGCTGAAATGGCGGCTTCATGTTCAAGCTGAATGCAGCAGTCAAGTGGCATAAAAAGAGAACGACCAACACAGAGAACTTCAAGATCGCAGGAAAGCTGAGCATCATAAACAGATATTTGCTGAGATTATCTGGCACAGCTCACATTGCAAACAGAAGAACACAGAAACAGAAGAAGCGGCTACTTATATACTAGTAACATGGCCCGACGCGCTTGGTTTGTACGACATCGAGCGTAACTCACGATCGGCCGACACGGACATCACCGTAGTAAACAGAGCAATTAAAAGGGCCGAGAATAGAATTATAGCAAAACAATCAATCATCAAGTGACCGGCTTTTTGACCAGATAGACTTAGCAACAGGTCTTCATTGGGAAGACGAGAATGACTCGCGCGGAGCCGTTCTTGGTCAGCGATGACTGATGCGAGCGCGTTAGTTTTTTTCTACTTCGAGCTTATAAGTCATCTTTGATCTCGGAAGATTTAGACCATCGACCTTTTATGGATGCAAGCTTATGTCGACCACACATAGAACATGGTCAGTTTCGGGAGAATCAGGCGGTACGTTGACAATAACTATGTTTGATGGTGTGGGATCGCTTGCGTGTATTAACACTCACTAATTTAGTGCCGTCGAGGACGTCGACACGGATTCATCTCCTGAACTTCTCCAGATTAGCGCCCTCGAATTTACGTGAACAGATTGTCGAGGTTACAAAAAAGCAATGGCATATGGGTATCTCGTCATTTGGTGGGCCAGTAGTTCAGTGAGACTCTTTTCATGATTTTGAAGCAGCCAAGCAGCGCATTTGTTAATTGTACTCTAGATTTGAAAATGTGACTTTTCCTCGTGATCCTGCGGTATATTTCGTCGATCGCTAATAGCAGGCTGCAGTTTAACCGTATATTTGTTGAACAATACGAATGGCTTAGTGATGCTACGTATCAAGAGCTATTTGCTCTTGCGCAAGCGTTACCTGGTTCAGCATCGACCAAGCTACTGTTCATTATTACACTCTTACACACATCGCTGATCCCAGCACTACTGTCATTTCTGTATTGGTCGCTTCCAGGTGCAATTGCTATGTTTATTCTTGCCGCCGGTGTTGGACAGATTGGTGAAAGTCTTCCTGCTCCTGTGTACGCGCTACTAAGCGGTCTGAATTCCGCAATCGTCGGTGTGATTCTGGTTGCTGGGATCAGTCTGTCCAATAAAGCGATTACCGACAAACTGAGTATGGTACTTATTTTTTTTGGAGGATGTGCCGGAATATGCTACACTGCTCTTTGGTATTTCCCTGTCTTGATGAGTCTCGGTGGATTTATTGCCTTGATCTACGATATGCGATTTATCCAACGGTGGTGGACCCGTAATTCTGTTAAATTTCAGCAGCGGCTAAGGCGAAGACGAGGTTCAGAAGAGCAACAGCCTCCAGAAAGAGTTGAACTAAGAGATATGGAAGATGACAGTGTTTGGCTGCCTGAGTCGTACCGCGAAGTTCAATCGGGGAGTGCGAGAATTAATCCGGATAGAGACGGAGCTGTCGCAGCTTCCAAGCGCGTAAATCCTGGTAGGAGATCTTCCTCTTCTAATCGTCCTAATATAGGTACATCCGAAGGTTCGGAGCTTCCAGTATCTGAGATTGAACCAGCCGGTAGCGGAGGGGTCGACGCTAGTAATGTTCGCTCAGTTCCTGTGGCAGAGCCTGAGCAAGAGCAAAGGTATCCGGTTTGGCTTGGAATTGGAATTGTCGCATTTTTTCTTGCCTCGTTCATAGCCGTGATGGTCGTTCGTGCGACTGCACATAATTTGCCTGTTACATTTCAGCTATTCTCGAATTTATATCTTGCTGGTGCGTATATCTACCTTCTATCTGCTGTATTTCATCTGACATCTTTCATATCTAGGAACGATTATTTTCGGTGGTGGTCCAGTGGTGATTCCTCTTCTACGTGAATACATTGTTGCGGAAGGCTGGGTAACTTCTCGAGATTTCATCATCGGTCTTGCACTTATTCAAGCATTTCCTGGCCCTAATTTCAACTTTGCAGTCTATCTCGGCGCTCTAACGTATCATAACTACGGCTCCTCCCTCGTCGGTGGTGCGATTGTATCCTTTATTGCCATGTATGCCCCAGGAATGCTAGTAGCGGGCGGCATGTTTACATTTTGGAATAAATTGCGACGCTACCCGCTCGTCCTAAGCGTTCTTCGCGGAATAAATGCCTCTGCAGTCGGTCTTGTCTGGACTGCAATCTACCGCATTTGGGAATCTGGCTACTTGTCCAAGGAATGGCAAGATGGAATCAGTCTGGGAAATGATCCTTGGTGGGTCGTTTGTGCGGCAGTCGCATTTCTCGGTGGACGAGGCTATAACGTTCCTGCGCCGGTTTCGATATTTATTGGTGGCTTGATGGGGATATTGTGGTGGGCCGTTACAAAGCAGTGATAAATATTCACATTTGTACGCATGATGATGTTATTATGTTACATTACGTTAATACGATAATTTTTGATATATTGATCTGACAGACACGGTCTATTGTATAAGTATTGTGTAAATATTGTGTAAATGATGTGAAAGATAAATAATTAAAGAATAAGCTGAGCTCTGCGGTGCTGTTTTAAATTGTGGGGTAGAACCTGCAGGGCGGTTAATCCACGGGCACGTGGGTGAGGCGGTGTTGCTGAGATTCGACGATTTACACAGTCACAAAGAGACCAATGAAAAACGCAATAATACGGCAATCCTTCCCGTTAAAGTGCCTGTCTCAATTGATCCTATTGTGTTCGGTGGTAGTACAGCGATTTCAGGCACGAATTATGATACTAACCTCGTCTGTAATTCTTTAGATCTAGCGCCTGATCCGATGCCTTAAGAACCGCCCCTCGACCTCACCATGATTCTCACAGAATAAAAAATCCAGTAGTTAATATTTGCGCGTGCACGTGTGGAAACCCCGGACGCGCATTGTCAATGAGTCGGCCAATGAGTGTTTACATGTGCAATCTTGTGTTTTTTTGTTTCGCGCGATGCGTCCTGGTCGAGTAATAAATACCAAGGACTTTTACATCTCGTACTATTCGAATCACAAATGCAAAGATGCCTACTGATCTCATATTGTTTCCTTCTTTGGAAGCGTTTATGATTGATGAACCCGCGATACGGAGAGATGAGAAGATGGATCATTATCGTCTTCATCAAGCAGATAGCAGAACTTTTTATGCACATGTCAAATTTATAAGTTTTGACACTGCGAAAATGCAGATTTATCATGATAGCATATCTTCAGATGACTGACTTGGACTTTAGCTTCTATCGAGATGCAAAGCAATAAGTTATTTGAGTTATCAATCGATGTTGATTAACAATTTACCTTCACAACTTTCATATCTTATTCTTTCTAATATCAGCCTGTTACCTGATAATCTCGATTGTGAGTTAGTTTATTTAGTGCTGACACTTTGTAAGTACTGTTGGATGAGAATGTAATTGACTTATTACTATTTACACCTCGTTTTTCGGACCTATTTATTCATCGTTTCTCTAATATTTTATTCAATCTTGAGCTTATTCAAGTAATTACCAGTTCCCATGAATTATAGAGATTAGGTGTTTGCAACAACAAAACTTTTAATGACAGTCATTTAATATTAATTGCCGAGACCCTACAAAAATTGTCATACCTGAAGCATATCAGTACAACGCCAGGAATTCTCGGTCAACAGAATGAACCATAACAGCATTAGTTGATTTACTGTATAAGAATCAAATAATTCAGATGCTCTAATGCATGAAATTCCAGGGATTATGCTGATGCGTGAACCACGTAGGAGACCACTTCATTTGCACAAGATATGTTGGGAGTATATCAATGTTCTGTCAACAGTAATAAAGATGTGGCTGGAGAGGAGTATAGACCATCTGCGTTTCCTGCAATCTTGTATTTGACTATGTTGTAAATTAGACGTGTATTGCATTTAGAGCTAACTAGTAGACTAGAGCTTTAGCACAACCAAGAACGAAGTGCACCCGCCAAATTCCCGGCGGGAAGCAAAGCGTCTTCCTACACACGGAAGAGAAAACGTCTCAAGGTTTGTAAACTGTTCACTGACAATGATGGATAAAGGGTTTGTGCTGAATTGTGAAGATGTTCTCTGTCTTCCGTATAATGGAAACAGAAAGCAAAGCGGAGTAAGAAATAATTAAGCCAAACACAGGCATGCTACCATCTACTCCCGTAAACTTACCAGCAGAATGCTCTACTGTTTAGCAATCTATACTCCATAACAACTACACCATTCATCGACCAAAACCTGAAACGTTATGGAGAGACCCGAGTGAAGAGGTGGTATGCTTGAGGAAAGGAAGCAAGAGAGAGAAAGACCATGTACGACAGCTGTTGTCTACAGCCCGATAGATAAAGACGACTTGCGATTGCCCGCGCGCGAAACCAACGCGTCTTAAAACCTTAAATCCGGATTACCTCATTACCTCATCGAGCCTAATCGAATGTCCGCGGTCTCTCGAAAAGACATCAGCAAGGCCCATCAATCAACGCTCCGCTCGACCCCGAAGACACTCCGAATTGAAGACGATTTTAGATTTATCGGAGTTCTAAATTGCGATAAGTGCTGATTAATTTGTCTATTTTCAGCTGTAGCTGGCTCTGAATGGGCAAGCGCATTTCGGCGCGACGGTCATCGGCGACAAAGAAGTTGACATCGTCTACTGGCTCCGGTAGCAATTCTAATAGTCAGCATCTACAACCGCAAGATCGACAACGCGCAGATTCATCTTCGTCGTCGTCTTCTCTTTTCTACAAGCGGGTATTGTCGAATGGGAAGGAAGCGAGTAGGCAGGAGCCTGACACTGAAGAAGTGTTTGAGGTGGTATCCGTAACTAGCGACTCACCATCGACGGTCTCACTCTCATCCAGTGCCGGATGCGGTGATCCAGATTTGCACAGCGTGGTTGATATTCTTAGTAGTAGAGATTCAACGCCTGTAGAAAGCAGCGCGATGGATTCGAAGAAGAGGAGAAACGGCGGCACGACTCGAGCTTCAGGATCTACAAAGAATGGATCAATATCTCTAAGCAAATCATCAAATTCGAAATCAAAGGCTAAGGTACCTATTCCATATCTTCAGATGGTTAACGAGGTTGTCAAAAATGAATCAAGTGGTGATGAAGACGACGATGAGAATAGCTCTCAGCGCGGGAGCCGTAAACGGCGTCCGCGATCGTCAGCTTCGCGGTCTCCAGATAGTCAAGCATCTACCAAAAAAATCAAGACAGTTACGCCCGGATGGAGCGGAAAAGGAAAAGGAAAAGAGAAAATTATAGATCTAGATTCTGATACCATGTACTCTGATGATACTTCAAATGGGCAGACTCTAAGAGCTCCAATATCAAGAGAGAGTGCGGCGTATATGGCAAGTTATTTTGCAGGAATATCTGACTCTGAAGGTGGAGATAATGTTGAGAACAAAGGTAATGCTACAGATACATACGACTCCCTTGCCAAAAGCGAATACGATGCAACTGCTGAGGATGATGGATCTGGATCTGAGGATTCCGACGACGATGACATGGAATGGGAGAATGTCGAAATAGAAGGTTCTGTTGCGCAAGACACTCAGGGGACAACGGTAACAGAATCTTATGAAGAGCCAAAGGCTGTGGAATTCACGATTGGCGAACCGCGACCGGCAAAAGCAAAGCGAACGAAACCCGGGATTACAAAAGAAGATCGAGAGCTACGACTAATCACTCATATGTTTCATCTGGTGTGTTTAATATGTCATGGATCGATCAGGAGTCGTTGGTGTAATGATGAGTCTGTGAAAGACAGTCTTGCGAAATTTGTTCCTCAGAATATCAAAAACGAATTGAAACCTGATCTGACACTTTCAGTTGCTCTACGAACGCGAAAATTTCTGGATGGCTTGCGCCATTTAATGGAATTTTGGAGCAAGCGATACCATATTATTTACAAAGGAATACGCCGCCGGACATGGGAAGAAATTGACAAGATGAAATCTGAGAATGGCGTCGAACCAGCTATGGATATCACCGAATTCAGACGGTCACTAGGGCGCCTTGAGGGCTCTCGCGATCTTGGCGCGCAAGGTTTCTGTGCGTTATTACGTTCGTTCAATGTTCGCACTCGTTTAGTATTTTCACTGCAACCTCTTCCTTTCACATATTCAGCAAAAGGTTCGCAACCGAAAGTCAATCGAAGATCTAAAGCTATTATCATAAATGAGGAAAAGAGTAGTAATGGGGACGCTGAATTGCTCTCAAGGGTAAAGAGACCACCTGTCCGTCTTCGGAAGCCGCGTCTCAGTACGCCGACGATGTCATACACAACCACCGACTATGAATCTGAAAATCTCGAAGAGTCGCCCTATCCAATTTTCTGGGTCGAAGCATGGGATGAAGCGGGTCTGCAGTGGGTCTGTATTGATCCCATGGTACTGAAGCTTGTGGAAATCCCGCGATCAAAGAGTAAATTTGAGCCTCCGCAGTCTGAGAAGCATAACGTTTTGTCTTATGTGATTGCGTTTGATCGGAATGGGTATGCAAAGGACGTTACTAGACGATATGCACAGTATTATAATGCAAAAACTCGCAAATTAAGAATTACCAATGAACCTATTTGGCAAATATGTTTTGACCAAATGATGAGAGCATTCCAAACCGATTATCTTACGGTGAGTTTTTTGTTAATCATACCAAAAGTTGATAAATTGTTGCTAAATAGCTGGAATAGAGTATTGATCAATTAGAGGACGCTGCTTTACTGAAAAAGGAGCTGTCTGAGGATATACCCAATAACATCCAGGATTTTAGAGGTCATCCAATGTAAGTTAGTTTTTTTATTGGCTTAACGGAATGTCAAGATTCACGCGCTAACAAACGATAAAAGCTACGTTCTTGAACGTCATCTCCGTCAGAATGAGATAGTCCACCCTAAAGTTCCATGTGGTACAATTGCCATAGGTCGCAACAAAAACAGCGAGACCGAGCCAATCTATCGTCGACGAGACGTGAAACCACTCCGATCTGCCACCCAATGGTATAAAATCGGTCGTGTGATCAAAGTTGCAGAGCAGCCGCTAAAACATAACAAAAAGAGATCGCTTCCAAAGTCAAGATCGATGCTCGATAGCGATTATGAAAATGAGGCTGGGGATGAAGAGGACGAGGAAATAGCGCTATATGCCGACTACCAGACTGAGGTATACGTTCCTCCTCCAGCTATTAATGGAAAGGTGCCTCGAAATGATTACGGTAATCTGGATGTGTTTGTGCCTACAATGGTTCCGAAAGGTGCTGTTCATCTACGGCAACGTGGTATTCTTAACGCAGTCAAAGTGCTTGGGGTAGATTACGCCGATGCAGTTGGAGGGTTTGACTTTCAGAGCCGGAAAGCCACTCCGCGATTGGATGGTATCGTTGTAGCCGAGGAGTTTGAAGAGGCTGTTATGGCAGTGTACAACGCGCAACAGGACCAGTTAGCATTTGAGGCAGATCAAAAGAGGCAAACTGATGCACTTAGGCGATGGAGAAAGTATCTCATTGCATTGCGTGTGAGGGAGCGGGTTGCTCAAAATCCTGCGTTTAGGCATCTGGAACATGAAGAAAAGCAGGGGACACTTGAGCGAACTACGGACAAAGAGGTAGCTTCTACGGCTGATGAAGAGGAAGGTGGCTTCATTCCAGAAAATGGTGCAACCAGAACTCGAAAAGAAGGACTGGAGAAGGATACATATCATGAGGATGAAAGTGGTGGGGCTATTGACGATGATGATGGCGGCGGGGGATTCATAGCCGATGCTGAAGCCGATACCGGAGGTGGATTCATGGCTGAAGATGATGCCGATGAAGGCGGATTTGTTCCTGAGATTGACGATGATTTTGGGTTTGACTTTGACGACTGATCTCTAAGTATTCTATTATAAAGACTAAATCACTTTACATCATCGTAGATTGTACACTTTTGTGCGGCTTGTGACTGCGCTCAATGGCAGGATATGGCAGGACAGCCTCCGTACGCCTCTTTGCGAGAGATTGGCTGTGACGTCATTGCCGGCTTGCTCGTCTGGACCGGGGAAGAAAGCATGACTGACAGTCCACATCTCATCGTCCACCCGCCATCGCGCAGTCGAGGTGCAGGAGGCGATAAATGTCTGAGAAACCCAGATTGCACAAATCAATTGCTGTCTCGAGTACCACCAAATTTCTATAATTCCGGCGACCCGTAACACTCGAAATAGCACGTGCAAACGACTGCCAGGTCATGGAGCCAGGGCGAGGGTTGAAGCTAGGCGGTTGCGCAGCGTCCCCGCCACCTCCCTTCAGTTTGACGCGGCTCTCTCTTCTCTCTTGTACGGATTTCCCTGCTCTTTGGCCCAACTTTTAGCTGGCACACCTATTGCTCGTATTTTCTGATACAGCATTGTAATTGTGATTTGTATTGTTACACTCATCTCTCGTTTAGTTTGTTTGCGTCTGGTTCGTATAAGTATCATTTGTCACCTCATTCTTATTCGTCATGGTGGGAATCAACAGTCCGCTCCCTAGCAGCTTGAAGAGCGAGTGCAAGTAAGTGGTCGTCGCTGTTTTTTGATGCTCTTGCCATTATACCGATATCCTACGGTATTGGTATGAGAATTGGTTACTCAGATGTGTGATTGCTAATATGATACCAACCTGCAGGAAAGCGGCAAGGATTCTGTCTTCCTTCATCAAACCTAATCAGGTGCTTGGTATGGACGTGGTATGTCTGCATTTATGTTTGGATCTGTATATTAGATAATGTCGATTGTTTATGCTGCACGTGTCTGTCGACTGGAGCAATTGTGGTTAAGAGATTGAAGTTAAGTTGCTGACCAGGTCCTTTTATGCAGGTCATTCCGCCTTCAGTTCTCGCAAACGCAAAGGGCCTTGCTATCATTACCGTTCTTAAAGCCGGATTTTTGTTTTCCGGTCGTGCTGGTTCTGGAATTGTAATTGCTAAATTACCTGATGGAAGTAAGTGCCCGTTCTAAACTCCGATTAAGGGATAATAGTGGGGATTGATCCCTCCGTATCTCAGAGCTTCTATACTAATTCTTGTACAGCCTGGTCTGCTCCTTCTGCTATTGTCACCGCGGGTGCTGGTGTCGGTGGCCAGATCGGGGCCGAGTTGACCGATTTCGTGATGATTTTGAATACGCGATCAGCTGTCGAGTCATTTTCTCAGCTCGGCTCCATTACTCTTGGCGGTAATATCTCTGTCGCTGCTGGACCCATCGGTCGAAATGCTGAAGCCGGCGGAACGGCATCGTTGAAGTCGGTTGCTGCGGTGTTTTCCTACTCGAAGACCCGTGGTCTTTTCGCAGGTGTCTCTCTGGAAGGCTCTGCGCTTATCGAGCGCCGTGACGCTAACCGCAAATTCTATGGCGGTGCGGTAACTGCTAAGCAGTTGCTCTCCGGTACCGTTGATCCTCCTCCTGGTGCGGACCCGTTGCTGCGTGTACTGGATTCGCGCGTTTTTCGTGGAAACTTCCAGTCGGCATTTGATGATGATATCTACAACGACATCCCGAGCTTTGGCGATGACGATGACGATTCGTCTATTGACTCTGGAGAGCGACGTTACGGATCAGGATCACGCTCACGCAGTGGAAGCTACGCCGGCAGCGGGAGGCGTAGGAACGACGATGAGTATGACAGATATGAGGACGAGGAGGATGACTCTGGCCAAAGACGGCGGCAGCAACGCAGCAGTGGTGGAGGTAGTGCCAGCAGTGGCCGTAAGTCAACTTGGCAAGACGATGTCTACGATCGAGAGAGTGGAAGTAGCCGCCGCAATTTTGAGTCGACATACAGTGACCGGCCTAATCGTCCGACAGCGCCGAAGCCAGAGTACGGCGGCAATGGTGGTAGTGAACGACGGATTAGAGGCGACAGTAGAGCTGAAGCCCCTGACACCCCTGCGAGACCGCGGGGAACGCAAGCTGTTGCTCTCTATACGTTTGAGGGAGAGCAGGGTGGTGATTTGACGTTCCGCAAGGGTGATATGATTACGATTACGAAGAAGAGCGATTCGAAGGACGACTGGTGGACTGGACGAAAGGATGGAAAGGAGGGTATTTTCCCAGCCAACTATGTCGAGCTGGTTTGAAGAATATGATAGCTGTACCAGAAACGTGTACAGGAAAAGAAGGTAGAATATGCAAAATTGCTTGATTTGAGCTCAGACTTGAGTGCGGTGCTGGATAACGATATCGATGATAATGCCTGCGGTTTGTGTTGGTACTAAAGACTCTGCGGCTTATGTGATGGACGAAGATCGTCATGGGGTGGACGTGAACAAATAGATATTTTAGTGGCTTTATGAATTTTCATCTTATTTTACTTGGGACTGGATTTACTCTCGCTGCGCTGAATGCCTATTATGTATGTGATTTGAATTGATTATGTTAACTGTGGCGATATACATCTTAGCGAAAGGCTGCGCGTTGGAAATAGGCTGTAACTCATCCTTCTCACGTGGACGAAAGCAACTTTGGCAGGAGCTCGGCCGAAGCGCGGGCTCACTTCGGTTCTGCCTGCCGCGCGTTCCGCTCACAGCCAGTGATGGCAATGGTAAGCAAGCATTGCATGGCGAAGGCAGGCTCTGGTCTCCAGCTGGACTGCTACAAGAGACTAATTACCTGCTGTACATTTCGCGTGCTCTACTTTTCTCGACTGCGGGAAGCAGGGGAAGCAGAGGCCGGCTATTGTGCGACTGCGGCGCATCTGAGTCATGGCAAAAGATGCCAGCCAAAACAAATAAAAATTCCGGCGAACAGGAACACAGCCCAGCTTCCGCCTCGTAAATCCCTCCTTTTCGCTCTTTTCGGCATAGAGTCGCACGCTATTTTTGGAGGAGCCTGCGCGGGTGGCGACCGTCATCGATGCCACAGCGCAATCGGCTACGGCCAGCCGCCTGTCAGGGTCGGCATCGGAAAATCTCTTCCGTCAGGGTCTCTTGGTCGCCTCTGGCCCCTTGCCTTCGCCTGCTTTGCATGGAAAATGCAGAATAATGGCAGCACTCAGCTCGGCGTAATTTTCTGATTCTAACGCTCTAATTTTTATTCTGCATCTATCGGCCGTTCTCGTCGGAGCCAGCAAGTCAGCGTCTTCAGTCGGTGGCAGGACGGTGGCCGCCTGAGCCGTCACGCGCGCGCTCGAGCCCGCCTTCGAATCAGGGTTGCCCGAAGAGGAAGCACACCCCACACACACCAGCCCAGCTGGGCCCATAAATACACCGCTCCTCCTCCTCTCTTGATTCCCGGCGTTCTGTTCTCCTTGATCTCCTATTTATCTTCCTCTACTACTTCAGCGCGCGTAAATTTGCAATGGCTTCCGCTCCTCAAATCATGGAATCAACCCTCCCCTTCCTCGATGTCTGCAAGCCCACCCCTCGACCGGCTCAGCCCAAGCGCAACATCCTTGACAGCTTCCGTCTCGATGGCAAAGTGGCTGTAATCACCGGTGGCGCCCGCGGCCTTGGATACTCAATGGCCGAGGGCCTCTGCGGTGCAGGCCTCGCCGGCATTGCCATCCTTGATCTTCAGACTGATCTCGGCGATTCTGCCTGCCAGCAGCTCACCAGCGAGTTTGGCGTCACAGCGCGCTTCTACCGCCTCGACGTGCGCGACGAGGTCGCCGTTCAAGACGCTATGGACTCTGTCGCCCGCGAGTTTGGCCAGATTGATATTCTCGTCTGCTCTGCTGGCGTCGCGGACCTTGTGCACGCCGAGGACTACTCGCCTGCCAAGTTCAGACGTGTTATTGACATCAACCTCAATGGCTCATTTGTCTGCGCCCAGGCCGCAGGCAAGCACATGATTGCCGCCGCCAACGGAGGCTCCATCATCTTCATTGGCTCCATGTCGGGCTCAATCGTCAACTGGCCCCAACCTCAGTCTGCTTACAATGCGTCCAAGGCTGGTGTGATTCATCTCATGAAGTCCCTTTCTGCTGAATGGGCTCGCTACCGCATCCGCTGCAACTCCATCTCTCCCGGATATATGGATACTCCTCTCAACACTACCTACGAAGACGCCCTGTTTGGCGAATGGAAGAGTCGCACTCCTATGGGTCGTCTTGGACAGCCAGAGGAGCTTGCCGGGGCAGCCCTCTGGCTTGCTTCTGACGCTGGCTCGTTCTGCACTGGCAGCGACATTCGCATCGACGGTGGATACACTACTTTGTGAACATAAGCATGCATGAATATTGTTAATAAGTTTCCGGGTGTACAATTTGTTGGTTTAGATTCTGGGTTTTTTTATGTTCGGCTGCTACGGTTATTTGCACATTTTGTTTTTGTTGGGAAGGGTTTCTGTCCTGGCTGGGTTTTGATACAGGTTATGTTTTGTCTCTTTATGAAAGATAGCTTAAAATGCTAACTAATTAATGATTATGTTTAATATTTATACTTATTGCATGTAAATACCAAAACTACACGTACACATGCAAGTCGATGCAGGTGAATTAGTCTGTGCATCTGGTGCACGCCTAAACCAGTCAGAGGAGCCGCACAGTCCAGCAAGAATCTCCGGCACACGCACAACGGCGGGCAGCCCGTTTGCCATGCTCATTTCTATCCCTTACATCGACTTGCATTCTTGCAATATCAATGCATATGCGTGCATCAGCGCGCCTCCTTGCAGGCAATGTAAACCTTGCAGCTTAGGCTCAGCTCGCGCACAGGTCGCCACAAACGCTATTTTGGTCTGTTTCAAATTCACAAGTCGTACGTGTAGCACCGGCACGTTTCAGCTTCGGTCTGCCTTCCGCAAATACCGGCACTCTGAGCTGCTCGTCCAGCAACCTAATTTGCGCAAAAAAAAAGGTGGCGAATGACGTGTTACGTTGCTCGATGAGACTTAGCGCGCGGCGAAGTGGAATTGGGTTTCTCGCTTACTTGCAATTGGCGTTCGTACTTTAATATTTGATCTGATAAGATCAAACCTTATCTGTTGACATTCAGACTGACGTGCATGCGGCTCATCAGCTAATCTCAAATAAGGGTCTTGTATGGAGTTGTAATTGTAAGGGCTTGGTGCTGTATTGTCTTCGCATTCCCGAAACCTTTAGCAGGATATCCGATCAGTCGCTGATAGTCCCCAATCCAATTCACTGAAATCATTCACAATAAGCGCAATGCCTGTTGTTGTAGTTACTGGTGCCTCTAGAGGTAATCGACGTCGTTGCCTTACTTATCTAACTCATCTATTTACGGTCTCGCTTCTGTAGGCATGGGCGCCGCCATGGCCCGCAAGTTATTGTCCGCTCCTATCTCCGCAAAGGTTGTTCTCGTTGCGCGAAGCGAGGAGCCCTTAAAAGCTTTCGCCGATGAATTCCCTGGTCAGGTCGCTTATGTATCTGGTGATATTTCTAAGGATGAAATCAACGCTGGTGCTGTTGAGCTTGCGATCTCTAAGTTCGGCTCGCTCGATGGAATTATCTTCAACGCCGCCGTTCTTGACCCAATTGCTGCTGTGGCCAAGGCAGATTCTGCTGCGTGGAAGAAGCTGTACGATATTAATTTCTTTTCTATGCTTCCTGCTTTGAAGGAGGCTGTTCCTCATTTGAAGGCGTCCAAGGGCAAAGTTGTCTTTATCTCCTCTGGTGCTACTCATCATTACTTTGTATGTTCATAGCCGCTATATCAATTGCGTTCGACTTGATACTCTAACGCATCTGTATAGTATGGATGGGGTGCATATGGATCTTCCAAGGCCGCTACTGACCATTTAGCGGCTACTCTGGCTGCTGAGGAGCCTGATCTATTCACGTTCTCCTTGGATCCCGGTGTCATGGACACTGGCATGCAAGTATCTATTCGAGGCTCATGTAAGTCACTTTTCCTTTTTCTTGCATTATTCTTCATGAATCTTATTAACAAATTATTTGCATCTTAGACGGCGCTGAAATGAGACAAAGTGAGCACGATCGATTCTTGAAGTTGAAGACTGACAACGCCTTGTCGCCTCCCTCCCTTCCCGGCGGTGTCGCCGTCAACCTGTTGCTTAAGGGTCCCATGGAATTAAGTGGACAAACCCTGAGGTATGGCATTTACTTTGGTGCTTTCTGCCTTTTGTGATGGTAATTCTAACATGTTCCGTAGGTTTACCGATGAGAAGTTGGCGGAGTATGTCGACAAATAGATTATAAGGTAGTGCGATCGGATATCTGTCGGATATATATCCTCGTAACGGTCTGCTTCGTTAAAAGATCATTCGGTTGAACTAAACTTAAGGCAATTTAATCAATTTATATTTACTTAATTTTAAACAATTCAATCGTTATGCTATAGCATCACGTAATGTCGACAACGACGTTGCTTTAATGTGCCCTTGTGCTGGCTTAGCATTCGCCCTATGTTTATTTTTCACTTTACCGATATACTCAATCCCCATGGTCGTATTACATCTAAGTTGAATCTTAGTCGATTTATTAGTAGAGTCAAGGATATGTAGAGAGGTATGATAGATCAGGTATGGCAGTTCGAGAGCCGCAGTTCCGGGATTTGATAAATTGCAAGCCGTGCAGCGGCTTAAACGCGGAGGTGGGAGGTGCCCAAAAAAACTGAGACGAACAGTTGCGTTCATAAATTTTGTAGTTTGTCTTTCCGTTCTGCTCAATTCTTCTTTGGATAACAAGAATCGGTAAATATTATCTCTCGTTAAGCATGCAGAGCTATTTTTTACATCAATGATCGGCGAATGCCTCGCTAACTGCTTATCTTCGTTATCTGTAGAACGCCAATCATGTCTTCCGTCTACATTGTTACCGGTGCGTCGCGAGGTCAGTATGCACTCTTTTTCTCTCTACGGCTTCAGCAAATATATCATGACCTATGATAGCTGCGAGAGTTACTACTGACAGCGCAGTGTAGGTCTCGGAAAGAATATCGCCGAACTCCTCCTTGCCGCTCCAACAAACAAGGTCGTCGCTGTTGCGCGAACAGAATCTGGCCTGGCTTCGCTTGCGGAGCAATTTCCCGGTCAGGTTGAGTACGTCTACGAAATATTAACGTAAACGGAATAGTTATATTAACCTTTTGTTAACGAAAGGGTTGTTTCCGGCGATCTTTCAGACTACAGCACTGGAAAAAAGGCCGTCGAGACCACCATTGCCAAGTTCGGCAAGCTCGACGGAATTGTTTTCAATGCTGCCGTCATTGCTCCGGTTGCTTCCGTTGCGACTCTTGATATAGATGAGTTTAAGAAGTTGTTTGAGATCAACTTCTTCTCGAGTCTTACTACTGTGTGTGCTCTGTCTTTATTATATATGGTAATGCGCTGTACTAACTGTCTTGCTTAGTTGAAAGTGGCTATTCCGTACCTCAGAGAAACAAAGGGACGCATCGTCTTCGTCTCGTCGATTGCCTCGCACGAGGCTCACTACGTGAGTTGGCACATTCAATCGCGACCCTGAACTTCAAACTTACGTGAATTTCATTTAGTTTGGATGGGAGGCCTATGGAAGTTCCAAGGCTTGCGTAAACCATCTTGCTGCTACCCTAGCCGTCGAAGAGCCGGAGATCTTTTCCATTGCTGTCGACCCCGGTGTCATGGACTCCGACATGCAGAAGGAAATTAGAGAGAAGCGTAAGATCGGAGAATATATTTTGCGGAAATGATAATAGTAGTGGCTAACTTTTTTTCAAAGACGGGGACAAGATGAAGGAAGACCACCACGAGTATCTCCTCAAGGTCAAGGAGGAAGGGTCTATTGCTTCGACTGCTGGCCCTGCTACTGTGATTTCGAATCTTGTCGTCAAGGGACCCATGGAGCTCAATGGACTTTACCATCAGTACGCTATTCCCTCCTGTGCTTTAGAGCGGAGAATATTAGATCGGACGCTAACTGCCTTTATTTCACAGATTTGACTCCGAGATTTTGAGCCCATATTTGAAGGCTTAGCATATCTTACAGATTTTGAATATCATAAAGATGCTGATGGACGATCCGAACCTATTATCTCGTACGCGTCGAGTAGAACATGAGCAACTTAATTATAATTAATGATAACCTAATATCACAATTGAGAACTATCTGCCTAGCGAACAGCGATCACTAGGTCGGATATTGTAGATCACATGTGATGGCGTAGACATGCGACCATACAGTAGGCAAACCCGCTCGCTAAAAGTCGGGGACGACGTCATATAAGTCTACATACCAGCCATAATTAGTATAGCAGTCGCACTGCGATTCGTGACTGGGTTGCATCGGTACTACGGGCCTTTTTCCAAAATGCTCAATCAGCATTCAGAAATTCAACAATACATTTAGTGACATCTCGGCAATCTCTTAGATTCTAGCTGTACCGACTAGGCCACTGTCGTTGGCGGTGATTTCCCAACGCGTTCCTGCCGTGATCCGGTGTAAATATTATATTGCATATAAGCCATATATGACAACAATTTTACACTTATGCAGTCGCAGCTGTAATTGGTCCCAATTAAGTAGAGTCAAGTATTGCATTCACTGGGAATCATCCACACAGGATATGAGCCGCTGACCGCTCTACGGCTTCTCCCCAGAACAACCGATCTGAAGCTCACTCAAGAGGTTCACCGGACAACGAGACCTTTCTAATTACTCAAATTTGTACGCCGACGTGAAAGGATTTCAGTACAGCTCCGTGGTTTATCTATCGACACGCGCGCCTGAAGACCGACGAAGTACTCGCCGCTGTCGTGTCGCTGCCTTAGAATCAGACACACGACAGCCGACAGTCTTATGGAATCCAGAGCCCACAAACAGCAACACTCTACAAAACTAGTCTCGGAATCATCGGATCTATCTTCTTTTTCGTCTACTAGATCTGCCGCCACTGAATCTTCTATAGCGACTACGGTGGATTCTTCAACCTCCGCAGCATCAAAGAAGGCGCCTACACGATCTGAAAGTCGGCTCCGCCGCCAGACCTCGTCCAAGATTACCGACGCTTCTCCGCATTTATCTACGCCGACCTCATCCTCTCTTTTACCCGTAGATTCCCAGTCTCCTAAGCCAGAGACAGGATTTCCTGACTCACCGGCTCAATCTACAAGGTATATATCGCTGGCGTCTAACTCGCTGCATTTTGCTTTTCGATTGCAATTAACGCCCACCTTTCCTCTCATTCAGATCTCGTACTACAGGTCGGTCATCCGAGAAACTCTTTTTGCCATCATCTTCAAAGCGGAAGGGCTCCCAACCGTCAGCAGCCAATTCATCAGATTTGCCATCAAAGCCATCACCCAGCACAGGTGATACTGCCAGTTCGCATTCATCAAAACGTGCTCGCAAATCTACTGATACCAGCACAAAGACAAACACGAATACCACGGTTCCGACTTTTGACAAAAAGAACAAGGGAAAGCAGTCATCTGAAAAGAGAAGCATGTCAAAATCAGCAATGCCCGGCTCATCGAGGGGCTCTGGTAGTAATAGGAACAGGAGTAATAGATCGCCTGGATCTGGCGGTGGCCGGCGTGCCAGAATCCACCATGATCTTGAGGAAGAGTTAATGGATCTTGAAAGCGTTCGAGCGGCTGTGGCTGCCGAGGCTGCTGAAAGTAGCGCCACCGCCGAACGAAGCGGCTTCTCTCCTAGTCGTCACCATACTCTTGTTAGCCTCATGGCTAATTTGGATGACGAAGATCTCGAGAATGAGGAGGATATGGCTGATATTGAAGGAGAGTCTCACGACGAACGCGAGAATGAGGACGACTTTGATCATAGAGTCGGACGTGAGCATCGCAGTGAAGCCGAAGATAGCGACGATAACGACGAAGACCAAGACGACGATGATGATGACTCCGATAGAGGGTCATTGAATTCGTTTGCCATGTCTGGAGGAACCGGATTGTTTTCCCACGGTATAGCAGATACCAATTTCGGAATGGGCGGCATGATATCTGAACTTTCGATGCGTTTTCGGGATGTTTTCTCCAATATCAAGCAGCGTGACAACCCAGATATTCGTATGGCAGCGCTTCGCGAACTCTCGATACTCATTATCATGTCCACAGAGGACATATTCACTTCAAGCTTTTCAGCGGACCAGATCATACACGAGCTTGTTGATATCATGACTGATCCAGTCTTTGGAGAAGATGACGTAGAGTCTGCTACAATTGCATGTCGTTGTCTTACAAATTTCATGGATGCGTTACCGCAAAGCGCTAGAGCAGTTGCTTACGGCGGAGCCGTTCCTGTACTGTGCCAGAAACTATTGACGATCGAATACATTGATTTGGCCGAGCAGGCCCTACATGTAAGCTCCATATTAATCCCTACTACTTCTACTATTACTGACTTCAGTATTTAGACGTTGCAACAAATTTCTTCCTACTACCCGATTATTGTTTTACGTGAAGGTGGTCTGACAGCTAGTCTTACTTATCTTGATTTTTTCGCGACTAGTGTCCAACGTACGGCCGTCACAACGGCCGCAAATTGCAGCCGAAATATCCCTGTCGACTGCTTCCCAACCGTACGTGATTCTATGCCAATCCTTCTTAACGTTCTCATGGGGTCGGATCAGAAGGTCGTCGAGCAAGGTTGCCTTTGCATTTCTCGTATCATTGAGAGCTTTAGACACCACTCTGTGAAACTTGAAGCTCTTGTGAGCTCTGAGCTATTGCAGAGAATGATGGATATGATGATTCCTGGGCCCAACAATGTTGTTGGACCAACCGTTGTCTCTCATTTGTTGAAGGCTCTTTCATATTGTGCAAAGGCCTCGCCTGACTTGACCGCGAAGATGTTTGAAATGGGAATTGTTGATACCCTGTACCAGATCTTGACTGGAGTAACTCCACCTCCTGAATCACATGCCGATGATCAGTCTAGCAGTACATTCATCATGCAGGCTGTCATTCACTGTCCCAAAGAGCAGATGGTTGCTACTCTTAATGTCATCTGCGAGCTTTTGCCTGGAATTCATAAAAGAGATCATTCATCTTTGTATCCCAATTATATGGAGACTCTGGATACCCTCAACTTTGAAAGTCCTGAAGCAAGTGTAAAGCGACAGGAAATTCTTGTCTCTTCTCAATCTCAAGTACGACGATTTGTTTTGATCTTTTTGCCTGTATTACTAGATGTATATTCTTGTACGATTGATTTTTCAGTCCGTCAAAAAGTCGTCATCGCGTTTCTTAAAATGTTTTTGAATATCAACGTCGATGTTCTATACGAGGGGCTCAAGACCGTGCAATTCTCTTCACTCCTAGCATCTATCCTCTCTCAGAAGGATCAGCTTAATATCGTCTTATCTGGGCTGCAAATCGCAGAGGTGTTGAGGAGGCGACTACCACATATTTACGAAGAGCATTTTGAACGCGAAGGTGTTATGGCTGAGATTGAAAGATTAGCTACCGAAAAGCGTCCCACCGTGACAAATGCAGTCGAAATTCCTGCGGAAGTAGAAGACAGGGCGACTGATACCAATATCGATATTGATGGCGAGGTTGAAATCGAGGAGCACTACGCTGAAGATGATATCGACTACAGTCATCATGACGAGGACGAGCGAATGCGAGATGAGGAGGATGAAGATGAGGAGGACGAAGAAGAGGATGAAGACGAGGATGAAGAAAAAGCTCGATTCGGTTCTTCTAGTCTTCGCATTTCTTCGTCGGGTCATAGCTTTTCCAACTACCGATCGACTTTGGACAATTACATTGGCACCTTTGCACAGAATTTCCTTGAGAAATACAGGCCGGCTGAGTCGAATTCTGGCGCTGTTGCAGAATCTGAACTGAATGAACTAAAACTGTTAGCAAGTAAGATTGTGCCTGGCCCTGAGCTTGCAGAGTCTCTTGCTAAGGTTGCTCTCCATTTCAGCGCAGAAGCGGACAGCAGTATTTCGAGCTATGAGCTTTTGCATTCTGGAATTGTCAAGGCTTTATTAAAGCTCTCAACTGAAGGAGAAAGTGATGAACAGAAGCTAACTTCCAGGCAAGAATTCTTGAAGGCTTTCATGGCCACAACTGGAGCTTCTTCTTCACCTTTTAATGTTTTAGTCGGCAAGCTACAGGAGTCGTTGATTCGATCGGAGAGATTTGAAGTTTTGACATCTGATATTTCTGGTACGATTCAAAATGTTTTATAGCTGGGCGAGGAGAGCTAACAAATTTTCAACAGATGCAAACGAGAATCCGATTGAAGCCTTGTCTCAGCCGATCCGATTGAAGTTAAGCGCAGACGATGCTGAAGGTGATCGCTCGGTAATGGCAGTTTCTATTCCTGCAATCTCAACGCTGAAAACGCTTGATGACTATCTTCGCGTGCGCATCGGTGATAAATCTATTGCCACCCCCTCCGGCATTACTCGCAATAGATCTAGCGGAAATGCATTTGCTTCGTTTGCTTCATTTGCCGCCTCAGCTGTTAACTCTAGCCCTGCGACTGGTGATGCTGAGCATAAGGAATCTGCTGAAGTTGGCGAAAGCTCGTCAGCTAGAAAATCTGGAATTTCTACACTTTCTAAGAGTTCAGGTAAGACTAAAGTTGAGGAAGTAAAGAGAGATTTATATGAGAAAAACTATTACTAACTCTACTAAAGATTGCGTACCTGTTACCGAGACAAAGGACTCGTCTGATGAACAGGTATCAGCAGTCGGAGAAAATGCTGCTTCGACACGTCTGTCTGGGACACCTGTTGCTGCTCATGTGAAACCTTCAAGCAGAAGAACTAGTGGCACAGCAGAAAGTCTCTCGCGTCCCGGCACGATGACACCAAAGCAGTCCTATTCATCTGCTTTACAGTCCGCTACACCAGCTGTCGACTGGCATATCGAGTTTCGGATTAACGGCACTGTTGTTCCACACGATATGACTATTTCGGGGGCGTTGCATAAATATGCAAACGATCGATTGCTATTTTCGAAATATTCCCCAGACATCATGCATACCGTGAAATATAGGAAGGTATCTGGACCTGTACCTATCTCCAGTAAAGACTCTTTGAAATACGGAGAACAGTTTAAAGATATCCCTGAGACTTTGAAGAATGATGAGGCCACCTTTACTATTTTGCAGTTGCTTCGAATACTTTACAAACTGAATTCAAACGTCAAGGAGATGTTTGCCAATGACGAAGAAACTCATTTATCTCCGGTACCGAGCGCACAGTTTATCAACAGCAAGATTACATCAAAGCTCAATCGCCAACTTGAAGAGCCTTTGATTGTCGCGAGCTCGTGCGTGCCGGACTGGAACAGCGATTTGACGCGCCACTATCCATTCTTATTCCCATTTGAGACTCGTCGATTGTTTTTGCAGTCCACGTCTTTCGGTCATTACCGATTTTTGAATAAATGGCGCTCGCATATTGAGCAGGAGAATCATCGAGAAGGCAACTCGAGTTACAACAACAGCAACCGCGGACCTATTCTTCGCAATATGCGCCAAAAGGTGCGAATTTCGCGATCTCAGATTCTGCAGAGCGCTATTCGCGTTATGGAGTTGTACGGCTCGTCACAGAATGTTCTTGAGGTTGAGTATTTCGATGAAGTCGGTACTGGTCTTGGACCCACTCTTGAATTCTACGCTACGGTATCACGCGAGTTCGCAAAGAAGAAACTCAAGATTTGGCGTGAGAATGAGTCGGATGCTCTGAGTGAGTATGCGTTTGGCAAACATGGATTGTATCCTGTGCCTATGAGCAATGCGTATTTGGAAACGGAAGACGGCAAGAAAGCGTTGCATATGTTCAAAGTTTTGGGACAATTTGTCGGTCGGGCACTGATCGATTCGCGACTGCTAGATATCAAGTTCAACTCAATGTTCTTCGCCGCTCGATATGATTCGGTTGTTCCGTCGCTTGCAGTAGTAGATACTGTTGATACACAATTAGCCAGTTCGCTTAAGCTGCTTCAGCGCTTTGCGAATGCAAAGGCAACAATTACGGCTGACGAATCGATGTCTGACGACGATAAAGGCGAACTTCTCCGCGAATACAAGATCGATAACATGTCAGTTGAAGATTTGACCCTGGATTTTACACTTCCAGGACACTCGACTTACGAACTGGTTGAAGGCGGAGCGGATATGTATGTGACTATGGAAACTGTTGACGAATATGTCAAGCTTGTTATTGATGCTACACTTGGATCTGGTGTCGAGAAACAGATCAATGCGTTCCGCGAAGGTTTTTCATCCGTATTTCCGTTTGCTGCAATGAGTGCTTTTGCGCCGGAAGAGCTTGTGATCCTCTGTGGACAAGTGGAGGAGGATTGGTCTTTGCAAAGTAAGTATTTGTAAATTGTTTACGTAATGCCAGTCTAACTTTTTTTTCTTTCTAGCGCTCTTCGATTCAGTCAAAGCTGATCATGGGTTTACTTTGAGTAGCAGGACTGTCCAGAATTTACTTGAAACAATGGCAGAGTTCACACCAGATGAGAAGCGAGCGTTTCTACAGTTTGTCACGGGAAGTCCAAATCTCCCGATTGGCGGGTTCAAGGCTCTGATGCCAACGTTTACGATTGTCAACAAGCCGAGCGAACCACCTTTCTCACCAGATGACTATTTACCCAGTGTGATGACTTGCGTGAACTACCTGAAGATGCCAGATTATAGCTCAAAGGAGGTGTTGATGGAGCGGATTGCGAAGGCGGTCAGCGAGGGATCTGGAGCCTTCTTGCTGTCATAATTGAATGAGAGAGCATCAAAGTGAGGCAATACTCAATCCATAACTACACTATGGATTGTGTTAGGGATTTTATGGCTTTATGGGTTATTAATTTAAAGGGTTCGTTTTTTTGATTTGAAATATTTTTATTCCTACTAGTTTGAATTTGACGGCGTGGTCATTGTCGAGCTTGTATATTTTTTGCGACTGCTTTTTTTGCAAACTTGAACTTGCATTTGAGGGTTATGTTTGTTTTTCTGATCGACTTTTCCTGTGCTTGATATCGTAATAAAAATATCTATATTTATAATTAGTTACAAGAGATAGATATTATAGCGTGCTCCGCAAACGAGCCGCGCAGACTGACGAATCGCGCACTAGCTCCCCTACCTAGTCGTCCAAAAGAACTTTCAATTAAACATCCACAAGAGGTTATATTCTGCTACAAAACACTGGAATAAATAATAGATAGCTACTTATCTCCTTAACGAGTCCTTTGTATTATGTCCGAGCTTGCCACACGGCGTTGGATCGGCTCGGCTATCCTCACCGAACACCATCACCATATGTTTCAGCATCCTGCACTCCCTTCACCTCTTTTTGTGCAATAATTCCTTGGCCATCCTGCATGCAAAGTGCTCCTCCATGATGGACACGTGCATTTTTAGTCCTCCTGCACTTTTTGAGGGAATCATTCGCTCTTCGGA